>VYXC01009541.1:219883-284701 GCA_013397175.1 Platysteira castanea
TTATTCTGGTCCTGATCTTCAAGTGTTCAAAATGGGGGTAGCATTTTTCTTCCTCTCCATCCATGTCTTCCTTTTCATCCCACACTAGTAAAACCTTTCTGTGGGTTTGTTTCCCTCTAAGTGTGGCTGACTGACTCAGTTGTGTGTGATTCTGAGCTGCTTTGGAAAGGAAAGATAGGTTTAGAACATGTTTTACCATCTAGTTTTTAAAGTAGCTGCTCCCTGTTTGTTCTTCTGCTCATCATAGCAAGTCCCATAGCTGAGGACCTGCTGCTCTGATATTCTCTTTTCTCCAGAGAAGTAGATAATCTTGAAGGATATGGTCTTCTCTGCTGCATCCTAACTGTGTGCTGGGTGAGACCCCATTTCTTTCATAATTTGGTTTTTCTCAAGAAGGAAACGTGGCTCTGTGGAGGGAAGGAGAGCTGTGGTGTGCTGTGGACTGTCCCCCATGCAGGCACCTCTTCCTTCAGGCTAGAGACTGTCTCTGCTGGTCAAAGCCAGACTCCTACACTATAGTTGGCCTCTCCCAGGATAAAGACTTTCATTTATGCCAGGTTTAGCAGGGGAGAGTTGGTACAGAAAGCAGAGTTCTCAGTGTGTGCTCCTCAGGGTGGTAACATCTGTGATATATGTGCTTGCCCTCATTCAGTGAGTGCAGCTTCATTCCTAATTAAGAATTGCAGTAATCAGCCAAGAGGCTTATTTTGTGAAGTTGAGGAGCCAAAATTATTTGTGAATTCAGTTCAGATTCAATGGATTTTTTTCAGCCACCCCAGAAATGTTTCATTTCTACATTTTGCAACAAAGCGCTTTCATTTTGTAACAAATCTAATTTCCTTCGTAGAGTGTGAAATGGTAATTTTGTTTTGCTGTAAAGACTATTCTTGGGTTGATCCAAGCCACTAGTATTGTTGTGAGGTTTTTTGAAGTTTGGTTGTCAGCTTGAAAAAATTAACTATTTGCATAGTTGGGTCCATGAGACGGATCCACAGCTCTGGAGCCGTATCTGGGATCCAGGTCTCTGCCAAAAAATGGGATCAACTGACGAGACTGGACAGCCTCCCTGCATTTATTTGGCCATAGGCAAAATGATGTATCCAATATGTTCCTTACAAAGCTTTGTCTTTGCTGGCTGTGGAGCTGCAAAGGGTATGGATAAGGTAATGGTTTGCTGCTTTGTTTCCAACCAGTTTATAACTTTTCTTTTGTAAGTACTTCTATAACATTTTACTACTTCTTCAGTTCTGCTTGGTTTTTATGGGTGAAAAAATTTACCAAACACCAGCAAAATGTGGGGTTTTTTATCTGGGGCCTCAGAGAGTATCTGAGCCAGTGCCCCTAAATAGCACATTGCTGGAGGATTAGATGTTGTGTGTAACCTAGAAATGAGAGCAATCACGGCCTATTTATGAGATATTAACCCATCAGGAATCCCACTCCAAACAAATATGATTTATAAAGTGTTATTACATTGCTGCTACAGCGTCACCCGGCAACTCAATTAGAAGGCAAAAAATGCTGTTTGAGAGCCCGTTCTGGTCAATGAAAAGGCACCGTCGATGTCAGTGGTGTGTGAGGCCAAACTCTGGGGGAAGGAGTCCTTCAGCAAGGGGGGACCTTTTCCATGGAACTGAGACAAAAATGCACTGATCTGAGCTCCAAAGGCAGAGGAATGGGACACAATTCCGGTGTGTGTGTGTTTGGTGTATTTACACCAGTGCATTTTACACCTACAGAGAAGTCCTCACTTCAGTTCGGAGCTTACTTGATACTAATCTGGATTTAACCCTTGGCCATCTGTGGCATCTTTCAGTGTGACTGAAATAAAACACCTTAGGTTGTTTTGTTGCCTCTCCTAATGCCCAGATGGGCACTGTGGATTATGCCTAAGGATTCTGCCCTCCTGCTGAGGACTATTATGGCATGGCCATCCTTGTGCAGGAATACATCATCTGGAGCATTTTCATCTTCACCCTCTCAATACACACACGTGTGTATGTCTGTCTGTCTGTCTATCTATCTATCTATCTATCTATCTATCCATCCATGTATTCTTGGAGGTGCTTCAGCTTTTTGTTCTTTCTGCCCAGTCATTTGGAATTACTCTCTCCAGCTTTCTGTAAGGTTGAGTCACTCTGTGCTTCTCCTCTGGGCTTGTCAAATATTGTTACAGAAATAGATAGTGCTTGGCTGATTTTACACTCCTTTTAGCTTTGGTTCCACTACTTGCAAGTGCTCTCAAATGCCTTGCCACTGAAAGAAGGTCCTTCCTAGTTTTGGTCTCTTTTGATTAGGATCTTTCAATTTCATGGTAATTTTTGAAGCCTGGGCAGTGCTGTACACAATAGTGTTTTTTCTGAAGTTTCCTACATGGGCTCTACAGTCTGTTGACGAGTGCTGACCCAGAGCTGCAGCTGCAAAAGGGTTTGCAAGGATAACAATTATAAGTATTTCCTTTTCATTCTCAGCGTTGTCTGTGCTGTGGGAGCTCAGACAGGGATAGTTTCAGCTATGTAATGGCCCCACGAACATGTCATAGCAGATGCTATTGTAGGAGGACAATTCTCGTCTCACTTGTGTTTTGCATTTTAGGCCCTTTGTGCATTTAGACAATGACACCTACCCATGCAGCAGTGTTATCTTTCCCATGGGCTTTTTTTATACTCGCAATCTGGGGGGAGGAGATATTTCCAAAGGTCATCATGCAGGCTAATAATCTATTTTAAATGAGACAACGTTGAAATTCTCAGGCTTAAAATTCATGTTTATCTATATATTTTTGTGTCTTGAACCAGGTCATTGTACAATATTTCTGTTCATAGGTGCCCCCAAACAGACAACTCCTGTCCTCTTCACATTTTTGTTTTTCTCAGGATGTGCCTGTATCTATTTATTTGTACCAAAAATAAAATACCTTATTAAGATGGGAGCTTATTTTCCCTGCCAGACACCTTGCCCTCCGTGCCAGTTTCCTATGTGTCATTCCACATTTACCTCTTCATGTATTGCAGGCAAATGTGGTCTCTGCCATTTGCTTACCCTTGTATTCTCTCCGTGTGCCTTGGTATGTGTTTTAATTAGATGCATTTCTATTCTTTCATTGCTCATTAACCCTTTCTTTGGAGGAGCAGCTTCCCTTAGCCCTGCAAACACCCTCTGTTTTTCCCAAAGTCAAGTCCATTTCCCTCAGTAACCTTGATTTCACCAGCTATCAGTTATACCACGAATAATTCAGCCTCTAATTAGTCCATCTGTTAACTATTCAAGTACACATGACTTATCTTTATTATGTAACATAATGGTCAGTTGTCTTACCTGCTAGTGATATTTTGGTATGAAAAATATGTTTTTCTGCTTGTGACATTCCCACGTTGCCAATGTGCCCCCTATGGAATATACTGCAGATTACACAGTTTTGCAGTCTGTGCCAGGCAAAGTGAGAAGGATTCCAACCTCTCTAATATTTTTTTTTCTGCAATTGTTGTTACTTCCAAGAACACGCAGGGGCTTTGTAGTTACCCCGTTCTGTACTTTGCCAGATTTCTTCAACTCAGAGAGATTGATGCTAACAAATTTTTACAAAAAAATTATTTACCTCAGATAAAAAAGAGTATTTTTTACCTTAATTTCCTATTGTCAGTACTGTGGGCCAAGGTTACATTTCTGTTGCATGATGAGAGTCAGTTATTAATTGACCACTTGAAATATCTAACCTGTATTTTCTGATCTGGCATAGAGTTGAGAACTTTTCATCCATTCAGGATTGCTGTAATCTAGAGAACTAAACTTTATTATTGCTCATCAACAGGGCTGTGACAAATGTTCAACTTTCTAAATTAATTTTCAGGGAGTTTTTTATGTCTGGTTGGGATTTTTTTCTAGAACATTTGTCATTATTTGGCAAAACAAGCTGCGTGTTCTGGAAGGTTGTGTTTAAGATTTGGCTTTTTTTGGAGCACAACACAAGAGTGAGAACAGATAAATGTGATCTACAACAGCTGTACCAGCCTGTGTCTAGTGTATGTGTGCTCACACAGGTTTATACGAGTTCAGTTTATTTTGATCCAGAAGAGCTCTCACATTCCTGATAGGTCTTTATTTTTACACTCTCCCTACAAAATGGGGAGAATGTACCTAGAGCCAGAAGAAAGTTCTCCTTTTGCAATCCTGAAAAGGTGGATTCTACAATTTTATTTTCCTGGGCTCAGAACTGAGCTGAAACCATATGTTGTTGGAGGTCTCGTGGTTTCTCAGCTCATGGAGACATTTCAAGCAACTCAGCCAGCAGTGAGAGAGCTCTTGAAAACTGGACAAGACTCTTGGATTTTATTTGTATAAAATCTCCTTTGTCATTCATTTCCCATCTGTTGCCTACCTTGAAAACTGCGAGTAGAAGCTGTACCTGTCACAGTGCTTTTGGGAGTGTTGAACTCAGAGTTCCTTTTGCAAACTGGCCAAAAATTATGACAATATGCTGTTCAGTGTTATCTCTAAAGCTCCTTTATTCCTTCCACCATTCACAGTGAGTCCCCAAAGTTCTTTGATGGGACAGAGAAGAATTAATGCCAAAGTTGAATGAGTTACAGCCGCTACCACCTAATTAAAATGATTTTGTGCCAGTTGCTTTTGTTGGGCAGGATCCACACATAATATGATTTTAATCCTGTTTGTATACACTCCTGGGACAGATTTGAGATCAGTGCTGCCATTTAAGTGAGGTTAATCAAGCATACTGGATGCAGCCTTTGTTTCTCTATTGTGTGAGAAAGGTGACTGGAGCTGCTGGGATCCTGGCTGGCCGTTCCCTGGAAAACCACAACTTTTTGTTACCAGAGTGTCTGATCCTTAACCCAACCCCAGCCCCGGAGCCTCCTCCTGCCTGCTCCTTGGGACTGCACAGCTGCTGTTATTCACAGAGGAGCTCAGAGTTAGGAACTGGGTTGTCCTGGCAGCGGATCCGTGGCTGTACAAGAGGGTGGAAAACAAGTGAAAAATAATTACATCTTCCCTAAAAACAAACACTATTTTTTGTATTCTCGGTGCGTTTTATGTGTATGTAAAGGACATTATGGCAAAATGAAAAAGACCCTCATAAAAATCCTTCTTGAAAAGTATTGTTGCTGACAGCCGTGACCTCTGTGAGTCTGCATGTTTACCCATAATTCATAATTAACAAAGACATTAGAACTGCCACTAGAGGATTCTGGGCTTTATTTCTTTCTAACTGGGCAGTACTAATGCTGGAAGTGCTCCCAATTCAGTGATTTAACATTTCAGGAAATCTTGGAGAGGCAGCAGAAGCCTCCTTATATAGTTCATACTCTGGGACTGTGGTTATACAGATATGGCTGAGATAATTATTCAGCTCTTGTTATTGCTATAGTTCTGCACCTGATCCCTGAGCCATTAGAGCACTCTGCAGGTTATTACAACTATCAAACATCAAGGTCTCTTTTCTAGTCTCTCGACTATGTGGTTATCATTTTACTTCTTTTAAATCCTCCATCTGCAGAGAAAGCGGCGATGCTCTAACTTGGAGATCTGCTAACGCTTTTTTTTATGACTTCCCAAATGAGGCCCTTTCCTTACCAGCACATTAACATAAATATATGAACTTAGACTTTCTCTGCTTGTGTTGCATTTATTTTTTTCTGTCTTGTTCATTTCTTCCTCAAGACCCTGTGTGCCTACACTTTACTCTGGGTGGAGAAGAGCACAGGGAGGTGGGTGTCTTCAGAACCATAAAACCCCATGAAATCTCCCCAAGATTTTAGTGTCTATGGGGATGGGTTAAGTCAGTGTAGATTTTTAGCTGATGCACTTTGCTTTGCAAACATTTCTACCTCACTGCTGCTTTTCAAGCTGGGTAAAAATGGAATGAAGATTGAATGGCACCTTCTAGTGGGGCTTTGAGTCTGGCTGTGCTTAGAGATTCCTGGCTTTGTGTGCTGGAGGTGGGTAGTCCCCAGGTAACGTTTAAGATGGGGAAACGTGTTGGGAGAAAATCCTGGCTGTATGTGATAATATCAGTTTATTGTCACCTGGCTTTCAATGATGACCTGAAACCAAACCCAAAAGCACGGTCCAAGTAGTGGAAATCTGAATACCCCAGTCCTTCTTTTAGGTATTCAGGGGGCAGGCATTCACTGGGATGATACTATTTTGGATAAGTTTGTGAAGAAGGGCCTGGAGCAGACCTGTGTCAGCTGCGTCCTAGGGGAAACCAGGAGCTAACGCTGCATTGCGCACCAGGGAGCTCAGCTTTGGGAAAGCTGAGTTCTGCAGGAGAGCAACAAAACACCTGCAAAAAGGATTCCATCAGCACCAGGCAAACTGAGGGGGAGCTCATCCACCAAGGGGCAGGGGCACTCACAGGCAGCGTGGCAAAAGGAGCAAACACACGCCTGCCTTACTTTATATTGCTGTGCTGTCATCCCACAGAGTATTCCCCTAAATGGGCATTAGCTTGATGGGCTGAGCTATGAGGAGGATGTGGACCAGGAGAAAATAAAAACATCATGTATGTGCTGGGGTTTTTCTTTTTTTTTCCTCCATTTTTTCAACACAATGTGTAATTTAACAGATATATAATTTATGTTAGACAGAGGAGGGAATGTATAATGCATGTTATGCTATTTTTAAAATCATAGATATTAGCAAGTGTCTCTGGAAAGCTGTGGGTTTATGAAATGAAAGCAAAGGGTAATTATGCTGTGACTGGTGCTTTACTTGTTCTCTGGTTATTCTTATGTATTTTCACTGTCTCCTCTGCATGGCCTTGCATAAGAATAGCACTTTTGCACCAACTCTTTGTTAAGGTCTTTCAGCAGCAACTTTTAATACTTTTGGCTTGAAAATACCCATAATTTGCCAGTTGTGTTTTAGATTCTATTAGTGTGATATTAAAATAAACAGACTTTACCCAGAGGTTGTTGAGAGGGACTTCAATATTGTCTCACATTGAAATAGCTTTCTGAAATATATCGAGATACATAAAGTAAGGATGTATCTGACCAGTGGAACTGGTCAAAAATGGTAAAAATAAACAGAATTTAAGATTTAAATCATTTATTTTTTTTTCTATATTTTTTGAAGCTACCAGAAAAGACATCTTTTAATTTTTATTTTTTTAAGAGTTAAAATTACTGTGGCTGACAAGTTGTAAGAACACGTTATTCATGCACACAACTCCAACCAGCTACACTGCAGGCCTGCAGAGCCTTTCAGCTCAAGGAGTTGTATTTTTAAAAAAGGTAAACACTCTTATCTTTCAGGTGGCTAATATAAATCTGGCTAAATACACTGCACTGCCTGCAGGATTCCTCACCAACACAACTGATGAAAGCACACAGCTAGGGAAATAAAGATAATTTACTTAGCTGAATATTACTGGCTTTCTTAAAGATAGATTAATTAGGAAGTAGGATCAAAACCATTTAGAGCAGAAAGAAAAGGTGCTGGGAACAGCACTGAGGAGATAAGTGGTGTCACCCTCAATGCAGATCCTGTTGTTCTACACAGCTTTCTCTTGTTTAAAATCAATGTGTGCTTGCCACTTTAAAGCCAGAGTTCCAATTCCATGCAGACATGCAAAAACTTGGACTTGCATCCTGGTGGATTTGGGACAGATATAAGAATTGACTTTGACCTTAGGATGGAATAATCAGCACCTTGTTTTCATTAATCCTTGTCTTTAAATAATAATTACCAGATTTATGATATTTATTAACTTATAACTTGCTTTGGATTGTGAAACCACATCAATCAGAAAATGGGTCATGAACTAATTTTCAGGTATTTAATATTACACTGTGAGTGGAACCTTGTTATGCTGTTTCTTATAGAAGGTGAATAATGGGAATTTGATAGAAATGGTTAATTATGCATTTTTACTTTATTTTAGGAACACATTGGAATGTCAGAGCTGTACCTGTGTTAACCTAACATAAGGCTTTTTCTTCCCTGTGCCATCATGTTTGGAGACACTGCCAGGAATGTCACCTCCTGGTGCTCTGGTACTCTGGAACAAAGGTGTCTTTGCTTTAATGGTTTTCTTTTTAAAGGCAGAGACACACACATGGAATA
Source organism: Platysteira castanea (assembly GCA_013397175.1). NCBI lineage: Eukaryota > Metazoa > Chordata > Aves > Passeriformes > Platysteira > Platysteira castanea. The sequence goes on from VYXC01009541.1 coordinate 227,972, forward strand.
TGGCATTATCTGGTTGGTCTTTTGGACAAACAGGACAGTTAAACATTAAATCCTTACTTTCCTGCTCTGCAAGTCTAACACTGAACTGCCAAACTTCAAATTACAGGCAGATTGCATTGCTTAAGTTTCAGTGGTTTGGTGGAGTTCGGCACAATAGCACCTCATTGTTGCCTAGGTAGATATCATACACTGAAAGGAAAAATACACAGATGTTTTATAGGACTATATTCTGTGTTATTCAGAATTGTATCAGCTTTCCTGTCAGTTGTACAGGTGCTCTTCATTGCTGGATTAAGCCTGGTGTTTCTCAGTTCAAGAAAGCAACAAGTTTTAATACCTAGTGCTCAAAGGTACCTACTTTACTGCACAGAAACTCTTCAGAAGAGCTGTCTTGCTGGTGCTTTCCCCAATGGATGAGTGTGTGAGTGTTGGCAAAATCAGAGTGCAAGGGAAGTGTTTCAGGCTATTAAGCAAAAGTTAAGTGAATACATAACAGAGCAGTGCTTATATATATTTATCCTTCTGTGTATCCCATCTGTGGTGCTGGGGTTTGACCCATGTTGTCATGTGGGACTGCACTCACTGGCATGTACATCACAAAACCAAATGAAAAACCTGGCTGCATCCTTCACTTGCTCCACCGCAGCTTTTCTTTGCAGCAAATATTTCATGTATATCATGCTCTACCCTCTACCTGGGTCTTGATCAGTTGGGTAATAGTGGATGGTGCTTCAGTTCTTGATTTCTATTGCAGTTATACCTTGATGTCTATCTATTGTTTTCCTCATCTTTCTGATGGATTAGAAGCAACAACTTCCCCCCACCCCCAAAAATAGGTTTTAAAGAAGTGAGGTTAGATTTTAATTTGTATTCTTGCGTAGTAGCCACTTGCTAATGTCAAAAGTCTCTATTCTGTTCTGTCTTCTAACGCATGCATGTCACTAGTGGTTAGGTGTGAGGTGGTATATCATTTTCTATTTCAAAAGCATTGATCTAAGTCTCCTTCACTGAGAGGGATTTCTTCTTTTTTCCTTTTTCTTTGTCTTAAATAAATCTTAGTGAAGCAGTGGAACATTCCAGGTCAGTCCTGTAGGACCACTCTGCTCTCGGTGTAACCGCTGCTGCAGAGCGTGGAAACTTGCTGGCACAGGACTGCAAAGTGACTCTGCAGGGGCTGGATGACTTCCAGCCAGCAATGAACCACAGCCAAGAAATGCCAATATGGATAATGCAAACAAGAGAGATTTGGGGCACATTTCGATTTAACCATCTGATTTAATTGACAGAATAAATGCACCTGTCATCGGGTAATATTCTTGTGATTAGTTTTGGCTGTGCTGATGAAACGATGTTAAAAGAATGTCAGAACAACCTGTCCTGGGACTCCTACAGGCAGTTTCAAGCTAAGGAAGGTCAGTTTTCAACTAGATAAAAGATTTAGAATTATTTCTTCTCTCTTTGTGATTGCATGTGTCTTTTACTGAGACACAGAACAATTTGTATTGCATGTTCTCCTTCTGCAGCCAGGAGGAAATGGGTCCACGGGTCTAAGCAAACACACTTGAGTGAAACCCTTGGTTTCCCAGGCTTTGTTAAGGCCATTCTGTGTCTGGAAGGAGACGCATTCCTAAGGGCACCTTTTGCCTATTGGTACATTGTCATTCAGAATCGGTGGCCTTTGTGGAGATGGCATCTCGTTTAAGAGGAGTGGTGCCAGAGCCTTTTGCATCCTATTTCCCTCAACTCAAGGAAAAGAGTGCAGCCCTGAGGCCTCAGCCACCTTCAGGTAATCTCTGCACCAGGACACAGGAGTTGGTTGTGAGCAACAGGGCTTCCTTTTGCCTGGGACAGGTGACAATTTGGAGCCTTATCAGTGGATGTAAAGATAAGGTGTGGGTTAATCAAAGTTTTCTTTATTGCTACTGCCTGTGTTGTGGTGTCTGTACATGTAAGCTGTGGACAGGGCCCACTTTGTTGGCATGTGATGAGGAAAAACTCTTGGTTTGAGAAGGTAAACTGGCAAGATGGACAAAAGTTTGGAGCAAAGACAGGTGAGGGTCTCCATTTGATGGGGGAACTGTTCTGCTGGAGGGGAAAGGGCCCTAAGAAGGGATTCCACCTCCTCCACGAGCAGCTGAATGGGGCTGCAGCCTGTCCATGGTACCTGGTGTAGGGGTTCATGATGCCACGTGCACGAAGGGGCTGTGAGCGCGTGGCTGCGCACCCCTCGGCACAGATGGAGCTGCAGCTGTCCCTGATGCAAAGGGGGAAAGGGAGGACAAGGCAATTGGGTGATTTGCCAGCGGTCACAGCTAAGGTCTGTGCCAGCACGGGGAATGAATCTAAATTCCTTCAGGCCTAGGGCCTTACCTACAGAACTCTGCTCTCAATAACAACAAAGAAATAATATTTTAGTTCAGCACCACATTTGTAGTGGTGTTTAATCCTCATTTTGGTGTACTTCAACCTTCAAGTTGGTATTTATTGCTTTTAAGTGAGGATGTTATACTAAAAAGGAATTCTAGTGACAAACTTTCTTGTTGAAAACCTGACTGTACTGATGCCTTAGGTTTTAACTTTTATATTTTTCAAATCTCTACTGCCTAGTGTGTAATTCTGAAGTTTCATGTGGCTGGTTAACTGCTGTTCTCTCATGATGGTTAGACATAACAAACCCCTCTGAGTTTACTCTCCAAGGACACCTAGATTGTCCCAGGCCCCAAAATGTGTAAACTAAAGCCTTGAGAGGGGGGGAACTTGAGGTAATTACATCATTAACGGAAGTTATAATTGGAGAATCAACCCTGATATGCAAATGGACCAAACTTATAAAAGGGTGAAGAACTGGGGGTCCATCGTGGGTGGAGCCTTTTGACTGCCCAGGGTGTACCTTTGAAGGCCCTTCAAATAAATACCCACTTTTGTTTTCTTATTTTTGTCTAGCCTCTGTTTTTAGGTGGCCACCCCAAGGCATCAGTTTAGCCAGCGCAGGCTCCCCCATGGGCAGAAGCACAGGGCACCCACAACTGCTCCAGGGAAGGTAACACTTGGACAGCCACTTCTGGGGAAAGGGAAAAACTCCTGCATCTGCTTCCCACTAAAATGGCTGAAGTAGCAGTGCCAGACAGGGATTTTGGGCTAGAGAAATAAATTCAGCATTTGAATATGTTTCTGTGCTGAGATATAATTCGTGAAAAAACAAATTGGTTCTGATTGACAAGTTACAAATGGAGAGGGAGGGAAATTCAAGTTAACTTTCTCAGGAACAGGATTGCAGAGCCAAAGTGGGACAAAATGGAAAATATCTTTCTTTTGACTAAAGTTTTGTTGGTTTTAGTTTACTAAGTCCACATGAATGAGATTGAAGGGGTGGAACTTGTCCTGTGGAGAGATATCTCACAGATTTAGATGCCGTTGAATTCCGTTGCAATTCCATGTTGAGTGGGGTTTGAGACCACACTGCTTTATTGCAGAGGTGTGACTCTCATTTACAGGGCAGAAGTGCTGTCCAAGTGCCCTTGAAGGTGCTCTGTTTTCTCTTTGTCACTTTTCCAAGCGTAAACACCTCTTACCTTCCAGATAGCACCCAAATATGCCTCGAGTGACACACAGCTAACCATGAAATTTGGGCTTGCACATGGTTTCACCCTCACATCTTGAATAAAGTTTTGATTTCAACCTATTTAGGTGCTACACACTAAAGCAAGCCCCTTAATGAGCAGCCACTGCAGAGTGCTCAGCCTGCTGCCCCCCGTGGGATGCTGCATGAGCTGGGTCAGTCACACCACAGACAAAACCTGCTTTGGATGATGAGGATGGCATTAAAAATAATTTTTGGATTCCATTTGGGGCTCTATTAAAGGAGTCTGCCAGTGCTCCATCAAACAAACTGCTCCTTTTAGGAAGCTTGTTTTAACACTTTATTTTCCATGATGCTGCCTCCCATTGTATGTCCGCTTGCACAGGATTGGAAATATTCAACCTGAAGATGTTTTCTTCTAATATACATGAGAAGAATGTTTATCAGGTGTAATTGTATTGATTTCAGGGCCAGCATGTAAGGCAGGGGCTCTAAGACTTCATAAGTCAGAAAGATGGGTCTGTGCATATTTTAGACTTCAGTTTGTCAGATTAAACACATTAAAATTCTATGAGAGAAGAAACACTAAAATATCACTGTAAAATGAATTCAGCAGATTGTGCCGTGGACAAGGCTCACAGGAAGAGAGGGAAGAAAGCAAAAACAAGTTTGAAACTTCCGTGTGGTTGGAAGTGTGGCAGCTTTAACTCCTTCACCTTGAGCTTTGAAAATAAAATTCTAGGTTACCGTGGGAAATGAGGAGACTGAGGCATGTATGGTATTATTTAGAAATATGTTGTAACTTGTAAGCCTGGGAAGTTGGGGTTTTTTTCAGCACTCTTAGAGGGACTTGGCATTAAAGAGAGAAGACTACCTTAATTTGGTTTTGAAAGTAGAGCTGTTCAGCAAATAACATGCAGATGCTTTTTCTGGTTTCTCTCTGTCTAGTTTTTTTACATTCTATAAACGATAAACTGAAGCCTTCATGAAAAAGTTCTATTTCTGCCACTGTCCCAGCTTTAAGTTTCAGCAAACTCAAGTAGATGTGTCCAAGGTAACAGCAGCTTCCCTCCAGCTGTGAAGCACCCTTGAAGCAAGTGCCGCAAGTGCCATTAGAGCAAAATGTGTCTGGCTGATGGATGTGGGGTCTCATCACTTCCCTAGATTGGTTTCCTTTGCTTCCCCTATTTCTTCCTCTTCCCTATTGGTGTGAGAAACTCTCTGATGCTCCCAGAAGTGCAGTGCAGCCCCTGAGTCGGTGGAGAGGGAGAAATCAGCTCCCTGTGTGTGCAGGTGTGGGGTGGAGTTGGGCTGAAAAGAGTCGGGGAGGGTGGAGCAGTTGTGTGGCTGCTCCTTCACACCTGGCACAGCATCTCCTTCCCAGGGCTGGTGGCAGGGGAGGGCTCTGGGGCAGCCTAGGAAGCTGGGACCACCTTTATCTTCTGGAGAAAAAACCCAGAACATTTGGTGAAGGAGAAGAGAAGTTGAAGTGATATCTCTTTTATTCAGTTCTGTCTCTACTGAGGGGATAGGAAAAACAAAGTGACTTTTGATCCCAAGAACCGAAGTCTAGCACAGAGTAAATGGGTTCAGAATCTCTTGAGTTAATGAGCAGCGTGCCTGCTGTCCTGGAGGTGGCTTTGGCACTAAGACTTAATATGAATTCCCAGTTTCCATCCAGCTATCCCACCGCATCATTAAATCTCCCAGGAAATGCAAATACACATTGCCTGTCATTATTCAATGAGAATATTGTTTAACATTTGCAGTGTATACACAACCCATTATAAAACTCAGTGGTGCATGCTCAGAAGCAAAATGTATTACTGTAGATATCAGTAGATAACTATTTATAATTAATCCTGTAGGAATAGCAGTTCTAACAGTAAGAAACATCGAAACTAAATGGAGGGTGAAAACGCCTGAAGTTATTTCCATGGCTGTTTAGGTTACTGGTTTGGTCATTTCAGGGTCAGCCTTCATTCAGACAGCAAGAGAAGCGAGCTGGAATTCATTGCCAAGCAAATAGTAAATATTCAAAGAGGGGCTGAGTCTTACTCTGTGATCTAATTTTTGGTGTTTTGAATAAAAGACATTCTGTTTAGCTTTGCACGACTGGAGAGATAAAGCTGGGAAGGGGGGGTTTGCAGAATACCCTGCGATAGAAAGAGTCTGGCTGAGTTCCAGTTAAAAGCTAATCCAGCCCTGCAGAGGTGTCTGTCACAGGGGTTTCAATCAGTTCTTCCAAAGGAAGAATTTTTAATTCTCCTTAATATTCACATCATCAACTGGGGAGAGCCCTCATTTCCGTCTATTAGCATGGCTTCCACCTGTAGGACATGAAAAATGATCCAAGTTGAGTTCATCAGCGCTCTTCCTGAGAAATGACTCCATAATCGATTCTAGGGGGAGAATACCTTACATTAGTGACATTGCTGGTCATTCTGCCTCTGATACCGACCCTGTCACCTCTGCTCTGTCCCTTCTGGTCTCTACCACAGCCCATTTGCTCCCCTGCTCAGTGTCCATACACAAAGCACAGGCCCTGTACACCTGATGACTGAGAATTCCCCAGACGGAGCTAAGCAACTTCTCTTAAAAGTGTGGGGTGTTTCTTAAAAATAAACTGCATTAAAAGGAAACTATTAGCCCCAAAATACTGTCAAATACTGCTGCATGTGAAACTGGGGCAGGAGCTGTTCCTGTAGGCCTGGGCTGGGGGGCTGAGTTATATATAAATTATAAAAATACATATAAACCGTCCATTTATTAAATATGGTTAGGTGTTTTGTTTGGATTTGGGATTTTTTTGAAAAAAACCTCTTGTTTCTAAGCTAATTTACTTCCTGGCCATTTGTGGTTGATTACTCAGGCTTAACATTTCTCTCTGTTACTCTCTCTCTCTCTCTCTTAATGTAAAGAATAATTCTTCAGTTTAAACTTGAAACATATCAGGGCTGTGACCACCGTTTGCTGTCGATCTCTGGAGTGTTAAGACAGAACTCCATGCTCATCCTAAAAGCCTTTTAAGACATAGGGGAAAAACCACAAATGAAAAATAACTTAAACTCTTACACATCACTACAGATGCATTGGAAAATATTAGCATAGCAGTAAACTTTAAAAGATAGCAAAAGGATTTTTCCCAGAATGAATTAGGCTGGAAAAGACCTCAGAGCTGATTGAGTCCTATCCCTGGCTGAGCACCACCTTGTCAACCAGACCCTGGCACTAAATGCCACATCCAGTCTTTCCTTAAACACCTCCAGGGATGGGGACTCCACCACCTCCCTGGGCTGCCCCTTCCAATGTTTAACAACCCTTTTTGTGAAGAAATTCCTCCTGAATTCCAAGATGTTGTATTGGGCATCTCAATCCTACTTGTTAAGTTGATCACGTGGAAGTTTTTCTTGAATATGTCCCAATAACTCAAGGCTGTGCTCAATATTCAGTATTTTATTGATTAATTAGTCATATGTGAGCTGCTTCAGTTAATGATATGTGAGTTTAGGGTTTAAAAATACAAAGTCCCAGTAATTAGGAGTATGCTACTCTGAAAACTCATATTTCAGACTGAATACTCCAGGTCACAGTGAAATCATGGATAGAAAATTCGTTTTGCATGTGTTTGCTAGGATGGGAGTGGAGAAAGATGATGTACTTCATCCACTAGACATTTGTCCTCAATGGAAGCAGACAGTTTGAAAAAAAAGATGTGCAGAAATTATTAAAACAAAAAAACCATAATTTGGGTTGCAGAGTGATCCAGTGAAAAATATTGTCTACATTTATTTTTATGATGGCAACAATTTTTTTTAGAAAAGCTCACAGTAGCTAACTAGCTCCATTTGTAGCTACCATCAGAACAGTGCATTGTCCTTATTAAGCTCCTTATTGTTTGTACATACTGAGAAGAAAAAATACCAGGCAATCCAGGGTTTCTTGTTAACATCAATTGCTCCTTCCCAGCTGTCCGTGCTGCTGTTTGCAGAGGAAGGATCCCAATCCCACCCTTGCACACGCCTTTGGATAGAGCAGAGGCCCAGGGGGCTGCGCTGAGGTTTGCCTCAACACCTTTGGGAGAGGAAAAATAGAGTAACAATCATCATTTTAGTGGCACTGAGGTCCCCATCAGCACGTGTTTTAAAGATAAGAGGATGATGGTAACTTCCAATAATTCTAATAATAAATGGCCGCATCTTTTCCCCACTTCTGTCTGCGTGCAAGTGGAACAAAGAGCTTGTTTAAAAAACAATATATTAACTTCTTCTTTCTTTCAAATAAAACATAACTGATTCTTCAAAGCAGGAAGCTGCAAGAAAAGAATCTTGGAAATCCCTAAACACTTGCCCAGTGACCTTTGGTGTGCACCAGCCTCTGGAGAACCTTGCCAAAACCTCACAATCTGTCCAAGTCATGTACAGCATCCTGGGAAAAATTCTTTCCTGTTTTGCTTTTGAACTGCCAAACTTTTCCAAAAAGAGCTGAAATCTGAATGCACAAATGAGCGAAATGTGCTCAGCAGTAACTCAGCACCCTCGTTTAATGCAGATCGTCCCACTTCAAAGGCTCCAATGCAGGAATCCGAGCTGAGAGAGGGGAAGATGTGGTGCAGCATTTTTACCTTGGCAAAAATAATAATAAAAATGAAAGTATTTCCTATCCTTAAACCTGTATTGAAAGAAAAATATTCCCTAATAATGGAAACCGTTTTGTGTAAGCTGTACCTGATGTACTTTTGGAAAATACAGCACGGAGAAGTCGTGATTCCCCCCTCACCAGCAATCAACCATCTGATCCCACTCAACAGCCTAAAGCACACCTTAAACCTATTTATTTCCACGGCTCAGAAAAGGCAACAAGAACAATTTATTTGACTGAGTTAATATATATGATTCCATTACAGTTTTGGTGCCCTGAAGGATGGCACACAGGGGCTTTGTGTGACCTTTCCTTTAATGCTGCAGTAGTTCGGAAGGGCCATTAAGAAGTGATCAGTGGGAATTGTCTTAAGGATGCCACCCACCCTCCGAAGAAGGATGTGCAGTGAGACCCGACCTTAAGGGTTGATTTGAATTTTAAAATGCTATTGCCAGGTAAGCAAAGCATGTGAATTATCTGCTCTACGTACAAAACCCACTCCCCCAAAATAACAAACTCGCAAACCTCAATTCCTTCGAGGGAAAAAAAATGAATAAAATGGAAAATGAAAGGAAAAAAAAAAAAGAGAAAGAGCAATTGATTCTGTTGTAATTCAGATCTCATAATAACAAATGTAATACTAGAAAACAGAATATCTCATTTTGGAATCAGCTTCCATGGTTACAAATGCTCTAAACTGATGTTGAAGATAGACCAAACATGCAGTTAATGTTACACCCATCATCATACGATTAACATTTTCCTGATATTATTAGTGTAACTCTTAGATTTTTTTTTTCCTCTTTCTGTCATTCATATTAAATTATGTTCTCACTTCCCTGCCTTTAGTAGCTAACTTTGTACGCTGAAAACAATTTATTATGCCAGCAGAGCAAAGCTGATGGATCTGTGTGTGGGACAGACTCTGTAGCATTCATGTCAATTATATTATATTAGGGCTTTCCATTAATTTTGTCTTCCAACTTCATGAAATACTAGAAGGCAGATTCATCTTTCCCCTGATGTAATTGTATTGATTTCAGTGGTGCCATTACCAAGGGAAAGAGCAATAAATGACAGCAAATTCTGGCCCCGGAGTTCTGCCAACCTGAACTTTCCAGTTCCAGCAGAGTTGCTGGATAGGATTGTTAGTATTTGTTTATTTATAGCCCTTTACTTCCTGTGATCACAATATTCTCTGACTTTTGTCATTAAGCAAATTGTATAATCCTGTTTGATGTTAGTTTTCAGTAATTCAGCTTTTGGTTCTAGAATGGCAATCTCATTTTGTCAGGAAATCTGCATTACATTGCTCAAGCCATTTATATTCTGAGGTACTTTCTTATTAGACTATCTCAGATGTGATGTGCCTTCCTCTCTCATGTAATCCTGTTACAAACACTCTCTACATTAAAATACTTTCTCATGCATATTATTTCAATCCCTACAAGAAATTTCTTATGAGGGAGATGAGCTGTAGTGGCATCTCATGGTTCGCTTTTGTCTCTGATTTACACCAGTTTTAATATAAATAGCAGAATTCTTTATTATCAATAGCTGGTTTATTTGTTTTAGAATAACTGCATCATTATGAATGAGGTGCTCTGACTTTTTTTTCCCTGTTTGCTGTTGCATTAGTGGAGTCATGGTGAAGTATGATTTTTATTTAGTTTTTCTGGTGTAGGATCAATGTCTCCTGCTGCAATTACTAATCTACAGATACATCGACTAGGGCTGTAAACAGCACATTAAGTTAACTTGCAGCATCCATTTAGTCAAAAAATACAATAACAGATATTGGTATGTTGGAAAAAGCGATCTGTGAGTGTACAGGTGGACTGACTAAAGGTTCGAATAGAAGGAATAATTGGATTTTTTGGCTCCTAACTTTTGGGGCTTTATAAATACAGAAACCAGACATCTCTAAAGAGTGTAGGCTGCTGCCCTCTTGGCTTGATGGGAAGGTCATTGTAGGTGGGCAGAATGACTCCAGTATTGCTCTGTCCCTGTGCAGATCTTGGTGGGGGAGATCTGTAGTACAAGAAGTGACTTTTGTAGCATTGAGAAATCTCCTGGTACGAGAGCGGGCGGAAAATGCGGCGTTGTGAGACACCCGCGTGGAGAATCGCTGGTGGAATTGGTTTGCTGCCTCTGCAAACTTCCACTCCTTTAAAACACCAGAAATCTTTTGGATGTTGAGAGCTGTGGAGGAACTGGGAGAAGGTGTCAGTGCTCCTCGGTGTGGGCAGGTTCCCGTTTTCCGTTTGTGCAGCCCACTCTAAATGGAGCTATTAAATCAAAAACAAAACAAAAGCCTCAAAACTGATCAAGTAGATTTCAGGGAATGCTAGTGTGGAAGAAGAGTGCCAGTATCAAGTGTTTCATTTCCAAATGCAGTGCAAGGGAAAAAAAATATACAGCTAAAAAAAAAATCTCTGGAACCATCTAATAAAAGTGAAGATGGAAAAAATTGCCTGAAAGTAGAGTCAAAACACCAGGTAAGAGGAGAATCACGAACAGACAAAAATGCTGCAAATTCCATACAACATCCGAGAGGAGATTACAGTGTCAGGACAATGGAATCATACACTGAAAATGGTGTTTAAACTGCATTCTGGAAACATTATTGCTATGCTGTAGTTATATTTAACAGGAAAGTTTTTATTTTATTTTTGCATGTGTCCTAAGCGTGAGATGAATGTATGTATAAAAAATGAAGAGAGTATCTAAAAATGTGCTTCAAAAATATTACAATGGCACATTTATTTAAAAAAAAATAAATCACTGGTTCCTATTTTTTGAAAAATGGAATGTTTAGGGTATGATAAATGGTAATACAACTTTTCATTTTTGCTAGCCCGGTTATATACCAACTGAAGAATTCATATAAATAGTTGAGGTGGATGGCCTGTGGATATTGTACACAAATAAGCTTTCTTAAAATATCTCTTTGCCACCATCAGTGATGCCTACTTAGAATAAACTGACCTCCAGGCTTTTAGCACTGCAACTGAAATGGAATTTTTTTAAATTTACTTCTGAGGAAAAAAAAAAGAACCCAACAAATTTCAACCTTCAGATCATTGTTATTGCATGAGGAATGTTTGCTGCATGAAATACATTCACAGATGGTCCCTAACCATAAGCAGCACATACTGTGTGTACAAGATAAGTCATTCTTTAGTTTCTCTGGGTTTTCACATTTAACCTGTTAGAGGGGGAAAAGAAAAAAAGGAAAGATGCCAGAAAAAAAATCTCTCTCCCTGTTCAGATGCTACAGCCCAAATGATCCTTTGTGCAGCTGCTCCTCTACTGCTGCTGTCTGACTCCTCGGCTCCCAAGGCTTTGGAAAGAAATGTGGCTGGTTCAATCAAAGCTTGGTGACAAACTTACAGCTATGCATGATTTTAGAATTTCTTTTATTAGGAAGTTCACTTTATCCTGTCCAGGCCAGTGTGATATCCAACAGAGGTCAGAGACCGCGGGCAGACTCCAGAGACTGCTGGCCAGGAAGGCAGGATTCTGCTCATCATCTTCCTGGCAGTTCTTGGAATTTTATGGCAATCAGACACCCTCAGAGAATCAGACTGATTTCTTGGAGATACTTGTGGAATACTCTTCAGAATGTGCCCCAGTCAGGCACAGGTGGTGACAGGGAAATGCAGAGCAAGTTGGTGTTTTGTGAGCAATAGCAAATGGTTTTGTCTGCAGTCTCAGTGCTCTGGGGGTACCTCTCACACACTCACAGAACTTTGGGGATGCTAAAAGTTTACACGGAAAGCAACCACAGAGAGTGGTGGGAGCTGTTGAGCACAGACATCACCTTTGTCTCAGGAAATTCCTGAGCACCAATTCCTGGAGGCTGGGAAAACAAGCAGGAGAAGCAAGCACATGCACGTGCCTCGTGTCCGTGGGCTGCCCAAAGATAACTCTGGCTGGCAGCTGGCTGTGTGTGAGCCTCGTGTGGAAATGCAGGCACCACGGCTGGGAGGACTGAGGAAAGGAGAGCAGATGCAGACCATCATTCTTTGGTTAAACTATAGCCGTAACCATAGCCAGTCCCTTTCCCCCGCTGGCATTAGTCCTCTATTCACTCTGCATCCCGGGAGGTAATGGATGCACTGATGGAGAACAGAGCTCTCACACAAAAGGCACTGGCTCAGAGTCTTATCTCTGGGCTCTCTTTTCACGTTACTTTTGGATCCTGTGAAGTTTATTAGCTATTAATTTCTGGTTTACATGATTTTATTTCTTCTTAGAGCTGCTTAAAGGTATAAAGGTGGGAATATTTTTCATTTAGTGCATTAAACTCGAGTTCTACGTAACCACTTCAAAAAGAGAAATTGAATGAGGTTGTGTTACTAAGCAAGAAGTCAAATTTAGATAGACATAAATCTAGAGTGGAAAAATTAACCAGCATACCTAAGTGGATTTCTTCTTTATGTGAGTTTATTAGGAATCAAATGTATAGCCCTTCCTGCAAGTTCTGTGAGAAGAGAAGGAGAGGATCAGCTCCCAAAACTTCATATGTGCACCTGTGAGGAGGCTCTGCACTAGATCAGTAACGATGAATGAACCAGTTGTATAGCGACTTTTCACCCAGACCTACAGCTAAAACGGCAGCTAATCCTTAATTAGAGCTTTTCAAAAGTAGAGGGGGAAAAAAGCTTTGTGTATTTTTGAAATACTTTTGCATTTTTCTTAGCTCTGCGCCTTCTGATTTCACAGAGGAGTGGAGGCAGGAATGCTGAAAATACAGTAGGAAAATACTAACTTTATACCTAAGAAATGTATTTTGGATTGCACTAAAGGTCTCATTCTTTCTGGATTGTCAGCCCAGATCTGCAGGCACCCAAAGTTTCCAAGTCTGTGGATGAAAGTCTGTGTTTGCGAGAAGTACTCGGTGTTGTTCTGGCTGGAATTAACGGCCGAGCTTTCTCCATCGCTACACACCTTGAGATATGGATCTCCCAATTTTTGTTACAGCTTTATTAAATAATCTATTTTTTAAAAGACTTCTGATTTGCAACTCTGGAGTAGAGTTCACTCTTTCTCCACTCCAAGAAATCACAAAAGCACATTCTCAACTGACTGCATTCAGCTGGATTAATCTCCTGTTTAAACCCAAAGAAAGGGTGTTGCTGGGTCAGAGCCTTGACAAGCCTATGAGGCAACTTGGTGAGCAAGGGCTGAAAGAGAGGGTATAACCCAGGGTCTTCAGTTTGGGATTTGAAAGTTGGAGGTGCTGAAATTGGTATTAATTAAAATGGTGGATGTCAGTCTTATATAATATTGGGGGGGGAAGAGGTGGAGATGGGTGGTTTGGTTTGCTTTAATTAGAGAACATGAAGTTGACTTCTGGCTTTGGGGGAGATGAGATGCATGGGCTGAAAACGAACCGTATTGCTGAGTGCTGCTGAGACAGTCTAGACAGATTTATATGGATGCTGGAGAAAGCTTTAAGCAAACAGGCTGTTCCTGCTCTGATGCGTCATATTAATATTCTTTTACTTTGTGGCTCTTGATGACTTGAGTATGTGGCTCTCAGAACAATCATATTTTGCCTAATAAAATTAAAACAGCATAAAAAGTTACTGTTGCAAAATGGAAGACACCAAGTCTCTAAAAGATGTAGGCACTTGCATTTCTAAAACCAGCACAAGAAGGAAATGGTTGCTGTCTTCGTTATGGTGTAGAAAATACAACTTAATATTGAATTCTCATCAATCTGTGCAATGCTTAGAATGTCCCAGATTATGTTAAATCAAACAAAACCTTTCTTTGCTAACACTTTTTCTTATTTCCTTGCACACTGTTTTGCTCTATTGTGCATTCAGGCTGAGGGAAGGCAACCTCTTTTGTGAGGACTAAGTGGGCTCTGCTGTTTCGGTTTGCGTGATGTAAATCAATATATGTGTTCAGAACCTTTCCAGCTAAGGGTATGGCTTTCTCTCCAGCGTAGCTTTTGTGACATGGAATTAGAAAATTCCTTTTCCCTTCACAGTTATTGTACGTGTTCCTCTGTAGAGTAGTCGTTCTGTTCCACGTTTCCAGAGGAATTTGGGTCATTGTTTACTTGTGGCTTCATTAAAGAACGTCCAGTAGGTAACAATTTCCATCGTCAACCTTTGAATATCAAACACACTATTATAATAGTCTTTGAAAGCACTGCATGGAGCACAGAAACCTGAGAGACGCCGGAGCAGCTCTAGTCAAGTTATAAAAAGAGCACTACCATCGCTGCCTGAACAGACGGAACGTGTGGGGAGATCGAGGGCATTGCCATGACAATTCCGACCGGCGGCTCTTTGTTCTCCTCGCGTTCTGACATAGACTTTCTTCTTCCAACATCAGGAGCAAATGATGATTAGGAGAAGCCGTGCTTGTTGTGGAGAATACATGGCCAAACACCTCTTCTTCTGTTTGTTGGAGCTACAAAATACGTGGTCAATGGAGTCTAATTTGAATGAAATTTTATGGGCTCACAGAGGTTGGTGTGAAGTAAGGAATGCTCTACTTTGACCTCTGTAGCCTCTCTACAGAGAGCTTAATAGAGAAAATGTTTTAAATTACAGTATGTTCCAATTATTGTACATTTATGGGACGGTGTGAGCTCCCTCTACGGGCTAATTTAACGTCTGCAAATTCCAATAATTCTTTTTTGTAACAAAGCCTCTGTGTAGCCTCGTGGATAAGGTGCCTGCCTAAGGTTTCTAAGGTTGTGCTCTTTTGAGCGTGTGCAAGATGGCTGCCACAAAAGTGTTTGAAGCTGCCGCGTTTGAAGCTGCCGCGTGTGTTTGAAGCTGCCGCATTTGAAGCTGCCAGGTTTGAAGCTGCCGCGTGTGTTTGAAGCCGGCGCGTTTGATGTTGCTGAGTACGTTTGTAAATTTGAGGCAGACTTTAATATTGTTAGACGGTAGGGGAGTCCTTTTCAACCTTTTTTCATTTTTCACTTGAACTTTTAAAAAGTTTTATTTTAACTTTTTTTTCAACTATTTTAACTACTTATGTCAGCTGAGGAATGCTGTGATTCACAGCCATTATTGTAAGGAGGCTGTTATGTATTTTTAGTGCTGCTGGGACCATAGGAATTTTTGAGTGACTTTGACTGCAGACAACAATGTGGAGAATAATCCTGACTGTGAAAAGTGCTGTTGGGGCTGCAGAAAAGTACAGAATAATTTTGACCAAGGGCAGTCACGGCTTCTCTGAGAAGAAATACAAGTATGCCCGGGTGTGGAATTGTGGGTTGCTGAGACTGGGAGGGGAAAAAAATTGCTGGAAAGAGAAGGTGAAGCTTTGTAGAGAATTGACAGCATGTTCAGTTAGCTGGGAGCTACAGGTTTGGGAAAAAAAATCTGGTGGGACTCCAGAGGAGCCTTCATTGATGCTGAGAGTGAAGAACCTGGGCTGTATGAACAGTAGGGGAAAAGCATAAATAGTGCCATTTGTTGAAAGCTCTGAACCACCAGAAATATTAGGAAGGAAATTCTGAATGCATTTGTTGAGAGGTGTGAGGTGTAGTTTGTTTCTTCTGCAGGAGAATTGTTCTGAAATGTTACATTATTTAGGAATGCAATTTTTCAAGTGGGAGTTGGACTGGCAAGTCACTCTCCATTGGGTGGGAGAGGGAGAGGTTTTTAAGTTAGCTGAACACAGTTTTACATGAGCAAGCAGTGGCTTCCTGTGCACGTGAAAGTGGAGGTTGGTTGAAAGCTAGAGGTTCACACAATTTAACCAAGTGGGTGTTCTTCAAACAGGACCGATTCGCTATCGCTGAGCCACAGCGGGTGACTTCTCCTGGTGGGCACCTCTTCAATGTGAGTTGGGAGCGCTGTGCTCCACTGGAACGAGCTGTACTTCTGGGTCTTTGGAGGTCCTTCCCTGTCACTCCTCCAGCCCTGGAGCATCCCTTCCTGGGGAGGTTTGTTCCCTGTCTCGGAGACCCTCTGGACACCGGGTTGGCTCTGGTACTCTTTGGAGTGCTGGGAGATGGATTTCATAGCTGCTCTATGAATGCGTTCCTTTTTTGCAGTATCTCTCCATCATTTGCCACATTGAATTCTTGGCACAAGATTGGGATCTGGGAGCCTGTGCCTCAGATAACTGGCAACAAGATGTTGAGATCACAGATTATTTTGTTTATGGTGCTGAATCTCCCTCAGATTAAATCATCACCTTTTAATTTTTCTAGCCTTGTCTCCTCTGTTCTGGTGATTCTTTGTTCAGATGTGCTCATTTTATCACTGGAGCTGCTAACACTGAACATTGTTTAGGATGGAATTGCACAAGTGATGAAATGATGAAAAAATGGTGTGGTGCATGGCAGAGTTGGGTAACACTGATGACTTGGCTTCCCTGGGAAGGTTTCACTTAGGGATTTTTAATTTCCGTACAATAACAGGCACTGAATGGATCTGATTGATAGTGTTTGTGATAAGTTGCTGGTATGGTACTCCTGATTTTTCTACAGGCATTTCTCATCCTTATTTTAGAATATTTGTTATGTTTGTTCGACTTACAATGTTGTTCTTACTCTCTCTAGTTTATCAACCACGCAATGAAATGAACTTCAGTGTTTTCTTTGCTGATTACACTGACTTTTCATTACTTTGAGGCACTTTTTTAGCTAAACCGAAGTAGCCTCTGTGCCCTATCTGGCAAAATTCAGAGGAGCTCAGCTGGATTTCCAGTGCCAGAGCCTGGGCCCTCTTGTTGGCTTTAGCATGGCTTTGGAGCAATGTTTGGTCTTGACTCTATCCATAAACTTCCTTTCATAATTTCAGTTGTACATATAGCATGTTGTGATCTAAATAACAAATCAGACATAATGAGTAACCTCCTCACTTTTCTTTTCCTTCTAATAAAGTTTTTTATTGAGTATCATCAACCTTAACACCATGTGTTTGGATGATTTTTAAAATCATTTTGTATCAGACTTTGGTGTAGTTGCTTCTGCCTTTCTTTTTGTCTTCCAGGTTTGGTAAATCACATGGTTATTTACTTTTTGTACAGCGTTGTTAATAGAAAATTTATTGCCATTCATTCTGAGCTTTAAATACCTTCCTTGTTAGCATTTCGGGTGTTTTTCTGTGGGTTTCTCGCTCCATCCTTTCCCATCTGTTACATTCCCTTCGTTTTGCTGTGGTCCTTGTTCATTGGAAGTGGAATTTACCTCTAACTTGTGTATCAGTGCATCCTGCCATCAGGTTCAGCTCCATCCTCTTGCTCTTAACTCAGCAATGTTATTACTGCTGGTGATTGTGCTGAAACCCCTGAGCAGCTTCTCTACCTAAGAGCTTCTCACTGGTGTAAATCTATTAGAATGTTATCCAAAGCAAGACTGTTGCATGAGCTTGAGATAAAATGTCTTGACTTTTCTGAACCAAAGTTGTGAAATTTCAGGCGACTCCTCAATTATTAATTAAAATGAAAAGTGTCAGCCCCTGGTAATTTACATTTTCCCTGTTTCTGAAATTTGTTATATTTTTTAGCCCTTTGCCTATGTCAATGTAATTAGGTTTTGAGGCACCTAAAGCTATTTGAAACAGCAATGGCTTGGTTTTCCTTTCATTTGTGATCCTGAAACGTGCTTCTGTTAAATGAAGCTGCTGTTACTGTGCTGATTTATAAAACAGCACTGATAATCAATCTTAGGCATCTCGGTTTATATTAAAATTCTACAATATTGAGTCATTTTGTTGAAAATATTTGTGGAAATAGTGATATAAAAATGACCACTTCACTGTGCACAGTGTATTTTTTCAAACTATCAGACATAGTCTGTCTAGTCACTGAATTTTTCCCTTTTCCTGGTGGAATCCTAGCAATTTGTGATATTGCTAGTATCTAGTTGTACTTAAAAGCTAGGATACTAGTTATACTTAATTATATATAATTATATTCTGCTCCTCAGTCACATACAAAAGCTTTCCAATGAGTAAGAATATGTGAAGGGTCTCTCTTACTGTTCCTTCCACTCTATTGTGTGGTTCGTGCACAAATGGGATTATAAGGAACGGGGATGTGGTGTTTGCTTCTCGTGGATTCTGCCTTACTTTTAGCTGAATTCATATTTTGCATCTCTTGATCTACCTTTTTTTTTCCAAGAAAATTCTCATTTGACAGTTGCATGGCTGTAGTTGGAAATTATTTATGTTACTGTTTCTCAGATTCTTGGCTTCCTTTTGTTTTGCAACTTCTGTGGTTGAACAGACAACATGTTCCCAGTTAGATGTGCTTCCAGCTAGTTCAGCACAGTCCAGCTCCCTTTCCAACTGCAATGCCTAAAATTTAGCTGGAAAATCCATACTTAGATGGAGTGACCTGATTTGAAAAAAGCTGAACTCTGAGATGCCCAAGAATTGGCAATGATTGATACTTTTAAGGGACACCACACATGCACAGCTGGGAGTACACCTTTTAGAGCTGTACTTTAGGACCTTGATTTGAAAACAACCTTTGTCCCTTTCTAAATAAGCCCAGCCTATGTTTGGCACTGCAGATTCCTTCCCCCAAAAGCTTAGAACCAGAGCAAAACAGCCCAAGAGTAGCCAGGATGAAATGTGACATCTGGGAAACTGAATTAATGGGATATTTATTTTTCTTTGTTTAGCTATGGAAATTCATCCCAGACTTATGTCCACCTTCCCTCATTTCTTAATTTTGTGCCTATGGAATTTAGATCTCTGAAAGGGGGAACTGAAAGATTTTTGTTTAGCCATAAAGCGAATATATTGCAAATAAGATTTCTCATGGTGTGTTGTTCACCTACTAGTACGTCATAATTAGCCTTTAGAATACCTAAAAGTCTGTGAAGTTTGGGTTATTGTGAAATAAAGGCAATCAGTTACAAAAATAAGCACTTCTTATTGTACAATCAGCCAAATCTGGAGTTTGAGTGGTGACACAATGATTTGCTATCCCGTGGTTAATCCATCAGTTTCACTCACCTGATTTGGTTCAAACTTAGAGCATCCTTTATTTTGTTCCCTGACCAGAGGACACAGAAGTGCCATTTCTGTTGGTAATAAGAGCCATGAACAAACTGGGTTGATCTAATCGTTCAAAAACTCTCCAGTGCTGTTTTGGTTTCCTCCTGTTCTTTGTTTGGCTACTTCTCCTTCAGGAAGATGCATTTTTCTTATGCACACCTGTACGTGCTTGTTAACAAGTTATTTATATCCCAACAAAACATTTTCTACTGCGTGGTCATTATTTTTTTATTAATTCATTATGCCCTGCAGAGTAATTCCATCCAAGAGAGAAAACAGAGCCACGTGATTTTTATGAGTGGTCAAATACACTTGAAAACTGACTTGCAGCATTAGATTCACGTTGCACAAATAGTGGGAAAGGTTTATGTTATTAAAAATGCAGAGAAAGCAAGGAAGTGTTAATCACTTGGATAATTTCTTTGCAATATTTAATTCTACCTGCTCTTTTGTTTCACAATAGGGATAACTGAATGAATAGTGCAGATGAGGAATAAAGATGAATCTCTTGTCTGCTGAAATCCTTAACTCTGTGGGGTCTGTGGGGTTCCCCTTGCTCCCTAAAAGGTTTTTTTGGCATCATACACAGATGTGTCTTTGCTCTGCCCCCCGAAAATCCGACAAAGAGAAAGCAGCCAAGAAGCAACACCCTGGAGTGTGGGGTTAGATTTCCTGTGTGGATTTACCTTTCCACACTCTTGCCGATCTTAGTCTGCTCCAGTACACAAAAGTGCAGGAACTGGGGTGACTGGGATGGCAGGGGAGCCCTGAAGGAGGGGCAGGGGTTTGGTTTCCGTGCACTGCAGTGTTTCCCTCCCCCAGCAAGTCAAAGCAACACCTAGCAAGCAGCGTTTTCCATCTGAATTTCCAGCATTAAGACACCTGCCTGTGAGTTTTTCTGTGCTTGCCAGATATTTATCTCCGAGAAGGAGCGGGATCTTTAACATCCTCCGGGGTTCTGCGAGTGTGGAGCGCCGGTGTCTCCCACCAGGAAACTCCCCGATTCACATATCAATGCACGGCAATGAGGCTGTACATAACATTCCTTTCTCTCTTACAGGGTTTAAAATAAGGCGCTTTAATCCCTGCCCTGTGCATGAGAAAGCAAGAATAGGTGTTGTTGTTTATGGTCTGTGAACAGGCACCGGAGCGAGATTGGCTCCGGCAACACTTTTCCCCTCTGAATAATAAAGTTCTGCACATGAAGGGAAATCTGAGCATTAATATAGAACCTCTTCTTTAAGCTCCAGGACTACATTATGCATCCATATCTTGGGCCCAATAAAATGAATGGATCCTTTTAGTTTTCCTACTGTTACGGGTTTAAAACAGGCGAAGTCTTCTATTTTTTTCTACTGCAATTTAATCTAATTTTAATATTCCCCAGATAATAGTGGAATAACCAATTCTGTCCGATTCTGCCTTAGATAAAAGCATCAGCATGTTTGGAACATAAACCTTATTTTACCTTTTGTTGAGCTGCCCAATTTAGTAAGAGCAATTCAGTGCTGCATCTTAAGTGTAGTATGACTTAGAACACTGGAAGCTGCCTGGAATGTGAAAAAAGGGAATAATTTATATTTAATTGGTCTAAACCTACCTTTCCTAGGTCAATAAGAAGAGGAAAATCAGCAGCATTAATCAAGATAAAATTATCAGCTGATTAATCAGTGTTCTAATTACTGCATAGTTCTTTCCCTTTTCAGTTTTAATTACTAAACTTCATTGTCTTTTCCATATGGCCATCATGCATTCACAGTACACTTTTTCTCCTGGTGAGATCATTAATATAAAAAATGTACATTCAAGACATTACTGAAGATATAAGAAATTGCTACTGCCTACTAAGGAATTACCAAGGAAGCTGCAAATCAGCCATAGGTTATACAGGAAAAGTCCAATAAATCTACTAACACTTAAGAAAATAGATACAGTAGAAATGCAATTATGATTATCAAATCAACCTTTGTCCTAAAGTGAGTTTTGCCAGTCTTATTTCATCAAATCTGTCTCTTGGTTGGGTCAGAAACCAATCAAAATCTGATTTAAGCTGGCAAAATAAAAGGGGAGACCTCTTAAATTCACAGGGCTAACGTTGACCACACAAATACTCTCTTAGCATATTCTCTTAGCAGAATATTTCTTCCTGCTAAGGCCCAGGTCCTCAGAGATGTTTGGGCACTTCAGATTTCAGTAGATATTAGATATCTAAATATCTTCCAGGGAGTTAATCTCAAATAAATCAATCTGCCATGTATTGGCAGAGGTATCTTGACTTATTTAGTCTCTGTGCAAGTCATAAGGAGAATGAAGAGTCGAGCACTGGCCTTTAATGTTGGTTTTTGAGTAAGGAATGGGTTAGAAAAGTGCACAGCAGAACTGAGTTTCTGATGAAATCTCAGCAGCTCATAATGTGTCAGTCTGCAATCTCTCACAGCTGCCTTTCCAGAGGAGTCAGGCGTTTAAGACAACGAACGGGATGTGTTCTCAGGATTTTACAGAAGGTGCACTCGTTAGTAGGTCAGCACCTACGGGATGGAGAGAGGAACTCAGAGTTCCCTGGGAAGAGCTGAGAGCACCCAGTTCCGTACACTTGGGAAACATACAACAGAGTCTTGCATCATTTTAATTTTTTGATGAATGCCCTAAAGCATTTCCACTGCCTGGAACCTGGCAGGTTCTGTACCTGGTCTGTAAGGTCTCCTGCATCCTTCATCATGCTCTTCATCCATGATGGAAATGGTGGATTTCCACCATCCGGGTTGCAACAGTCTTCTTATTTTAAAACAGTTTGTGTCCTTGTCTATTTACTTTTAAAATCAGGTTTTCCTGAGAAGAAGTAGTCATACCAGTTATTTAGTTAACTGATTAGTAATTGAAGGCCTAGTTTGGAAATTGTACAAGTTTCCTATGAATATTCATAAAAAATAATTAACTTGGCTTCTGATTTAGAATCCAACAACAGTTCACCTTTTTTTTTTTTTTTTTTTTTTTTTGTTGTTGTTNGTTAATTATATGCCAAGGTCTAGTTGCTGGAGTTTCTTTCCTAAGTGGTGATTGACTAACTGCTGCTGGTGACAATAATCCTGGGCTGGGGAGGCTTTTTTTGTGTGCTTTGCTTTGGGCTGAGGTATTTTTGTTTGTGTGTGTGTCTTTCCCAGCGTTGCTGTGCAGCTGGAGGTGGCACATCGCCACCACCCTGCTAAGGACGTGGGTGCCCTGATGCAAAGCCCCTTCCCTGCTGGACCCGCTCCGGCTTGTTCTCCTCGCCAAAGCCCTTGGACAGGAGGATTGCGAGAGGCAGAGCCCCACAGGACTCTAAGTAAAATTCGCGATATCTCTGCCGCCCCAAAGCACCTCGCTGGCTTTTTTACAAGGGGATCAAGGAGGCTGCTCAGCCCGCCCGAGCCTGGATGGGCAGCTCGCCTTCCTTTGCCTGTGGCAGACACTGGAAGACATTGGGATTGGCAGCCCGGGGAGGTGGTGGAGTCCCCATCCCTGGAGGTGTTTAAGGAAAGCCTGGATATGACACTCAGTGACCAGGCGGCCATCGGTCCCAGGGTGGACTCGCTGCTCCCCGAGGTCCCTTCCAACCTCAGCGACTCCGTGATTGTGTGAAGCCGAAGCCAATTCCCCACTCGGGGAGTCGCGCAGCCGCCGGCCCAAGGACACGGGCGGCGGAGCCCCGGTGCCGGGAGGGGACGGCGGGGAGGCAGAGCCGCGCTCCCGCAGCCCGGCCGCGGAGCAACGCTGCCATCTAGTGCCACCCGCGCCCTCCCCGCCTCTCGGGCTCGCTGCTCTCCGCAGTTCTATTTTTTTTTTTATTTTTTTTTTTTTTTTTTTTTTATAATTTTTTTTTTTTTTTTCTGAAAGGTTTTTATCCCGTCAAGGAAAAACCGGCTCTTGGAAAACAACCAACTCAGTTGGAACTCGGAGATAATAATCAGTTTCTCTGGGCTTGTGAAATTGGCTCATTAAGCGTGCTTTTTAACAGAAAATATTGGAAGCGATTAAGTCTGCTTTAGTGAGTGGGCATGAAATGGCCAACCTTCGGCCACCCACAGCTCCTAGGTGCCTGGCGTCGTTTTATGCATGCAGCGTAATGTCTTTACTTGAAGTGCTGTTTATTCATCACCTGCTTATTTATCTCTTTGCATTTGGCAGGCACATCGATCAATGTTAAACTGTCACACAAGGTTATTTTTCTTTTACATAACAGTAGAGGCCTAAGGTAGTGGCATATTAAAAGTAATAACTTTCTAACTTGTAGCTCGAGATGACAGCACCATTTGTACCTGAATATATTATAGCTAGAAATTCGGGGGGAAAATATAAAAAAACGGAGGGGAAATATTAAAGAAGTTAAAAAAACGGATGGTGTCTGTTAAGAATTAATGTTCTTCCAAGGTCAAAGGCTGGGAGCCAGCATTCCCCAAGTTGCTATAATTGTGTGCCTGTGTGTGTTGTGAACGTGTCTGGTGAATGGCTCTCCACCACACAACAGATCCACCTCTGACCCATCCGGATTAACTTTAGGCCTTAACATCCCTGATAAACTCACAGGGAGACTCCTCTGCACATGCTGTTCACCACCCAGCCTGATTTATCCCGTGAGAATCAGGTAGTTCAGCTTAGAAGTGGATTGACTCATGGCAATGTGTGGATCCAGATGCTCGTGTCCACGTCGTGGTTGTGTAGCAGTCACCTGGAAGTCAGGCCGTGCCCAAGGAAAACTCGAGTTGAATAAACAGGGAGGGGTGTAGTTATCAACAACCGTGCGCAGCCATCTGAAAAACAGCAAAAAAGTCAACGTGGAAATAAGTCTTTTCATTCTAGTTTCTCTCACCCTCACTCACACCCCCCTTTTCTTTTTTTGGTTCTAGTATTCTGTTGCTTTCAAACACTGCCCAGCTTTGATAGACTTCCTGTCTTGGCACAGGGCCAGGCAAGCTTTCTCTGTACAAACAGGTTTTCTTTTTATTTTCAGTCCAGCCTAAAAATGCCTACAGATAGAAGAATGTCAGATCTTTTTAGTGTTGAATTTCAAAGCGGTCCTTAGAATTCTTTCCTCCCCTTGATCTCGTCTTTGGATTGCAGCTTGGACTCGCTCTCTGTTTCTAAATATAAGCCGTGGACAGTGGCTTTCTAATAAAATGCTTTGATAGGCTTGTGTACACGGAATTAGGCGTGGGGCTGTGGTGGACTCTGTGTCAGCAGCCCCGTTGGTGCTGACATGAGGCACCGCTGCTCTCCCACCGCCGCACACGATGCTGCCAAAGATGCCTTCTCCCAGCCACCTAGAAACAGAGACTAGACAGGAGTAAGGGAATAAAGGCAGGGATTTATTTGAAGGCCTTCAAGGCACACCCTGGGGAGCCAGAGGCTGCTTCCATAAAATGGACCCCAAGATGGACGACAGGTCACGAGTTCTTGACACCGATATAGGTTTGGTCCATCTGCATATCAGCATAAATTCACCAATTAAAACTTTAGCTCTCTTCAATTTCTCCACCTCTTTCATGGTCCTAGTTTACACCTTTTGGGCCTAGGACAGCCCGAGTGTCCTTGAACAGCAAGCTCAGAGAGGCTTTGTTGTGTCTATCTGGCCTAAGAGAGCAGCTCACGAGCTACAAGAAACTTCAGAGTCACACACTAGGCAGTACAGGATTTGAGAAATATAGAAATTAAAACCTAAGGCATCACGAAAGCACCCTGGCTCGGGAGTGTGAATGGAGAAATGGAAGCGCTGAAGGAAGCAAGGCCATGAAATGCACTTCATGCAGATGGCATCTTGCTTTCCTGGTTGAACAGAATTTATCGTTGAGCCTGGTCTATCTTTGGATCTTTTAATTCATGTATTCATTCCTGCTCTTGGCCAGACACTTCTGTTTTATTTCATGAAGTGCAAACCTGGAAGGGAAGGAGGGGGAAGCTCGTCCATTAAAAAAAGCAGCACCTCCACATGTCTATGCTCCTGGATCAATATTTGCATCAAAGTGGTTTAAATGTATGTGGCTCTAGGGCTGTCCATTCTTTCAACCTGACCTGCAGCATTGATTAGGGCTAGTAGAAGGAAGGGAAAATAGCAAATCCAGTAAGATAAAATAAAAAAAAAAAAAAAAGCCATGAATGTCGCTGTGACTCCTGAGAAAGAAGCACTTAAAGTGCTCCCATCATTTGTTTGACCTCAGCAATCCCCTTAGTTAGACACTGCCCCTCTTCACCACTCACATGTGGCACTTGTGGCTCATTTGATCGTATTTCTGAGAATAACAAAGAGTATTTCAGATTTTATCTGAACAAAGGTGAAACTTCCTTGTTTGGGCTGTATGACTTACCTCAATTCTGGATAAAATATTTACACTGATTTTTTAAATTGCTACTTTCTGCTTGTATATCCTAATTCATGGAAGGCACAGAGAAAGTTTGTCATGTGGATAAAAATTAACTTCTACGTGTTTTCTTCCTCCATTAAGACTGCAAGCCCTTCCCTGCACTCTTTGGACATTACACACGCAGGGAGTGCAAAGCAATTTACACCCCGAAGAGATTCTTATCTCAAGAGGAGCACAATTAAAGCAAAGCTGCAGGACTGACCCTCTAATTTTCCTGAAGGAAACATTTTGCTCCTTCTGTTGTTTTTTCCGAAGTATCTTTCCAATTCATTTGGAAGCACTTGAAATTGAAATCACTAAGAGAGAGGTCTCTCGGTGAAATCTCGGCTTTATTTAAATTGCCTTTACCAGGTCCAGGATTCCCCTCGAAGAATTCGCCTTTCTGTGCCTGCTGGGATTGGATGGTGACTTGTAGCAAGATCAGAGCTTACCATTTCCCCCCTTTTTTCCTTTTTTGTTCTTAATGTATAAACTAGTTTGTTTACATTTGTGTTGCAGTGGGTAAATTTGAAAAGGCAAGTTACAGTCTTGGATCTGCGTTTCTTTCTCTTTGGTCTCAAATAGACTTTTGGTATTGAATTCTCTGGATGGAGGATCAGCCTTTAAACTTTGACCTGCATGTGTGATTGCTTAGGCAACAGCTAATTCTGAAGCAGAAAAGATTTAAGATCAGCTTTTTTGAAATGACTGCAATTTTTGATAAAGAGAAACAGAAAAACACAATGACAGAACATAATATAATACATAAAACTGAGAGGGGGAAAAAATGACAGCTAAGAAATTTATCATGTAAACAAAGAAGTCCAGCCTATTGAATGGAATAAAATTGAATAAATAGAATGATCTCTCCTCCATGCTCTGCAACTCTTCAGCTGGCAAAGCACTTAGCACCTACTCAGATTAAGCTGCATGAATACAACAGTATTAAGTTAGCCTCACAAAAGAGGACTTCCAGTATTAAGAGTGATCAAAGGATTTTAGCAAGGCAGGCTTGTCCATGACCATAAAGGTCTCCTAATAAAGTAGAGCTAAGCAATTAATTTACTTGACAGAATGTCTGCGAGCAGTTTGCAATTTCCCTGTATTTGCCTGTTATTCAGAATAACTTGGTGTTTTGGGGAACATTTACCCATAGAATCGATCATGAGCAGGATTCCGTGAGGATTCCGTACCTGATATCTTAAATTTGGGCTGGATTGGTTACAGCTAATTGGTCATTTCAGTCAGAGGGAGAAGCAGCAAATTAGCATGTCTAAGACATTTGCCCAAATGTTAAACCACTGTTGGCCCCATAAACCTCGCCTGCGGCCCTTGGCATTTATTGTCCATTCCACTTGTCTCACTTCACGTGTCTCCCAGACATAATTTAGGGCACTGGCTGCCAGTAGCCCTGTCCTAAAACTAATATACAGCTCCCCATAAAACAGTTCTTTCCTGACCTGGCATCGGTACCTCCTATGTTTGTTGTCTTACAGAATTTTATTATCCCCAGGGATAATGGCTCCTGCAAACTGGCTGGGGATTTCATGGCTGTCATGGCTAACACAGGCTCAGAACATGTGCTTTATATCTAAGGCAGATGGGCCAATGTGCTGTGCTCTGGGGGCTGGCAGGAGAGATTATGGCTCTAGGACTTCTCCTCCTCCAGACCCTGGGTTTGGGTGGTACCACTCAGCTTTTGGAGGCTGGAGATTCTAGTGGTTGCAGCTTGGCTTCAGGTGTACCTGGAAGCTAAAAATGCTTTTTTTCTGGTTGCATTATGTTATCAGCAGCCTGGAGAGATGCAGGGATTGGGACCACTGGAGATCCCGAGGTGTTAATAGCCAACCAGTTCTGAGGTATTTTCATCTGAAACCCAACTTCATTGCTGTGCGGCATTTTTAATTCATGTTATTTGGCCACGCACAGCGGGTGTGAGCACTTCTGTGGAAGAACGCACAGCAAGGAGGCTACAGGCATAATAACCTCCATAATTTTATCCAGTGTAGTTCACCAAAGTTCTCTTTTGAGGCAAAGTACCAGCTTTCCTTAAAGCTGTGCTTAGCTCTTAGGAACTTAGCTTTTAAAGGAAGTCTTGCTAATATTCCTCCACATCCTTCCTATTTTCTCTCCCTTCTCCTCCCTGAATTATTTCCTCTCTGACTACCACGTAGCAAATGGAACATTTTGTTTGGGTTTTGCTGCTGAGTTTGCCCCATGGAGTAAGTTTTAGGGTAATGCTTCTGTGCTTGAATGGTGGTTATGGAGAGTAAAGATAACATGTAAGGGTAAAACTACTACAATGAATTCATGCTTGATTTTTCAAGAGGCCGTGTTGTGCGTCACCTACCTTAGAACACCTCTTACAATTAGGTCACTTATGTAAAAATGGATATGAGTTTCTAATGTTAGACAGGCAAGCTGTGTAACGTTGGCTCGGGCCCGTTCCCATGCAAAGGGGAGGTTGCTGTGTGTGTTAGGTTCTCCAGTGCTGTGTTCTAACGCGTCCCTGCCTCTTGAGCAACGGGGCTGTCCCACTTAATGTGCTAATTCAGCTCCCTGCCTCCTGCGTGACACAGGATTCCAGAGCTGTCATTTACAGTTCCTTAAAGTATGTCTGATTTCTAATTAAGCACTAAAAGAAGAAACATCTTTATCTTCCCAAGAAATCTTGCCCCTGCTTTTGGTGGAAGCATTTAACAAACTCAATGCTCAGCAATAAAGATGTTTGAGAAATACAGTCAGGAAAGGGAAATTGCGTTATAAAGTTTCATTACAAAGAATATCCAGTGGAAGAGTCAGTTGAGAGGGTCTCTATTTTCAAGTCAACATGTTACCTGGACCTGTGGACTTTCAAAGATCAGATTAATGTGCAGAAACTCAGTTTCTGTCTTGTGCAACCATCTGAGATTCTGCTGGGCAAATATGGCATGATAGATCAACTCCAGTTACAGCTGGCTACAACCTGCTCTTGGGAAATCTGCTGCGTTGTGTGGGCCAGACTGATCTTGAGTGTAACACTGAAAATAATACTGGACAAGATTACCCAAAGGATGTGGAGCATTATCCAGCCCTTTGACTCCTTAAATGATACTGAATACTTTTCTGAAAGCAATGCTCTAGGCAGACCCAAAACTACGCTGCTTGATACAAGATTTTTTCTGTAAAATCACTGACCTAAGTTGCAGAAGATTTTCCCTTGGATAGTCAGTGGGTCCTTCCATCTTTCATGCCTGTGGCTCCAAGGGTGTGCACAGAAGCTCCCGGGAGCAGGAGTAGCAGCTGCAAGTGGGGGCCTGCATTTGCAAGAATGCAAAGACTTGCCAAGTATTTGTAGCCCATGGGGTCTGAGACAACCCAAAGGTTGTCAAGGGGCTGACACCCTGTTTGCTCAGCCCCACCAAGCCGTGAGGAAGCTGAATCTCACTGGTTGTGTGCTGCTGGCCCTGCACGTACAGACCTAACCTGCTGCCCGTGCCAAAATCTTCCAAACACTACTGAGCCCCTCATCAACAAATTGTCCTTCAGTCAAGGAAGATGTCAGCAAGCTGGCTGGCTTCCAGGAAAGCCAAATCCTGTCAACAGAATATCCTGCAGCTGTCTGAGGAGCACACCTTTACCCATGGGGATAAGGGAACTCTGGGAAGAGTTTTGTCAGTGCAGGCCAACTGTCCGTACAATCAGCAGTGGCCAAGCGTGAATTCTCTGTACTGAATAAGTGGATGCACAAAGAAATTAAAATCAGCTAGTGTCATTTTATGACATAAATGAGAAGTGAAAAAACATCGACCTGTAAGATAGAACTATTCAGACACGTGCCTGTCCTTTCTTCATTCCAAACAAGCCTTGATCCCTCTCTCTGATGAACAGCTTGCCTTTATGTACTTTGGATACATTTAAACGGAGAGATTTGAATATTTTCTTGATGCTGGCTCAGCCCTACAGACAGGTTTCAGCACCTCCAGTTAAAACTGAAGCTCCACTCTTTGTGGAGTCCTGGACATGCTGGTTTTACTCACAGGACTCCATCATCAGCCCTGGAGATGTGGCTAATGCCCAGTGTAAGACCTTGAAAAGGGCACAGTGGCCCAGTACTTCCCAATTAGGACTTTTAAAGATTTTTGAGACTGTGATTTGGCAGCAGGATGAGGAGCCCCATGTCCCTCTTTGCTTTTGGGAAAACTGTTACCTGTAAAAAAGATGCAGCACTTCCACAGTAGCTAAAAGGGAAACTTAAATGTTGGCTTTTTGACTTTAGTGGGTACTTGCTAATGCAGAGCGATGTGAGGCAAAAGCAGTCAAGCACAGAAGTGATTCAGGCTTTCTTACTCCTCTTTAAACAACTCTTGATTGAAGCTGAGAACAGACAAACATGAAGAGATGTGTTTGGTGATTCTGAACTGCTGAAAGTGCTCATTTCACCTCCTCTTCCACTAAACCAATACTTCCATTGGGTATCTTTGTCATGGAGCAGGAGAAGGCAATTCCCTTCCTCCTCTCTATTTGTTAGACATAATTCTTGTTGATTTTTTCAGTTATACACTTGCATTGAAAGTGGGACAGGAGTCCTTAAGAAACTAAAAACAGTCCATATAAGGATCTCAATAGGAGGGAGATTATCAAATTGAGGAGAAAAAAGTGTAGGGAATTAAGAAGTCAAGTATTGTAAAGCCACGTTAAGAGTCACTCCTTGTATTTTGGAAAAACAAGTATCCTGAACTCTCTGTAAAAAGACCAAAATGTACCTCCACAAGGTCTCACTCAGCTGTTATAATCTCCTTACAGTTGTGTTTGGCCCTTTTATAACATAGAAGAATTACCTTTAAATAAATTTAAGGAGGAATGTAGATAAATAATATTTTAAATGGGAATTAAAAAAAAACAAAACGTGTAAGAATTTGGGAGTCCTAATTCCTCTGGGAACAGATGCATATCATCATCTTCACATGCTTAAGCTGCACGCCCTTAGGCTGTGAATGTCAAATACCCCTTTATCTTCCAGCACTCTGGTATACAAATAAAGATGTTTCTACAGCAATTCTGATTTCAGGAGAAGGACAAGTGCTGACTGAATACGATCCAGGGGTTCCAGATATTAGGGTGATGCCCATTATCCGAGAGGGGGCTAGGATGTGATAGTAGCTGTTTCCAATAAAAAACACTCAGAGCAAAGCACACGCCCATGTAACAAGTCTCCATTGACCTTAGCAATGCTTTTGATGCTTTCAGACTTCCAGCTCTGTGAAAATTATTGGCAATATTTCCCAACTCCTGGATGTCCAGAAAAGTTTGTGAAATTATCCGTCATCTGCACAATGGTGTGCTGGATAGAGGCTGGGGCTGGCACTCTGTTGGATCCATTTGTAATAGCAAAAGGAGTCAAGCAAAGGTATATTTTGGCACAGACTGTTCTTTGGACTGTTCTTTGTAGTAATGATTGATGATGCCACTAGAGACATGATGCCAGGAATATTTATTAAATTTTGAACATCTGGCAAGCTCTTTAACCTGAGCAGATTGAAGGCCTCCACAGCACTGAAGGAGAAGGTTATATGTGAACTCCTCTGCGCAGGTGGTTGTGCTTTCGTTGCACACACTATAGAAGACCTCTAGTTCACGACCAACAAATTTGCTGTGGCAGCTGAAGTCCACAGATTTATCGTTAGTCAGAAGAAAAGCAAGGTTGTGCACTAGTCCAGAGCTGGAAAAGCATCTGCAAGATACAGAACCAGCGTATGAGCGTGGGTAATGGATTTAATTTATTTTTAAGAGACTATCAGATGTCTAAGAAATCATGTGCAGAATTAAAAATACATGTTTTGCATGTGAGATTGCATCATAAATTGACACATGCACGGTATCCCACAGAATACCAGCCCTAGTGTTTATTTTGCTGTAGTAATTTCCACATTAGTCTGTGGCTGTGAAACATGGACAAGTCATTGCTGGCACATCAAAGAGCTGGAAAAATTCCATCACCAGCACCTTCAAGCTATTATGCATATCAAGTCATAGGATAAGAATCACAAATAACAAGATTTTGCAAAGAGATTGCACAAACACTATTGAAGCAATTATAATTATAATAGCATTATTTTGCTGGACTGGACATATCCTCTGTATTTAGGACACGAAGCTCCCACAGTCTGTGCTGCACAGTAAACTTAGGACAGGCAGCAGACCAGAAGTCAGGAAAACGAGAGGCATTTGTCCAGGAAAAATCGCTCCCTGGTTGCCACACAGATGCCATCATTTGGGAAACGCAGCATCAGCTATTAATATGGAGTACTACAGTGCAAAGTGAGACATGTTGGTCAATGGAGCTGAAAAATAATTCACAACTCCGAACTTGTGAATAATTTTGCCCTTGTTGAACATCTGTGATTAAATGGCAGTCTCTTTAGATGTGGTTGTACTGAACTCGATTCCGAAATAAACCAAATTGGCGCTGAGGAACATTTAGGCATCGTTCTCTCCGTGTCCAAGGGACGATGAAGTTCCACTTCAGGAAACCATCGGGGAGAGTAATGTTGGAGACAGCACTGGGTACTGGTGATGCTGCCCTCTGTCCAGCCCGTGGGATTCTAGGATTCAGGCAGGTGTGGCTCTGCTAATGGAGTGGAAATCAGGAGAGAGTGAATTGGGCTGAAAGAGAAGGAACCCTCATGTGGTGCTAAAGAAGCTCCACAGCAGCCAAAAAGAGAAGGCACAAGCTCAGCTTCCATTCTGGGAACACTGCAAGTGATTAGGCCTGGCTGCAGGAGAATGCATTTTTCTTTCCACAGCTCTCTGAGAAGGCATGGGACGTTCAGAGGGAATGGAGAGCTGCTGTCACCGGCTCCTGGCATCCCGGAGCGAAGCGCACAGGGGAGCGGGCTGGAGGCTTTGCAGTGTGGAAGTTCCCTGTGGATCAGGATTTCTTCCCGTTTGCCCCCTTGCAGAGATCCCTGCGAGAGGCCCGCTGTGCACGGGCCTCCTCCCCAGCAAACAAAGGGACACACGTTCAGGGGCTTGTTCCCTCCTGCTTCCTTAAAATGCAAACTTATAATAAAAAGGAGATTGGAGGGAAGGAAATAATCAGATCAACTGCTGTCATTTCCATTTAATTGCCGTGTTTGCCATTTCAGCAGCGAGCACTGCAATGTGCTCAAGGCGCTGGGAGAAAGGCAGCCTTTGGTTCAGGAGCTGCTCTTTAAACAGGAGTTATTCAAATCCCAAGCAAGGTGGCAGGAGCTCCGGGGGAGCTGCTGCACTAAACAGGTCAAAGGAAGAGCACAAAGCACATCTCCGAGTTTGGGACGTGGCGCTAATAAATGTAAACAAGGCAATTAGAATATATTGTTTGCTGAAATGAAACTTCAAAACCCGGGATGGTTGTACACGACCTATAGGAAATGAAGTGGAAGCAGTTCAGCGTGTGTAAAATTGATAGGCAGTTTTTATCTCCCTATCCTTTTTATCTGGAGCATCTGAAATCCAGTAAATATATTCGCTTGCCCTACTTTTGAGAGTAATTTTTCATCACATTTTCAGTAATTGGATATCACATATTTTACGGTCTTACTCTGTGTTGTTGGAATAGCCAAAAAAAGGAATAAAATGATAAATTGAATTACTCTAGGTTGGGCAGTTTTTATGGGAAAGTGAGATAGACTGGATGCCTTAGGTGTAATCCTCTGACCACGTTTCAAAACTTTTAGGCTAGTAAAAATCCCAATCATTGGCATGCAGTATTTCACCTCTGAAACAAGATATTGTTTACTGAAAGGAAAAAAACCTCAACGGTGTTTTAGTGTAAAACCTGTCTAGATTTTTAATGAAATATTGGAAGGAGGAAATACTTTTGTCCTGGCAAGACCTTAAGGGTGCTTTTCTTAATTTCTCAGTTCATTTTGTTCTCTTATCTGAAGTATGTAAAAGGGATTTTGTATTTCAGTTATGAAAATGTGCATATTTTATGCCACAAAAGAGAACCTTTTTTTTGCTTTCCTTTTTTTTTCCTCCTTTTGGTAAATATTCTTTCAGAAGAAACACAATCGATGTAGTCAGAGCTAACAAGCAGATGGATGTATTTGAATGCCATTATCTTATGTACAATGATATTATCTCTTTCATGAAAAATTCAGCAGTTTGGGCTGCTTTAGTCAAGGAGAAGGAGGAAGTAGGGAAGAAAAAATAGTGAGAAAAACATGATCAGACTTGGAATCCCTGAGGGGGTCACATTGCATCATTTAGCAGGAGAATAACCAATGCAGAAGGAGCAAAGTTGGTGGAGTTGCTGTCTGCTCTCCTTATGGCGTTCTTGGCTCCGAGCTCTCTTCAAGCCCTGCAGCTGTAGGTGGGCAGCTCTTGGGCCTGCTAAAGCATCACACCATGACATTTTTATCATCAGTCTAGGAGAAGAAAATAAATTTGCTAACAGAATATAGTTGGCAGGCTAATACTGCCTTGTCACATTCCAGACATCTCCAGGTCTGGCCTGAGCCAGGGGAAACAAGAACGAGGGCCAAGAAGTTCATGATGGACATGTTATATGAAGAGCAGAAATGCATTAAAAGGGGGAGAGGCTTCTCTGCAGTAGAAATTGGGTAGACCTGGTGATTTCAGAAACGGGGGTGCTTGTGCCTATGAAATACTTACACCTGGGAAGGTGGAAGGCTCTGTTTCTGTGAAATCTAATCTTAATCCTCTCTGAGGCCTTTAACATTTTATTTCCTTTATTGAAAAAAAACCCCAGAATTAAAACTAACTGTTGAGGTAGAGAGTTGTGCCCTGTTCTCAGGTATCTGCTGCATCCAGTAACCTCCAGCAGCTGATCAAAACCACTTGTATGCAAAGATTTAGGTTTTGCTCCCTCTGGGAATGGCGTGTGGGAATGATTCCCACTGCTGTTTGGTTCTTGTGGCATTTCTGCTCCCCAAACCCTTCCCTGTGTGCCTGCCCCCGTGGTGGTTGCACTCGCAGGGAGAGCAGAGAAGGTCTCAGTGTCACCGCACAGTTTTCAGGGGGGAGCTGGTGGCAGAAACTTTAAGTTCTAACCAGGCAACTCTAAGAGTTAAACCATGTCAGGAGTGGGCATTTCACCCCCCAAGCTGCAGCAGCACAGCCTGGGCTGTAACCCCTCTGCCGGGCAGCTGAGCTGTGCCCAGTGTTGGGCACAACAGCCAAGGACAGGCTGTGCTGGGGAATTTCACAGGGCACGTTGATGTGTGATGGAAGAGTCGCTGCTCTCCGCAATCGTGCTCCCCTAATCCAACAGGAGGAGATGATTTG
This sequence comes from Platysteira castanea, assembly GCA_013397175.1. Lineage (NCBI taxonomy): Eukaryota > Metazoa > Chordata > Aves > Passeriformes > Platysteira > Platysteira castanea. The sequence goes on from VYXC01009541.1 coordinate 262,834, forward strand.
CATCATCTGGTAAATTAAATCTATTTTTACTTGCCTGCCCAGTACAGTGGTGGCCCTGAAGCATGGGCTGTGTCCTCAAGGAGCATCGTGTCCCACGGGGTCGCTCCTCTGTGGGGCATCTGTCCCATTGCACTCGGCCACGTCTGGCAGGGTGGAATTCAGCTTTGTTTCCACTAAGGGGAAGAAAAATTCAGGGCAATGAATAATTGAGAAAAGACATTATGCAAACAGTGCAACTACTTTGGGGTTATGGATGTGTCACGGAATGTCTTAATGATAAATCTTTTTTAAAATTATTTTCATGAGTGACCGGGTTGATGGACTGAGCTTTCTGTAGCCCAGGTTGTGGGAAGAGATGTGTAAACCCAAACTGGACCTTCAAAAGTCCTTGCCCAATAGATGTTTACACCCAGTCCTGCTGCCTTTTTCACAGTGATTTTCCCAGGTTCAGAACATGTAAAATTAAGATTTACTTTACTGTAAGTTCTTGAATGTCATTGAAATGTTCTGATTAGTAAATGGTTTCTCTTTGTTTGAATTTTATTTAAAACAGTACGTCAAGCTTAAGTATAAAGGTTTTCTTAGGTAACCTTAAAATTATTATGTCTAATCAGGATTTTTTCTCCCCAAAATGCTGAGTTACTCAATTCCTGTGTCATGTCCCTTTAGAAAAATAAAAGTGTTAGTTAGGAAAATATTCAGGTCATTCCTATAAAAATAACCTCCATTTTTTCTTTTTGATGAAATGGGGTTTGTTGAAAGTGCTGGCATTTGGTGGGCTGAAAGAAAAAGTAGGACTGAAAAAATATTTAATCTAAGTTGTAAAGGAGCTTGGAACCACACCACAAGCATCATAATTAACTTTAATAATTATAAATGTAAATGCAGACAAGCCACAAGGTTTTAATGGTGTGCCACATGCTTCTGCTAATTATTTTAGAGTTTGGACACATTCAGTGCCAGCTAATTATAAACCCTGCTATGGAAATCATCTGTTTATATTAGACTTATTGATCTCTAGTGCTTAAGCAATATGAAAAGGGAAATCTACAATGCCGTACCATCTGCTTTGTATTCCTAATTGCTTTTAAAGAATCAAATATATAAATAGTCAGCTTTTTATATGTTGGGCTTCAAACTCATTCAAGAAACATGTTCTGCAAATCTAAGCGAGCAAGGAAAAGATGGAGCATTAATAATTTCTCTCTTCCCCTCCAACTTTTTCCATCCTTGGGTCTCTGCAGTTCGCTGACCTCAACGCAGGAGAACAAAACCTGCATCTCCCTGAAGTCCCACACACTGGTCAAGCCAGCTGAGGACTTGTGCACTTTATCATTTACATCTTTTAATTGCACATTTTCTTTTACTCCTCGCCATCAAGCACACCTTATGGCCATGAACATTTCTTGTTATTCCACTTAATGGATACACAAGAAGAGGGGAAGGGAAATTAATGTTCAAACTAACGATCACCTCCTCTGGGAAGTCTTTGGCTTTATGGCAGATTAAGCCTATTGGGCTGCATGATGGGCATTTGCTTGGGGGGGAGGATGCAGATTTTGATTCAGTTTTCTCTCTCTCTCTTTTTTTTTTTTTTAGAAGTAGCACTATTATGTATTTCACAGTCATTTCTTTGTAAAATTGCTGATTTTCGTGCCGTATAAAATAACTGTTTTCAGTGCTTTAGCTGCTTGCAGTGTCACTTTTACTGGGATAGGTTCTTTTGTTAGATATTTACTGTTCTGCGGCCCTTTGTTGTGGTTGAACCCTGCAGGCAGCAAAACATCACAGCCACTCCCTCCCTCCCTCCTTTCAGTGGGATGGGGGAGAGAATCAGAAAGAAAAAAAAGGAAAATTTGCAGGTTGAGATAAAGATGGTTTCATAGGACAGAAAAGGAAGGTGGGAAAAATATACAAAGCAAGTGATGCCAAGACTGTTTTGGAGCAAGGGCCCCTGAGCAGCTTTCCCTCCAGTTTTCCCCCAGTTTACCCACTGCCCCTGTTATCCCAGGGTATGGAATATCCCTTTGGCCAGCTCAGCTGGCCTGGCCATGCTCCCTCAGGGCTCCTTGTGCAGCTCCTCCCTGCCAGAGCACGGGAAACTCCACAGTCCTTGATTTAAGGTCAGCACTGCTCAGCAACAACTAAAACATCCCTGTGTTATCAATGTTATTCCCATCCTAAATCCAAACCACAGCGCTGCACCAGCTACTGGGAAGAAAATCAGCTCAGTCCCAGCCAAACCCTTTCTTTTTCTAAAGCTGGAAATTTTTTTGAACTTTTTTCTTTTCTGAAGTTAGAAATTCTGCTGTAACCAAATTGTTTTGTTCATTGTCTCACTGTGGGGTTCAGCTCTCATTACTGGGATGTTAATCCTGGAGGAATCCTGCAGTGGACACAAGAAGGAGAGTGAAGATGCAGAAGGGTGGCTGGTGTGAATTGTCACAGCTATGTTTGAAGCCTACAATGTGATGACAATTTGCATAGGACAGGAGAGTGCCCTAAGAACGGCCAGCTCTGACAAATTGAGAAACTGGGCCAGATCCCCAGCTCGTGTCAGTCGGAGTCGCTCTGCTGAGATCCATGGAGCTGTGCCAGGCTGCACCAGCTGGGAGTCTGGCAATCGCCGGGTAAAATTAAACAAGTTAATGCACTTGACTGCTGCAGTTAAGGGGTCCTGAACCTCTGCTGCTTTGCCTCTTGAGGAGCTGCTCAGACAACTCCCTGCCCTCACACCCCGCTCACAAAGGGTGTAAATGTGTATGGGGGCACGGTGGGATGGAGTCTGCCCTTAAAAACACACCTCAGAGCTGGGTTTGTGGGTGAGGATCACTCTTCTTGCAAATTCCATTCTTCTGGTTCCTGTGTGTGTTAAATGGCTCTGCTTCGCCTGGCACTTGGAAAGAAAAGTCTGCCACTTATGGCTTTATGCTTATCCTTTCCCAGTGCACATGCACACCCTCATTTGAATCTCTCTGAGTGCACATTAGAAGTGTGGGATTCTATTATTATCAGAGTTTATTATAATTAGGGCTCCTAGTTTTCTGCAATTCAGCAGGGAAAGAAGCACAGCTTAAATTTTGGTTTTAAAATTCAGCCGTCTTCCCAAAAGTGAGGCACCAAGCAAAGGAACAACACTGGAATAGGCTTCAAATGACCTTTCTGGTAAATCTCACATTTATAGTGAGCAATGTAATTTGGAAGCTTTTAGAGAGCTCACCAAACTCCTGGTCTGTATTTTCAGATAATGGTCACCTTTCCTTATAATCCACCACCAGAAACAGTGAGAGGAACCACTGACCGTGTAGCATCATCCATGTGTTCTCCTGGTGCTGGGGAACAAGGAACAGAGTGTGGAAGGGTGGGTTTTCCTTGGTGACACTCAGTGCAGGGCACACTGTGACAAGAAGGGATTTGGTTTGGTAGCTTGCAGTGACCAGAGCCTCTGATGCTGTGTGGAGAGGAAAGTATCTCTGGCATCTCAGGGGCTTTCGTCTTGTGCTGCTATTCCGAGTGCATCCAGCATCACTGCACCTTCCCCAGGGAAAAGCCAGGCCTCCAGTGCAGACACAGCAGGGTGGAACAAGCACAGGTGTCTTCCTTTCTGAGCATGGACATAGGAAGGTTTGCTGGTTTTTTCTGCTCACAGGCACCAAATATAATTATTATGACCTACTCTTGTTCAAGTCTCCTCTTGGAAATCATCACAAGAGCCAGTGATGATCTGTCTACATGTAGTGTTTAACTTCTCCAGAATGTAAATGTTATACCTCTTCTGCAGTACTTTCAGAAGGCTTTCCAGGTGCCATTAGCATTTTAACATTATTATTAAGAACGGGATTACTCACTCTGTGCCTTTGGATGGCTAGGAAAATGAAAGTGAAATGTCAGATGCAATTAGGAGAGATGCCACCTCCTGTATTCCCTGGACTCCTTTGTTTGTCGCCTTCCCATATGACCCCCACTGGGAGTAAAACCTGTGTAGTCCTCAATGAAGTTGTCATGGATGAAGCTTATGCTGTAAGCACAGCTCTGGTGTGGTCTAGATGACTTTAAAGATCATGGAAAGCACCTAATATTTCATCCAAAATGTGAGCAGAAAAGAATTCACTCCATAGTTTTATTGGATAAGGAAAAAACAATTCTATGCTTTCAATAGCCTTCAGCTATAGCTCCAGGTACTGTGATGTTAAATAATTTAGTCTGAACTTGCCAGCAGTGGGAATTATTACTATTGAAGAGGCAACATTTGGTGGACAATGTTGGAGGAGGAAGTGGTTGTTTTTTGAAGCTGCTCTCGCCCGGACTAAAGGAATTTACGCTCCGGATTGAGGTGGCAGCTTTGCACTTGGATGGCACGAGCCGTCACCCCTCAGCCAAATCACAGGCATCCAATGTATAGCCTGGAATGTCAGATTAGTGCCTGAAAGCTCTGCCAGAACCCCGCAAGCTGGGATAGCTTCAACCATGTTGTAGCTACACGGCTTTGTAACCTCCCGAGGTGAGGATATGGAGTTTGGTACAGAGATGGATCCATCTCCTTGCACCTGAATGTCGTATTCTCCTCAGAGCAAATGGATGGGCTTTTGTGTGGAGGCTGCCATAAACACAGTAAAAACTCTGATTTTTGGCAAGCAGAAGCTGTTTAAGAACCAAACGAAACTGCTGTAAAACACTAATTTGAAGGAGTAAACCAGCGCTAGCCGGCATGGCGAGTTTCAGCCGATGCGCTGGGAAATGGCAAAGGCATTAAACTCCCCTAAGATAAGGGTTAGAATAGGAACTTCAGTGACCCTCCAGTACAGTGGGGCTTCCGTGCTACTATAATTAGGGTTATTGCAATGAAGTCAGGCACATAAATGTTAACATTCTGCTCATTAAAACAGTTCTTTTCGGAGAATTAAGGATTCTGCATTTTACATTCATAAAGTGAATAATATAAACTTAACTTGCGGTTGCTTTGATTATGAGTTGGAAAGAGTTAAAATTCTCTATGTAGATCACTGTAGTTTTATTATGTAAGATGACCTTAGGAACTGTCATCCCCCTTGAATTTATACAAAGAATTCAAAGTAAAGGTTTTCTAGGTTACACTTCTTTTTTCAACCCTTTGTCCTGTCAGCTCAGTCCTAGATATCTTCATCTGCCGACATGCCCAGATGTGCAATGAATGTTGATTTGAGCTGGCCCCTCAACCCCTCCCTGCTGGTGTCATTAAAACCAGGGAGGTAGCTGCTCCCCTGGCATCTTTGGCAAGGCTTGGCTTTACACTGCGGACTAAATTATTGATGAAGAGCACTTCTGTCGCAGTGTGTTTTACCCACCTTTAAATGAAACAGTGCGGATAGAGCTGTCATTGCCTCCTCACTCCCTGCAACTTCTACATGACATTTATGATGTGGTTCAGATTGCACTGAAGCAATTAATTTCCAGTGGAGCCTGCACTCACAATGAAGTTCCCTGACAATTACCAAGGGCTGGATTTTCAGGGAGCACGCCACACAGTCATTGATACGGTACACAAAAGAAAACATCACAATACGCTGCAAAGGTTTGTTGGTCTTTTTTTCCCCTGAATCTGATGCTTAGTGCCTGAACACCCTTTTCACACCAATAACTTTTCTTAACAATGTGGATGAAACCTGGTGTTCAGCCCCATGTTTGGGCCTGATCCTGCTGTGTGCTGAGTGCCTCCAGATCCTGCAGCAGTCGGTAGGACCCAAGTTTTGCCATCTGTTAAGAAAAGCCTTACCAAAATGCCTGTCATTTTTGGTGAGAGACAGCCAATATCTTCACATCAGACATCTGTCTGCACCTGGAAGCGAAGCCTGTTTTTAATTCTGCATTCAGCCATTCAAGTGGTGCTGGTGCTGTAGGAGCTGCTCTTTTATATCTCTCCTAGCTGCTGTCTGAACACAAGGATGGGTTTTTCTGGGAAGAAGGAGTGCTCCTTGCCTAGGCCTTGTGTAGGATAAAGAACAGAATAGGTTTTGTTTATATAGGCTGTTTTCCTCATACTTGAAAGTCTTCCTAAGACCTTGACAGTGAGTTTGCCACGTGAACCATCTCCCAGGCTCCCCAGGGATGAGGATTTTGTTCAGCTTTGGGATTTACAACCTGTTTGATTTTAGAAGGGAACAGTGACCTGAGCATGGGACTAGACCTGCTACTGCTCTTGTCATGGAGCCACCAACTTCCAGAGTAGCTCCCAGAGCTGGACAGGAGTAGCCATGGGTTTGTATTTTAGTTGAAGCACAGCCAGCTCTGATGACAGAGCTGTCAAACTAACACGGGGTGAGAATTTGCACTGGCACCTCTGCATCAGGGTGATGGGCACTTCAGGAATGCACAGGCAAAAATACAGACAGGATATTGATGGGTAAACTAATGTGTGGACTTGTACTTACAAGCTCAGGCTCAGAGGTGAATATTCTGACAACTGAAACGTTTTGACACGAGTTCTTAATAAGAAAACGTGTGAACCAGTTTGGATGAAATCAAAAGTGTCTTTACCCAGACCAGGAACCAATCTGCTGGAGACTTGGAAGGAGCTATAGATGGCCTTTCCTACAGATTTGGTTTTCCTACAACACCTCATGGGGTTGCAAGATCTGAAGGTGACCCTATGAAATGTGGTCCGGTGTGTTTTGGCCCAGGGGATACTGTGGTGTGAGCACTAAGTTCAGAAGTGCATGGATTTAGGAACCTCTCTTTAACACAGCCTTTAAAATTCTAGCTGTACTGCAGGCGCCTGGGATTTTTTTCCAAATAATATTTGAATTTCCATCGAGGAAGAGACACTGGAAATAAATCAAGTGAAGGGATTTTTTTCCCCATACATAACTCAAAAAATCATCTCAAAAAGCACCCAATGCCTCCACCCCCCAAACTGATTTAGGTGAGAATTCAGAGTGGCAGAGCATCTGGAATATTTGGAGGGAACCTACCTTCCTTCCCCGACAAGGGAGCTCTTCCCCTGTAGTTTGGTCTCAGTTTAGTTGTGAGCTAAATGTGTCTGTAAATAGCACTCAGAGATGTTGGTGTGGCTGCACTACTGCAAGCTGCCTTCAAAAATCTCTTTAGTATCTACCAGGGGTCTGAGGAACTACTGTCAAAGTTGTTGGAGCTGGAATAAGATCCTGTAAAAACTGAGTAAGGAATCCAGCGTGTTCTTCATACTTGATTGAAACCTCACTTTTAATGAGCTCACCATCGTTTTGCAGTTGAGGTTAAGCACAAAGTCCTGTGGGATGCATTGCAGGATTATGTCAGAGAATGAGGGATACTTATACAGGAATTTTAGGACAGTGAGCGCCCTTTAAGGAGCGTTTCAAAACTCCTGTAGATATTTATGATCTCTTTGAGAAAGCCCTGGTCTTGCTGTTTGTTCTTTAAAACACTCTGGGGATGAACTGCCTCAAAGAAACCCTGATTAGTTTAGTCCCTCTCCTTTTTTTTCCCGCTTCTTTTTTTTAGTTTATTTTTTAAATAAACCAGGAATTTATCATCATGCCTACTTCTGCAAAGTAGCATTGCAGTGTTGTAAGCCTGATATACATTTTTCATGTAAAAACACAACCTGTCAATCGACATTTTCAAACTCCAGTGTCTCTACTTAGCAATGTAGATAAAACTGCTTTATTTTCAGAGGCTGTGAGGGATAAGGTATAGAAGGAGGGAATCACCACGTGTGTGAAGAAATAACAGCTCCAGATTTTTTAACGGAACAGGTTAAAATTTCTTTTTGAGTGAAAGTTAATATATTTAAATACAAGTGGGCAAATTCCCTTGTCTCCTGGAGAGTTAGGACACGACTCTGTGCTCTGTAGCAGCACTTTTCTGCTGGTGCTGCAAGTGTGCTTTGTGCCCATGTTAAAGGATGCTGCTCCAAAGCAGAGAATTAGACCTCGGCATGTAAAATAGGGAGATGATGCAAAGCAATTTGAGTAGGAAACCCTGGGACATTAGTGATGCTCCAAGTGCAAATTTTAATATGGATTTAACTGCAGAGCTGCTACTGAGACCTCGGTAATGTTATTTTAAGGTTAATTTGGAAGCCTCGTTCAAGGTTTTGGCTGCCTAACAGCCACTGTCATTAGTGAGAGTCGCATGGTTGAGTTCCTGCCCTGGAAATCTCCCTCTCTCCAGTTGTTTATGTACATAGAAATAAATGAGCAAATAGACCATTCTTTGAGGAGACAATTTGGTGTATAATAACACATTAATGGTTTAATCCAGCCATCGGTACTCCCGCAAGGCAGGCAAAGGAGCCTCAGATCTGAGTTCTGAACCTTTTCTTAATGACAGATTTCTTTGGTCAGAAGCAAGTCAAGCTCTCCCTTTGTCATCCTGGCTTATTTTTCAGTCTTGCTGTCTTTCCACAAGACAGCAGTGAGAGATTGCTATGAAACTAATTAATGTCTGACAGACAGATCGAACCAAATATCCAAAGGATTCAGACTAGAGTTCATTCCCCTGTACAAAGCAGAATACCACGAGGCAAGAAACATATAGATGACATTATTATACTAACAAATAGCTGAGGGAATTTTCTTGCTCATTTTATCCAAATTAGACCATTTAAGACAATTATGGTGAAACTCCCCTCCCAGACTGCAGCTCCGTTACCTCGATGTGTTGGTGGTTGTAAAGAGATACATATGAAATATTACCTAGGAGGGAAGCTGTGTGCTTTAGTGGACCTCTATTGTCTCTCAGACTGCGACCACAAGGGAGAAATAAGGGTCATGTGTCATATATGCATAGCCAAAGTATAGAAGATTTATGACTTAGTGAATATGTAGATACGCTGGTGTTCTTGACCAAGCTGTGGAAGCTGTCCTTGAGTGTGTCTGAGGTTTTGCTGTTAAAAAAAAAATACTTCAAAGCAAGAAAGAGACAAACAATTACACACACGGAGTCTTGGAACACTTGGGCAGTGTTCTCTGCAATCGCAAAAATAATGACTGCTCATCCTGGTCTCTTGGGGGGGAAATTTCCATATTTTTGCTTTCGAGGCACTTTCAAAGCCATTTACTGCCATAATTCATACACCGCTGGATTAAGAACCATATGCCTCTTAAAATCAGCAAGAGGCTATGTAGAGGATTTGCTGATTTAAGGAAAAGGCAAAAATAAAAATAAAATAGGCAGATTGAGACCTACTTTTACTTCAAAGGATATAATCATACCAGTTTGGCAGTCCACTCATTAAGAAATAGTTCCTGATTAATTGGATAGAGTGACAACAAAAAATATCCAACCGCAGTGTGTCGACCACTGCATTTGATTTTATCCTTGCTGTGGTGTCTGTTGGTCACCAGTTACCTGTAATTGTTGGCAGTTCATTCAACACGAGCTGTATCCAGGGGATTCAGCAGTGCTGGTGGATCAGGAGGGGAATGTTTCATCTGCAAAACAGAAATCAGGGAAGGTCCTGTGGCATCAGCTCGGAGGGATCACAGTTTGCTGCATCAGATCACAGCACGATGCAAACTCGCTGGACTTCCCAGCAGAACATGCATGGATTTCATTGCTCTGAAGTAAAATACCTCCAAATTCTACAATTCCTAATCTTTTCTGCAAAGGGAGAGGGAAAGAAAATCTATTTTCTCTTCATCATCTTGATGGCTTTTTCTATTTAAAACCAACTTGCCCGATGATAACACCATTCCCAGTGGACAGTATGACATTAAAATAAAATCTGCATCAATGCTGAGAACACGGGTGCAGATACAGAATTTGTGTCTTCTTGGCTAAATTCTAGTTAATAACTTTTCCTAAACTTGTTGCTGATTTTTCTGTAACAAGTTTTTTTGGGTTGTTTATTTGCTACACTCCAGCACTCTTAAAGACAAATTTGTTCCTGCTTAACTTACAGGCCTCTCTTGCATCAAAACAGACTCTAATGTTTGACACACTTCTTCCCGGACAAGTCAGGCTGGCTGGACAAACAGAAATGTGAAAGCACATTCCTCTTCCCTTTGTGGTGATATTGCTGTCAGTGGTAGGAAAAAGGGAAATATGGGAACATGATGGGATTCCTGTCAATGCTGGCTGTGTCTCTTCAGGAAGGGCCCTGCTCAGTGCACTGTTGGGTTTTGGGATAACGCAGAAACTTGAACTGAATATTTTGCAGAAAGAACCTTGTTTATGTCCCTCTTTAGTTTTAGTGCCTGGATAGCAGCTCTTGGGGAACATTTGTGAGAAGCTGCATTGATTTCTCATTTCTCAGAAGGCCCCACCTGGAGCCTTTCATCCTGTTTGGGCCAGCACAGTTTGGGAAGGATTTGAACCAGAGGGACACAGTTTAGAGGAGAACAGGAGGATAAATCAGAACCCCAGAAAACGTGGCCCACAAAGATTAAAAGAAATGGGTTACTGAGCCAGAGGCACTGATGTCTGGGAGCAAGACTGTTCTTTTCAGATATATAAATCTCCCTGTCTGTGCTGGACAAAGCAATGGACTGAAAGTAGCAAGATCCAGGCTGGATTTTAAAAAAGCCTTCCTGGTCAGGGAGGTTATAGCAGCACTGGAGAGGTGGCTGGAGTCTCTGTTACTGTGTCCTACCTGGAAGCAGGTAGAGGAACACCTGGGAGAAAGAATTGTAATTTGCTTTCAAAGGAAAAGTGACCTTTAAGCCTCAGGGTCTTTTCCCACAATGTGATTCTGGATCTCTCCAGGCAGGTCCTGAAGCTGCTGTTGTTACAGTATTCCTGCTAAGAGATTATATAAATGAAGGATTTCCTTCTTCCCCTCCTTTTCCTGGAAAGATGCTGTCAGTACCTGGAAAACCTCACAACAAAATTGGTTTGAGTAAAGGCTTTTTGCTTTCTGAAATTTTTGTAGGGGCCAGCAGGTTCAAAAGCATCCAGAAAAGAAATTTTTGCTCCTTTTTTATCATTCATTTCTTTTTTGAGGTCTTCAAAGCTTAAAAGAAACCTGGTCTAAAACTCCGTGCTTCCCATCCCCTTGGCAGAAGTATTGGACATCTGAGGATATGGACTGAACAAGCCCCCGAATACAAGCCCCAGAATTCACATTTTCCTCCTGTTTGAAAGAGCAAACAATCACATCTGCAATAATGTGAATTTTGCTTTCATTGTGACTGTACTCCCGCGAGCTAATTACATTTCAGACACAAAGCCTGTCAACTTTGCTGCTCTGTGGTGATAAAGGAACCTGCTGGGTGAAATAGCCACCACTCGTGTTATTTCAGGAAATACCTAGCCAACTGTGGGAGAAAGTCCTTGTTTTTGTGTTGAAGTAAAGAACCAAACCAGAAAAACTCGAGTAGTTATAGTAAATGTAAGTGGCCATAATGATCAATAAGATTGGACAGCATAGTTTAAAATTAATCACAGTCTTTGTTTAAGGAACCTGTCTGGTTTTGCCTTGCATGTTCTTTTTCATATTTATTGAGAATACCGATTGAAATTGAGACCCTTTCCTCTGGGATTTAAGGCTGCATGTTTTCCTTTGCAGCCAGGGTGGGCTGGAGCTGTTCCAGAGCTGTGCAAGAGCAGCTTAATTTCCTCCCAGCTGATGTGCTAGAGGTTATCACCCTAACCAGCTTAACCAGCTGTCCAAGGAGAAAAAGAACATTCCATCAGTCCTTCTGCAATTCAGTGCTCGTGCAGCCACTCAGTTTTGAGATCTATTTTAACTAAACCATCTGATTTTTTTTCTCTCTTTTTTTTTTTCCCAGCTAAGCAGATCAGAGCACTTCCACATTTGGATTTGCCAGCTGAAATGTGAAGGTGACATGGAGCAGAGGGGTGATGAACAGCCCAACAAACCAGGGGTGAAGGCAGCATCTTTCCCTACACGGCCCTTCCCATAATACGCTTCTGGGAGGAACATAAAGGCACTTCCAGAGGTAGGTTTAGAGGCCCAGCTGACAGGTGCTGGCTTGTTTAGCTGCTGTGCCTTGATTGCATTTGATTGTGTGCCCATAACCTCAGCAGATTCCAGAAAGGAGGCACATTCTGCTTATGGCAAGTTCCTCGTGCAATACATCACGGGTTTGGGGTTGAACTTGGCCTCACTGCAGCACTTGGGGTGAGAAGGGAACTCCAGGGAGTGTGAAGGAGGTTCTGAGGAGAGCTGGCACTTTCCTGCCTGCCCTGGGCCATGTGACAGGACAGGACATTCTGTTCTTTTGCTGCTGTTGGTGTTGAGCTGTAATTTGGAGGAGGTGCCCACCCCCAGGGCATTGTAGCTTCTGTCTCACTGCACACCTGGCCAGGGACTGGGGAGCTACAGGAGCTGTCTGAAATGGAGGGACAGGCTGGGAGGTGGGAGCAGATGGGAGGAGAGGGGGGATGAATTCCTATTTAGCTGCCCCCAGTAGGTGAAGAGCAGATGATTAGGGAGATGCCTTTGCCATCAAGAAGCTGCTGGGAGTCACCCTTGCTGAACAGCTGTGAGTTACCAAACATCACCTCCTCCTCATTCAGTTATCAGCACCAGGGGATACAGAATCAGGGAAGTCAAGCTCCTCTCTGATTATTTAACTTCAACCCTTGTTGGTAGTTTCAAACCTTCTCCAGGTTTTATCACGCTATTCACAACCTCACGTCCATTAACTTCAACTTGATGAAGTCCTCAAAGCCTGTGCATAACCACTATCCCAGAGTCACATGGAAATATTGGCTTTTTCCATGGGAATAGTCACCCTCGAAACTCTCCATTGCACTGACAGGAGCATCCTCGTGGGTACTTGTCAGAAATATCCCCTGGAAGGTCACAGTTCGTGGTTTTTAGGACATCTCTGCTTTGCTGATCAACATGCCAGTGCCTTCTTCAGTGGGACAGCCCTCCTTTATGCTGGGGAGAATCTGCCCCAAAGGACTGAGGAGGTAGGACTGTAAAATCAAGTTTTACTCTGCTTCTAAATAGCACAAATGCTCCCTTAACTTATAAATTAGTCTAAAAGCTTAGGTCAATGAGCAGGTATCCTGTTAAGCAGTGCTTGGTTGAACACTTGTTTCATTAAACAATTGTTCTGAACATACTTGGTGTTTTGAGAGACAATGGTGAGGACACGGTGGCCTAAAAATGCCCTAATAGTGCAAAGTAATTTATTCCATGCATTTTCATGAGTATTTTTGATTATGTACTGCACACGTTCTAAATACATAATTACATGCTGTCTTGACCGATTGAGTAAATAATACATTTAAAAAAAAGAGAAGTATGAATATTTAACAAATGGATTGCAATGGCTTCGATATGGTGAACATAACATAGTATTAAAAAACCTGCCTAATTATGCACTTAACCAAGACATGAGGACAGTTCCTCCAGAGCCACTCTGGTCTGTCAAGTAAATAATATGCATTTTACAAAACCAACTAATTATGGATTTACCCACGGGACTGTAAAAGATCTGAAGATGCAGGTAAGTAATATGCACTTTATAGCTAACCATGCATGGGGAATTTAATTTAATTAAAAACCTGGTAGGTGAAAAAAAGAAGGTAAATAATGCCAGTAATCTCTCCAAAGCCAGGACATTCAACTTAAGTTACCTCCTGTAGCATCTTGATAAAGTCATTACATCAGTGCAAAATATCCAAGAGTGGGATTCATGTGGGTGGATGTATTTTTGTTGAAGGAGATGCTTCCCTAAAGTTCTCCATGATTCAAAGTGTCTCTTCTGGCCTCAGGAATGCCAGCTCAGGGCTCCTCTTTGGGATTACATTGTGGGGTCAGGGGTACAGTGTGTCCAACATCTGCCTTTGGTCACACTTCTCCATTTTTCCCAGAGATTTTTATAGGGGATTGACCACAGGCCTCCTTAGGGAAAAAAATAAAAATAATAGAAAACTGGGTTCATATTTGTTTTTATTAATATGCATTTCTTAAGGTGCTGGAGGAATTTTTTCCTCTGTTTAGGGGGATACAAAGATGTCTTGTTTTAAACTGAACCACTAGAAAAGAAACACAAAGGCTTGAACGCTCCATCGGGTGTCTCTTTTGGAAATAGGTTATAGAGAAAAGAGGGCAAAAGGTGCCATCGAGACTTTTAAAGAGTTTTGAAGGAGAAAAACAATCTGAGCTTAATCCTGCCAAGTCCCAAGAACACTGTGTGCACCTGAGTGTGTCACTAATCCTCTGTGCACGGCTGCACAAAAACTGGTGCCCAAGGAAGACTGGGAAGGAAGTTTGGGCAGGCTCCCTTACGAGTTATCAAACCAGGTGGAATTGCAGTTAGGAGTGTTAATTAGGGTAAATGAGTAGTGCAAGTGTTTGTATGTGCATACACACACACTTAGAGGTGTTAACCAGGGATTTCTTCACTGAAGGCTTTCCCAGGTGAGGCTGAAAGGCTGCAGCCAGCACATTTCCCTAGGAAACAGTCCCTCAGCAAAAAACCACTGAACAGTTAATGGTGACCCATCCTTACTATTTCTTAAACAGTACAAAAAGCAATTTTGCCTTTGTTTGTTTGTTTAGTATTCCTTTTTTTCCCTAACATCTGAAAAACAATGTTGGGACAGCTGAAATACCCCAGTCCCCCCTCAGACTGCTGGGTGATACACAAACCCATTGTCTGAGATTCCCCCCCAGTTTTACACACCAAAGTTGTGTTCTGAATATAAATCCCTGCCAGCTATTGAGATCACAAGTATGAAATCTGAAACTGCTGGTTCTATGATGATAAAGGGACATGCTCTTTAAAGGAACCCAGTTTTGCTGCGAGCAATGAACATGGGATGTGGAAAGAGACCTAGATTTGAAGTAGAGTTTGAAATGCTGCAGGGATTCCATTACATCCTTCTAACACTCTTCTCCCTTGGTCAGATAGAGGCTTTTTTTTCGTTGTTTATGTGTTTACTTTGAGAATGATAGATTGGAAGACTTCTATTAACCCTCTTCTCCTTGGCTCCCTTTGTGTCCCCACCTGTCCCCATCACCCAGTCCCCAGCTGTTATAGAATAAAGCAGTTCTGTTTAGGATCTGAAGAACTGTGTTGTTTAGCCACAAACTCATCTTCTCTAGCTTTTTCTCTTTCCTATAAAATACACTGTTCTTTTTAAAATGCAAAGTGGGTTTGTGGTATTTGATTACCTACTGAAACCAGATCAGAAATTTATTATTAGGAAATCGAGTTTCACGCTAGGAGCGACTAGAGCACAGTCAAAGTTAACAACCTGGTTTGTATTTTAACTGTTATAGTCTCACCATTCTGCTTATGTTTCTTACAAAAAACCCTCCAAAAAAAGCCCAAACCCACAATTGCTGTTTATTGTTTAGAAATAGCTGCTTTTGCTTCAGGTACTTGAGAAAGTGGAGGAATGAAATAAGCTCGTGGCAAGCTGTGAGGGTTTCAGGACCAAACACTGCAAACAAAACTCACCTGGAGCTTTTGAGGAGTGAAAGATCAAGACTGCAGTGAACAATTTCTTGCCAGCAATTGCCTTGACCGTTGGATCAGCATTGGAAAAATCATATGATAATCTTTACATTAAGTTCAGTAGTTTCCTTTGTGCCAATTGCTCCTATTGTGGCTCGCTCAGCCAAGCTGCCATGACGGGAGCTCTGCTACTGGACTGCTTCAGAGCAGACTTGCTTGAGTTCTCAAGCAAGGTGAATAGGACTTGGGGAATCTGACAAGAATGTTTTATCTGAGCTGTTCTCTTAATTAAATTAGTCCCATTCCAATAGCCAGCTGAATAGTGATGTCAAGGAGGAGACAGCCACCTTAAGAAACCTCTCCTGTAAAACTTACTGTATTTTTAGATTTCTTGGATTCTTTCAGTGCCATCTGTAGCTCACACATCACATTCTTCACCATGCCATTACCTTCCAGAAGTAGATGAAAAATTAGAAATTATTTTATCTAGGTCAGAAAGCAAGTATGCTGAGAAAACTCCTTTGTGAAGGGAGAAAAATCAAGCCATGGCACAACACTGGGGAACACAGGACTCATTAATTTAGATACTCTTCTAATATTCACGGTTTAGTAGCAGCATGTCAGGATCATAGAGCAGCCAGTGCTGATGCCATTGCTTGCCTTTAAAAAATTCTTGCCTCAGCTCCAGGCAGTTTAAGAAACATTTTTGGTTCTTTGCTTCTCTGATGGCCAAATCCTGCTCTCTCTGCCTGTTGGGAAGCTCGTCAAGGATTGGTACCTTTTGATTTAGATTTTAGGTACCTTCCCTGATTTAGACCCCCAGGAATTGTCCCTGAGACCCTTAGGCTGTGTAGGAGGAGGTTTCACAAACCTGAGCAAAGAAATCGGGGGTGTTTTTTTAATTTTCCTTACCTTTCTTCCCCCAGTTCGGAGGGAACTGGAATAAAAGCGGTGTGGAATTGTGCGGCAGAGGGGAGAGCTGGGCGAGCGCAGGGCTGGCCAGCGGTTCGGAGCCGCTGTTCCGTAGAGTGTGAGTGCCCTCTGCCGCACGGCCTCTCGATAAAGCTACAACCCGCACAAAAAAAGCTGTTTCCCCTTCTGCACAGTGAAAGGGGCACCGGAACTTTTTAGGGAACGGGCCGCATTCCAAGCTCGGAGTTGGCGAAATTTCCTGCATTAATATCAGAATATTTAATGAACATTTACAGTGGTGATTTCCAGAGTTGTTGTAACAAGCTGGGTGAATAAATCCAGTATCTATATGTGAATAAAGTGAAATGCTTTGAAGTACTTAAAAGTAAATTTTAATATATTCCCTTAGTGCTCGGGTCATTTATGGTCATAGTTCCTAACTCATTTATTCAGAACAGAATTTAAAGCAAAGAAAAAAAAATAATTTAAGTTCTTCAGGTGGAGCTTCTATAAAATCTAACAAATCAATTTTAAATAAAGTATTTTAGCTATTAAGTATTCATATTATTTTGTGCTTCTCCATATAACTTATACTGACAGCAGCTTTTATGGAATACTAATATTCTCTCACACACATTGCATATCTAAAGCTACTAATTACAAATCACATTTTACACAGGCTTTGAAAAGGAAGCTCCAATACTTTGTAGAATATTCTTTTAAATAGCCTGGTACAATATTAAATAATCATTAGACAAAGATTATTATAAAATCAGGCTGCCAAATTACTGACTTTGTGTTTTCTGCAGCCCTAATCTTTTATTTCTTCCTCAAGCAAAACTCCCACTGGTTTGAAAAAAGCAAGATTTAGGTCTATGGCAGGAAAGTGGAACATCCCTAAGATGTAGCTGGGGATGGTATTTCAGTATTATCCAAAAATTGGGTGCAGATTGTATTTTGGGAATCTACAACTGGGAGACTTTGCCAAGTGGTCCAAGGACATCAATAGGACGTGAAGTGCCTTCAGCTACACTTGGAATGTCAGCTGGAAACAGCTTTGAAGTGAATTCCAGCTCTATAATAAACAGCATTTTGGAATCTGCTGTAAGGGACAGTTCTTCACCTCTGGGGCTGCTGCTTCCATGAATCCGTGGCAAAATGCAGCCTGTGTTACAGTGCACTGAAGGGAAGCTGCTCACACGGTATCTGATGGTGACATCCTTTGAGTCACTCAAAATGCCTCCAGGTTTTTTCTGTCCCAGCTTCAGCATTATTCTGGGCAGGGCCTTAAGCAATTTGAAACATCACCATGAAATTAACGCCGTGGAAAATCAATATAATTGTAATATAACCCCACAGAAGTTAGCTTGAGCGTGCTGTAGAATGGACTGGAAGGAGCAGCCCATGAGCAGTGCAGGTGGCACGATCCATCTGTGCCTCCTGACACCTCAGTTCAAATCCCTCTTTGTTTTGCTGGCTCAGATCAGTGTTTTCTCGTGCTGCCCACAATGATGTAAATCTGAACTAATTTAGGAGTCGCCACACAAGAAATGTGTATTGCAAAGCTCTGCAAATCAGCACTGCAGGGCCTTGACAAAGGCGTGGGTGGTAAATTCCCACGCAGATATATCTTCCCTGTATCTTCTCCTGCTCCGTGCCATTGTTCTATTGCTTCCACGAGGATTGAAACTCACCTCAAATCTTGCAGATAAATCAAATTCATAACCTTAAGTGGGTATGCAATTCCATGGAGAACAGGCCTGACAAAGACAGTGAGGCTGTTGTAAATACGACCGTGAGGCAGCCGCTAGCCCAGGGCTTTCCTTCAATGCTCCTGCTACTGCAGTCTGACCTTGGCACACATTCAGCCCTGCTATGGGCAGGAGCTCGAGAGCCACAGGAGATCCTGGGCTGGTGAGACTCTCTTAGCACTGTTTGCTGGCTTCCTGGGGAACGTCAGCAATTCCTGCCCTCAGAGCCTGCAGAGAAAGGTGCCAATCTGTGGCCAAGCTGAAGGCTGGGACAAAACTTGAATGAATGATGTTCAGTCCAGGACTGTGCTGAGAACTGGCTGAAGACAGGAGATGCTGGGATCTTGGGTGTTGGCATTTCCGTGAGCTGGTGGGTAATAAAGGCATGGCAGAGGAGGTTTTAACTTTCAATTCCATCCCTGGTGGCTTCATAATGCAAGGGAATCCTGCCTGTTTGGATAGCAGATCCTTAGAACAGACTTCTTCATCTCATGTCTTATACAGTGAGAATTTTAAGAGCAAAACTTAAAACCAAAAGAGTTTCTTGAGTGTTGGGGTTTAGCCCTTTGTCTGAAATAAATGTCTGGATCCAGGCTGTGTTTAAAAACCTTGGCCTTCATATAAACACAGTTTGTCTTTTCTGTGTAAAAGCATCTCTGCAGGTGGCCATGGGTGATCAGGGCTCCCGAGAGCCACCACTGTCCTGTGCCACGAGTCACAGAGTGACCTGGCTGTTGTTGAAACCCTTTCCCCTGCACATCTGCCACCCCTCCTCACACCTCACTTTTGGCTGGAAAGGCTGGGGAGTGGCTCTCAGGAGAGCTCCTGGGAATATGAAATACCAGGGGTAGTTTCTAACCATGCATCTCACTGGGTATCACCCAGTTCTACAAACATTTCATGGAGGGTCTCACATGATGGGTCTGACATTGATTTACAAGCTGCTTTGGAACTGAGAGAGTAAAGCAAAGAAACCAGCTGAAGCTGAGCCTCAAAATGAGAAATACTTACCAACTTCATTGCCTTTTTGATGCCTCAGTCATAAAACTAAGGAGGTGGCAGACCACTGCTGGTGCTTTACTTAAAGCCAGAGTTTTCTTTTTATTTCCCTTTAGAAGAATGGGGTTTGGGCAGTCAGATTCTATGGTCTTGTAACTCTGCAAAATGGTAGTTTCTTAACTTTGAGCAAGTTGTTACAAGAAGAATTGAGGCGACTCAGAATTCTGTGCAGACACTGGAATGAAATCTGTAGTTCTGCAGGAGCAGCCACCCTGCTCTGAGGAAGTTCATGTGGTACGGGACAAGTGTTTGCTGGAATGCTTTCAAAAAGTAGCATCAGGTAAATCAAGTACAGATTCTGGTTCATGTGCTCTGTATCTTTCCTGTCTTGCACACAAGCTGGAGCTTCAGTAAGTCCATCTGCATTGCTCCTCTCTGCATTTCTTCCTGGCCCAGCCCCTGCAAAGGGCAAATACAGAAAATTCCTTTCCTGGGCTCTTTAGCAGCTGTTTCTCTCCATCATTATTTCCAGGTTGTGTCCAAGTGGGATGGTCCCATCCGTGATAATATATGATGCCTGCTACCTTTCCCTGGATGGAGTGTTTTCTACTCTTCTTTGTGACTCTTTCCCAGCATGGCGAGATTGTTTGATTTGTTTTTCTCCATCTTGAGGTTCCTTGTGAAATTCTCAGCCTGGGTTGCTCAGCAGCTCTTGCCCTTTTCTGTGGATATTTTTAATAGCTCTGATGGAGAGGGTACTTCTGGAGAATTAAAGGCAATCTTGGCCACTGTGGAGCCCCACAGTCACAAAAAGGTTTATTTGGTCCAGTAGTCACACAGAATATTTTTGGCTGTTTTAAGCTCCCCCATTTCTAGGCCAGCAGTGCAAATTTGTGAGGATAATTGTATATCAATTCCATATGCAAGTCTCTTTATTGAGAGGAAAAATCAGAAATTAAACCTTACAAGTATCCAGAAGCAATTATGAAATGAGTAGATTATAGTGGTAATAGTGTAAATGGAAATTCAGTGAAATGTCAAAGTACTTGCCATAAAATGTAGCAATAATATGATACTAAACACAATACAGAGAGCTTTCAAATATTAATACCTTTATTATTTTCTCTATTAATACTGATAAAGTTCAAACAATCATCACCAAGCTGATCAGGGGAGTGATAATATCATTACCGTCATCTGCTGGAGGGAGCTATAATGGTGCTGTCATTCTGTCCTGCTGGAAGATCACTCAGGAACCGAGTTGGATCCTGACATAAATCCCTGGAGGTGAATGACAGGACATTACCAGGCTCAGAGGATAATTGTAAACTCACATGCTAATGGCTCAGACTTGTGAAGATACCAATCAGAACAAAACTGGGAACAAATAGTAAATTAATTTTTCAGCTTGCTTGGCACTGTCTGCTCAGGAAAAAAAGTTCTTTGTATTCCAAGGCTTAGTGAGCTTCACTTGCTATTTATTCCATTATTTCTTTTATAGTCATCTGTACATAATTCAGTTCTCATGGCTGGTTTATTGAATGACCTAATCATCAGGCAGCTCCTGGAGCTTTAGCAGGATGGGTATTCCTTTTCCTGCAGGAATTCCTGCTTTGGAGAGGAGGCTTCTGATCTGCTCAGACCAAGAGACCTCTGGCAGAGGCAGATTGGTGCACACCTTGAATATCTCCTAACTTCTGTGGCCTCTACTCCATCCCAGTGGGTGAGAGATCAACATCTGGGTATGCCCACACAAAGTTTTGCCCTCACAGCCACATTTTTTCTAAGTGATGGAGTATATTTCATTGCATGGTGTTGCTGGTCATGGACTTCACAGGTACGTTTTAGGAGTTATTTTTGGGTTAGAAATAACAAGAACAACAAGAAAAAAAGAAATTGTAGAAGAGCAGCCTGTGCGTTTAATTATAATGCTGAATATTAATTAATAAAAAACATCAAAAATAAGTTGCTGGCTGCTGTATAATTAGGTATCTACACCCATCAGATCAAAGTATGTAAATGAACTACATTCTAATAAGCCCCACTGTTTAGCTCAAGAATGGTAATGAATCTAATTTGCCTGCCTTAACTTAGCCAAAGCCACTAACTATGTGATTTTCTTCTCTTTGTACATTTTTTTGAGTTGGTACAAAAAACGAGATAATCAATAATGGTGGATAGTCTCCTGAGTGATTCCCACTAATGCTAATGGGAGTTAATTGCTTATATTTAGAGGAGACTGTGCAGTTCTGGCACCCCAGTGAATATAAATTACACAGTGGTGGAGACTGCACAATGGGCTAAATCATTCCCACCCACCAGAGGAGGAAAGGTCCTTGGGGAAAACCGCTTTATTCCTTCCACGGCGTCTTGTCCTGCTGCTCACGGGAGGGCTCTGCTGGCCAGGGCTCACAGGACGTGTCACCAGGCTCCTCACTGGACCTGGGGCCTGTGGGATGCATCTTTGGTGTCCTGGGCCCCTGCGAGGAGGAGCCACCACAGGGAAGGGAGCAGCATCTGATCTCCCACACTTTCCCTGTCCCCGTGTTTCACTTGCATTTTATCCTCCTCTTGCCTTCCTTGCCCCAGCCCCGCGGCACAAATGAAAGCTGTGCCACAGCCGCGGCAGCAGGAAGTGCCCCAGAGGCCTGGCACAGGGCACGGCAGCTGGGGGCTTTCATTCTCCCCCGGTTGTGTTGGCACAGCACTGAGGGGCTGGGAAAGGCCAGCTGGAAGGAGATCGAGGTATCCACAGCTCCTGGGGCTTCACGAGGTGGGTGCTCCTTCCTTCCTTCCTTCCTTCCTTCCTTCCTTCCTTCCTTCCTTCCTTCCTTCCTTCCTTCC
>VYXC01009541.1:284730-500774 GCA_013397175.1 Platysteira castanea
TTCCTTCCTTCCTTCCTTCCTTCCTTCCTTCCTTCCTTCCTTCCTCTGGCCTGGAGAAAGGCCCTGGAGAAAGTTCCAGAGGTCAGTCTGGAACCTCAGAGGTGTCCTGTGGTGAAATCAGCCTCTGCCTGGTGACATCTGAGGAGCCCACTCTGCTGTTTCCCTCCCTGCTGGCACAGGCCTGGCACTAATGAGGGGAAACGGGGTTTTTAATGTGATCAGGAGTTTGTTCAGAGCCTGTTTGGAAGGGCTGTGCAGTGATGCTGGATTGTTAATTCTCCCCATTAACATTATGTAGAACCGAAATTCTGCCACTTCTCTGCTCAGTCTCCGAACATCCCATTTAAATTAAATTGGTCCAACATGCCTTTATCCATTTTTAAACAAGAAACAAGACAAAACAAACAAAAGCTATCACAGTTTAGCTGAGTCTGTGAAAAGTGCTGTGTTATCGGAGCTACAAAAAAAAAAGCCATAGACTTATTTGAAAATGAAATTTTGCATATTGTTAGTCTATAACTTAGGCACTTCAGGATTTAAAAAATGATCTGGCTGAGTTATTTACAGCAGAAGAGAGGGAGTTGTGTGTGCAGATGAGCTTCTTGTCATCATGTTTTTAAATCTGTAATGGGCATAATGGATTCGGCTCTACAATGGTAATTTGCAAAGCCCCATTGATTTCAATGAAAGTGCAATGAGGGTGGTTAAAGGTACTGGGAGGGCTGGCGCTTCCAAATGAAGGGAGATTAAGAAGGTCAGTATTAGCAAAAGGAACAAATAGGAATGAATGGGATTAGACAGAAGGTTTAGGGTCCAGAAGTCCAGGCACATGTGAGCTGGTCAGCGCAGCGAAATCTCCCTGTACTTAAACAGAACACAGAAGTTTTGTGCTTCCATTTCAGGTATTTGAGTCATAAATCACGTTTTCATTTCTTACACACTTTGAACTGCTGTTCACATCTACGCACTGCTTTGGAGCTCATTCATTGCTCCTGGTTTTAGTGAGGAGGGAAGGATGAGGCTGTGAGCCCTGTGACACCTGCAGGCACTGGGCACAGAGCGGTGCCAGAGCAGCCGGGGTGGCACTGACCCATCCTCAGTCACTCACAGCTTTGCAAACCTCACCTGCCTGAGCACAAGGTGTCTGCTCCAGCTGTCTCCTGAGGTCCTGCTCTGGAAAGCTTTGGCTGGAGTCATCTGTTGCCCTGGTTTTTGCTAGAGCTTTCTGTTTTAACCTTGGAGTCAGAATTCTTTCTCACACAGTTTCATGTAAATAACAGCCAATATTCTTGAGGCTCGGTGCGAGTCAAGAGCAGGTGAAGTTAAAAGTGTTTTCAAGGACTGCTTTACTGGGCATAGGGGAGTGGTGGCACAGCAGCACGAGGTGAGTTTGTGTCCTGCTGTTCGGGTGCTCGCTCAAGGCCTGATGCTTCCCAGCTCTGCCATTCCCCCTCTGGCACACGGAAATGAATCTGCTTTTGAGCTCCCAGTGGTTGTGTTTAATAGGAAATGTGGCTGACATGCTCATCCTTCCCTGATCCCGTGAGCTGTAAGAGCTTTTCCTGGGCTTCCTCTGCCTTCCTAACAGGCACATTTGGGTTCTGCTGTGNTAAATAAAGTTGCCTTTTCCCTCCTTTCTGCTGAACCTAGCAGGTGTGAGAGCGTCTTTATTGTGTTTTCCCAGACACAGTCATCCAGCTGTTCCTGAAGGTGAAAGGAAGAAAGGCAGGGTAAACTCCTGGATACCTCTGGAATGTAGTGGTGCTGAGGCAGTTTGTGGGTTGGGGATGCTGCCATGGAGTTCTAGATTTGTCTGCCTTGGGAACCAGCCCTGGCTGAAGGAAATTCTTGAAGCTCGGTGCGAGTCAAGAGCAGGTGAAGTTAAACGTGTTTTCAAGGACTGCTTTGGTTACTGGGCATAGAGGGGTGGTGGCACAGCAGCACGAGGTGAGTTTGTGTCCTGCTGTTCGGGTGCTCGCTCAAGGCCTGATGCTTCCCAGCTCTGCCATTCCCCCTCTGGCACACGGAAATGAATCTGCTTTTGAGCTCCAGTGGTTGTGTTTAATAGGAAATGTGGCTGACATGCCCCTCCTTCCTGTAAGAGCTTTTCCTGGGCTTCCTCTGCCTTCCTAACAGGCACATTTGGGTTCTGCTGTGGGCAGCTTTGCTGGTCACAGTCTGAAAGTGGCACTTCCTTTTGCTGAACGTGACCTGGACCAAGAGACTCACCAGCTCCTTTTTCTTTTCAGCTTTTCTTTCTAAACAAACACTGTCCCATGAAGTTACTTCACACAGTCCTCTCACTGTTGCTTTCTAAATCCTTCCCCAGAGGAATGTCCTGTTCCTGGGAAGGGAGAGTGCTGTTTTCCTGTGCCATCTCTGTGTCAGTATCTCAAGACCCCTCCAAGCAGAGTTTTTGACTGGAGGTGAGATCCTGTAGAGCTGTTACTCCCCTGTGTGAGTGGTTACATATAGATGTATGTAAATGTGTGTGTAGAAGGAGTTTAAAACAGTGAGAGGTACCACAGGAAATCCCATTAAAAACTTCCTTTCACCACTTCAGTTTTGAATTGGTGGGACTTTTCATTCTTTAATGATAATAATGATTAAAACTTCTTATTTATAACATAAGCATAGCTCTCTCCTGTTCATTGAGTCAAAAACTCACTTTCTTACTGTAAATCATGAATCTTCTAGATTTGTGTTGTGATGTGAATTGTTCTGAAGTGCAAAAAACAATTTCTTTCATATCAGCTTGTCGTTGTTTGTTACTGTTCTCATCAGCGACAGAGGTGTGGGAAGTTTTATATCTGGCATTGAACATGAAAAGGGTACAATCCCATCAAGGAGCAAAAAAAATATTAATATCAAGAAATAGCACAATTAATGTCAGGGTGTTCCTTGTCTCTGTGTTTGGAGGACTAAAACAGGCAGAGCAGATAAACAGCAGATAAACAGTGCTGCTTCAAGTGAACCAGGTTTACATGACTGAGCTATGGGTGGTTTGTACAGGTCTGAATCACCAAACAGCTCATTTTAGCAGCAATGTTAACAATAAAAGTACCTTTGTAGACAGCCAGGTGTATCTGGATTGCTTCAAACTCCAGCTTCACTTCTGTAAATCCTGTTACAATTAAGGCATGCAACAATGCATCCATTGCAATAACTGTAGCCTCTGCTTTCAGGAAACAGATATTTAGAGAAGTAGATTTGTATGTAAATCACTTCTTTGGAGTTAGGAGGGGTATTTCTCTTTTAAAAGATTCTGGATGTGCCATAAGACTGTAGACATTTTGTGGCCATTTTCTGTGTTTCATGAGCGGGGCACGCAGCAAACTCCACATCTCTGCACATCAAGGTAAAGGTCCTGTTTGCCAGCACTGGGAAATGAACTTGGTGGGTATTACAGACCTCTGCATGTTAGTGAGGGGATAGAAAGGGGATAAGAAAAGGACATTCATTCATTCATTCATTCTCTCTCCTTCTGTCTTTAAACACATAAACGCAGCGGAGCCTCAGGGGTGACACTTCTCTTTCATTGTGGGAAATCTCTTGACTTAAATGGGCACAACGTGTGTGAAGAACGGACATTCAGATCAGAGATAGAGTGCTAAGAAACTGATTTCTCTGTGCTTAAGCCTGGACATAAATGCAGTTTTTCAATCCAAAGTGTATTTTATTGTGAACTATGTTCTTATTCTTGAAAGTAATGTGAGCTCTTTATCTGCCATTGACAGTCCTAGTGTAGGATTTCAGTGGAGGAACATCTCAATTGCATCACTTAGACTGACACCAGTGCCAAATCCATGATCTATTCTCACACTCACACACCTCTTTCCTTTTTGCTTTGGTTTATCCAGGAAAAAACATGCCAGATCTTTAGAGGTGAGGTGTAAGCTGCAGCAGATGGGCTTAATTCCCAAGTCCAGAACTGGTTCTTATTTTTGTATGTCCCCTCATTGTCTGTATTTCCACCTATAGGCTGAGACATAACATCTCCTGGCAGAAGGGAAAAGAAAAAAAGTTGCATAAGAAATTTGAAGTTAAGGTATTTCCCCAGATCTCCCTCTGATTATTATTGTATTAATGCCAAAGCCTTTCCAGATCTCTGAAGTTACACTGAGTACAGCTCAGCTGTGTCTCAGGTATAGTTGGGTTTAGTTATTTTGCAGAGAGGGGGTTTCCTTTTATTTTATTTATTTCTATTTCAAACCCACAGTTCAGTGCAGATCAGTATTCCTCTGTGTTATGTGGCACTCTGGTGTCTCTGTGGTCCTTCAGCTTTCCCAAAATCACACCTTTGGGGCCTGATCCAAAGCCTGACAGTTGATTTCAGGCTCTTCACCAATATCAAACAGCTTTGGATCACGACTTGTGTCTCATTCAAAGCCTCAGCAGCATCAGAGAGCTACTCAGTGAGACCAAGAGTGCCAATTACATTGCAGCTGAGGCCTGTCCATTTTTATTGAGTGAAAAATTAAACCAGTGCAATTAAAAATCTTAAACCTTCCTTGCATCATCTCCACAGAAAGCTGCAGCTGGAGGCTGGGCTAGCCCCAAAGGGGAGTGCAGTGTGTTCACCGCCGGGCTGGGGCTGCCTGGGTGGTTTATTCCTGATCAGTTTGTCACAGCGTGTGACAAAATGTGTGGCAAAATGGCCTGGGAAAGTGTTTCCTGAGTGATTCACATCTTAAGGTGTGTTAGGCAGCTCGCAGGATGAATGCAAGAAGTGCCATGGCACAGAAACGTGGGGAAGCTGATGGAAACCTACAGGGAGCTGGTTAAATCTACTTCACTTGAGTGGCCAGCCTAGGAGTACAAAGAGGTCAATATATCCATAATTATTATTATAATTTTCTGTTTAAAATATGCCAACTTCTTTGGGAAGAAAAAATTAAAAGAAAGAATTTCTTTAAAAAAAAAACCTTTTAAATTACAGCTTCAAAGCATTAACTTGTCTAGTAGCTTCCTAATTTCCCCAAGGATCTAAGAAATAGGCATTAGGATTCCTGGAGCAAGACAAAGACTTTTAAAACTCTAGATTTTTAATATACAAGCATTTTATATATGTTACTGCAATGGAGCAGCTAATTTTATGTGACTGTAGCTGGTTACTGGAGCCTGTACAAAAGTAGCTGTAGTTAAAGGCAGAGTGTGCTGTATTTTTATCTGCAGACAAGCCTTCAGCATTTGGGAGAAGCCAACATATTTCCATTTTATGTGCCTCTTTGGCAAAATGTTTTGCTTGTGGAGAAGAATGGCTTCTCTTTCTGAATTTGGAAAGCTGTAAATAACGCCCATCTTATGTGTTCAACAAGTTCATTTTCTACTGCAAAGGAATGTTGTGTTCTCCGTGGTGATGACAATGAGGAGAACGTTACCAATCCTTTTTGCAGCACTCCAGAGAATTTACTTTGGCACAGCAAATAAATAACCCTCCCAACTGCCTTATGAACTTTCTAGATAAGTATTATCAGTATTAAAAGAATGGGATGCTGAGTTCTAAATTTTGAGAAAACTTAAGCAGGGCTGGTTGGGATGTGTCTGTGATAACTGCTCATAGTGTCACTCCAAGAACTTTATTGTGCCAAATGACACCTGATGTGCCAACTCCATCCTGCTTGCCCCTAATCCAAATTAACAGGGGATGTTAAATGAGGAGTGTTGCTGTACCTTCCCGTTAGGGAATATTCAGCAGCACACAAGGATTGTGTGCCTGTAGGTAAAGGAAGAGTGTTTGTTGGAAGAGCTTGAAGGGCTGAACTAAACACCTCTCAGCTTGGAACCATCAGGGATGAGATTATTAGGGAAGGGGAATATTTAAGTATAAGCATCCAAGATGCTGCCATTGCCAGTAAGTGTTTTTGTTCTCTGTTTAGGCAGGAGAATGACCACGTGCTCAGACCAAGAATGGTAATGAAATACTTCCCCTTCCAACCATAATTCAGGAGAATATTAATCAGGAATTTTTTAGTGGGGAATGGCAGGATGTAATGTATATCCCTGGGTTTGTTGTGGATGATCAGGCAGATGTGAGCTCTGAGAAGCCGCAAGGGCTAAAGGAATTCTTGAACGAATGTAAAAGAAAATTTCAATAGAATGAGAGAGGCTCTTTTACCTGGTTTTGGTGCTTGCATGTTGCTGCTGGCAAATTCCCTGTGTGCAGCTCTCCTCTCCATAATTCAAGAGGATAATGACAACTGGAGAGTGTTGAGAGAATAATGACAAGAGCGATTAAAGCACTGGGAAGGAGAGAGATGGGGATGGCAAGGAGAGAGATGGGCACTCGAGGAGCTTGTCCTTGTACCTACAGCCTTCCCTGCTCCTCAGAGCGCCTCCTTCTCACGCTGTGCTGGGCACTGGAATTGCGGGAGCTGTTCCACTGGGCTTGGCACTGAGAGGGGAACTCCTCCTGTTCCTGTGCTCTGAGCACGGGAAGGTCAGAGCCATCCCTGCCTTCAGAGCTGCTCTCCGTGCTGTCGTGAGGAAGCAGCAAAATGAAGCCAGGATTGCTGGAGTTAATGAGGATTGAATCCCTCCTGTGTTTGCTCCTGAGGCAGTTCATTTTGGGGGCTGCTCCAGTGAAATGGGTACAAACCCCCTGTCCTGGCACAGGGGCAGCACCTCAGCCTGGCTGGGCTGGGTTGGACTTGGGTTAATTTGGCTTCATTCCCAGTGGGAAGATATTGTTCACTGGACACTTCTTTTCAAAAGGTTTCTTGGACAGGGTATTGTTTTCAAGGCCGGTGTATCAGGCCTGTATGTAACTGCTGAATAACTTTTATCCAAATTAGAAAAAAGAAGGAAATAATTATATTCATTCTGTTATATGTAATTTAACTGCTGGCCTCAGTGGAGTGTGTTGTAATAGAACTTTTCAAGGTAAAATGCATCCTCTTGAAGAGGTTTTATGAACTTGAGGCTGTATAGATTACTCAGGTGAAAGATTAAAGGCTACTAATGCTGTGAAATCTATACAGCTATGTAGAAAACATTTACTTCATTTTTCAGGTGCAAATTAGAAGTTTATATCTTTTATTCTTCTTTGAAAATATGGAAACATTTTAAGA
The DNA here is from genome assembly GCA_013397175.1 of Platysteira castanea. NCBI lineage: Eukaryota > Metazoa > Chordata > Aves > Passeriformes > Platysteira > Platysteira castanea. The sequence continues at coordinate 291,801 of VYXC01009541.1, forward strand.
CTATTGATGTAAGAGTTATTAATAGCCTGAAGTACTTTTTGATACAGTTTATCCTTCCATGACAATGGATTTGAGGTCATTTTATTACCTCCTATTTCCAGAAGTATCCTTGGGACCCATAGTTTTCAAACTGTGTGTAAAGAAATGTAACATTAATTATGTTATGAAAAAGGTATTGGTTCTTTTCAAGCATTTTAAAAGACTTTGTTATTAAATAAGTTACAAGCTACAAAATACCCTGAGAAAGAAAAGAAAAGATATTATTGTTGGTTCAGTGGCTGGTGACAGCAATTAAGAATCTGGGGAAATGGATTTGCACAAAACTGTGATTTCTTAACTGCTATTCCAAGAACGTGGAACACTGGATTCTGAGAAAACATGGGAAAGAATAAAAAATTCTCACAAAAACGAAACAAAATGTTCTGTGGAAGCCCTGTCTCCCAGAGAAAACAGTCATTACTGTGAGAATAGAGCAGCACTCCCATGGTTAAGTGTTTTCACTTGTCTCTCCTTGCATTCTCCATCCTCAGCTTTAACTGGGCTGATGGGCTCCTGCTACAGGAGAGGACATAAACAATAAAAAAAAATTCACTGAAGGATGCAGAATGTAAAGGGAGAAAGTGTCAGAAAAGACTGCAGAAAAATTTGCAAGTTCACTTCTTACTCTAGAGAAAAGCGTCATATTTAGCTCTCTTAATAAAAACTAAAACCACTTGTCAATTTAGAAACAATTGTTTCATTTAAAATATGTTACACAAGTGATTTGCCGTCTTAAAATCATTCTGCTCATTTCTGTAGAAAAAGAAAAAGGAGGGAGTTTTGTTTCCTGGATGAAAGCGTAGCTCAATATTTAATTTCTGGTTTTATTTTGATGCATGTTTTAATAGCCTGACCATAGATCTGAGAAAAGAAATCCTATTATATATGCACATAATACAATAAGCCTTGTCCCCCCTCTGATATCCACGTGAGCCTGCAAGGCCTTGAATATTCCGTGGTCTCCTTCCTACACTCCATTGCAAGCTCCTGATCCAGAACCTTGGAAGTTTCAATGCACAGATTCAGAGCTCACCCCTGACAGACGTGAGGGTGCCCGGGGTCTGTCACCTCCCTGATGCAAACCTGTTGCACAGCCTAGCGCCTTCCCAGGATTAACCCTTTCCCAGGATTAGCCCTTTCCCAGGATTAGCCCTTTCCCAGGATTAGCCCTTCCCCAGGATTAGCCCTTCCCCAGGATTAGCCCTTTCCCGGGACCAGCCTAAGTCCCGCACCATCAGTGTTGGTCTTCTCCCAGTCCACAGCTGGAATACCAAAGCTTGGGCACTGTCTGTGGCAGCAGATCTGCAGCGTAGCTCTCTGGTTCTCCTCAGAGGACCTGTGCTGCCCACGGGGAGAAGTCCAGACTGTGGGATTTGCATCCTGCCCGAGCAGGATTTGTGAGACAGCAGCACGAGGGGGTTTGATGGGAGTCCCTCTGCTCCTTCAGGTGGTTTGCTGGCACTGCCCTTGTCCCGGGCAATAGAAAGAAAGCGGGTAACAAGGACTAAATTGCTGTCTGATGAGCAGGAAGCCAGGCTGGGGAAGTTCCCGGGAGTTTGCTGGGAGCTCAGCTCCTCCTGGGCTGTGCCGGCAGAGCTGGGGCTGAGCCCTGCCCTCCCCGCAGCACAACCTTTCCTAGAGCCCCGGCTGCGAGGCTGGAGGGGCTGGAGGTGCTCGCACCCTTCTGCTGGCAGAGCGGGGGGCTGCCAGTGGCAACAGGGGCTGTAGGAGAAATTAGACAGATAAAGATGAGTTGGAAGGCTCTGAAGGAATCTGCAGGCATCCCGGATAGGGCGGTAATCCCGGGCAAGCTTTGCTCTTGGCAAACATTTATTCAATGGCTGTTTAATAGCTCCTGACTGACAGCGAGTGTGCGGTGTAATCGCAGCCACTGCCTCCCCCCGCCCGCCCGTCACTCTGGAGAGAGTTCCCTCTCCTGTGAACTGCGAGGGAGAAAGGATAGAACTGTTCTTGCTGGAAATTCCACTTGAACCAGGGTTCAAGGATAAATATTACCTCCCCTCGGATATGTTAACTATTTTTTAATGATGTGATCTGATATTTTACCAGTGCGCGCAGTGCAGCAGAGCTTTGGGTTTGTTGTTTAAATATCTTTGATGGTATGTCATAACAAATTAGTTTCTAAATGTTGCCAATTTGGCAGACAAAGCTGATTATTTCCTGCAATCACACTGCATATGTGCACAAGATTATAATTAATGACCAGGGATGCCAAGCACACTTTAATAATGATCCTTCAGCATTTAAGGGACTGTTAGAGTTATTGGCATTTGTGCCTCGTGTTGCAGAGGATGGGGGCAATGAATACTGATAGATCTATCAGTGTCAGAGAATCCAATAGTTCCCTGATTTTTCTGATAAATTGGAGGATTCACTGGGAGTTATTGACAAAGCAGCTGCAGTGAATATTAACAGTGTTTGTGCTGCTTTCACTGAAGCACTACGAACTCCTAATTAGATCGGAATTGCTCTTTTGGCAACTTTGCAAGGCGGTTTTCCTCAGCATATTGTCCATTTTGTGTAAGGATTACGAGGAAATCAGGGACGGATCTTTGAAGAACACCTGAATGTCAAGACAGCAGAGGGCTGGATCAGAATAAAAACTGAAGTGGAAAGGCATAGTGGGTGTTTAAAAAAAAAAAGAAAAGGTAAAGCTTGTAATACAACCCAGAGGAAACATGACATGGAACCAACTTCAAGGCTTTTCTCAGAATGCTTCAGGAAATTTCTCCTGTTGAAATTGTTGACAGTAAAAGGAAAATCTACACACTTTTTCAAATTGAAACTTTAGGGACAATCTTTTAGCTATAGATATTTTCATCAATATTTCTGGAGAAGTTTACTAAACAGACAGTATTTTAGTAAAATGGTATCATTCAGACTCTGGGAGGAAAAAAGTTACTTTATCATAAATTATTTTACTTCTTGTCAACTTTGGTTTTCAGATTTATTTCAGCCAGACCTAATTCTTCACCCTGAAATTTTCAATATGATTTGTGAATAGGATTCTGGGATTTTTGATTATATTTTAAAGGTGAGCTTACTTTAGTAAAGAAACTTTTGAAGAGGACAGACTTCCGCTCATTATTCTTTAGCAAGTTGTCTTATATGTCAGATTTTATGGAGACAGGCTGGAGGATTGACACGGATACCTTGAATTAAAACCCACTTACCTCAGCCATCTACGAGGGAGGAATTTCCCAAGAAGGGCAAAGCTGTGTTGGTGCTGATACATCTCATTAAGTCCAAACCACAACGTTCCAACCAACTGAAACTTAAATTTTACCCTGACTCGTGTAATTGAACAAAATCTGAGCGCGTGAGAGTTTTTACAGACCAGGCAAGAGCGTGTGAGGGGAGTGGAGAGAATGTCCTGGCTCGGGGAGAATCCCACAGCTCAGCTCTTTGCACAGGGCACTGCTGGCACGGGCAGGAGGGGCTGGAGTCTCTGCCTTGCAGTGCCAGGCTCAGGCAGGTGCCTCCTTTGGGGGGACACTTGTGCTGAGCTGATCATTGCTTGGTGTTTCGTTGTCTTGACTTCCAGGGGATGATTTTTGCTCTTGGTTGAAAGTCTCCTCTTGCTGTGGAGGTCTCCAGGGAGTTCATTGCCAGCAAACCAACTCCCCAGAGCTCAGATCTCCCGTGTTCTGCCCCTGCCCTTGGCCCCAGGGGGTCAGTTCACCTCTCTGCAGCTCGGCTTTCCAGGCTGTGGGAGAGGTTCCAGCTCCACAGGGGCAGTGGGGACTGGCTGGTATGGAAATGTGCTGAGAGCCAGCACTGCCTGGAAACATCTGGTTATTATTCACTAATAAAAGGGAATTAAAATTTCCCTGGTGATAAAAGTTGTAGAATGCAGTTATATTATTATGAGCAAGTAAGAATATAATTGAGGTCTGGTATAAACAGAGGTGCTGCTATATGAGCTGCTCCTGATATTGATCAATAACCATCTCTCACTGTAATTGTTCCAGTTTGTTTATTGCTCTGCATGTGAGTTATTGATCTTCTCTTTCAAGCTTCTTTGTGTTCTTCCAGTTTCTAATTCATTCTTGCTTTTTTCTCTTAGAGAGTTTAAATAAAAGCTTGAAGAGGATTATCAAACTGAGCCTTGAGAAGAGATTGCTTAAAGCCAGCATCCACACACCCCCTTTCAAAAAGTAAATCAATAGTCCTGACGACCATCGCAGCTTATCAGTGAGCTGTGGAGTGAGGAGAGCAAACTGCAATAATGCCCCGGCTCCTGCTGGGCTCCATCACCTCCTCTCACTTCTGTGTGGAGATGGGAAAGCCATGGCCATCCTTGTGCTCATTTTCACTTCAGATTTTAGCAAATAACACCCGCCCCTGAAGTTCCACACAAAATTTGCCACAATGGATGCTGAAGCATTGCAGTAACTCCATGTGCTGCTGGATGGGTGGGAGGACACTCTTTTGTACAGCTTCAGTTTGCAAATGATCTGGAAGGGGGATCCAGGGATGCTGCAGTCCATGAGCCCAGTGTCACAGCTCGGGTGGCACTGATGCCTTAGGTTTGAACTTTTATACTTTTCAAATCCTGTATCGCCCAGTGTGTGACTCTGAAATTTCCTGTAGCTCGTTAGCTGCTCTCCTAGGCCAGATAGACACAACAAAGCTTCTCCGAGCTTGCTATTCAAGGACACTCAGGCTGCCCTAGGCCCAAAAAGAGTAAACTAGAGCCCCTAGAGAGCTGGAGAAATTGAAGAAATTACAGCATTAGCTAAAGTTTTCATTGGCACATTTATGCTGATATGCAAACAACCCAAACCTATAAAAGTGTGAAGAACTCGTGACTCATTGTCCATCTCGGGGTCCATTTTTGGATGTAGCCTTTGGCTCCCCAGGGTGAACCTTTGAAGGCCTTTCAAATAAACACCTCCCTTTATTCCCTTACTCCTGGCTAGTCTCTGTTCCTAGGTAGCCACTCAAGGCATCAGCATGGCTAATGCAGCAGATTCCCATTGAAAAGCAGCAGACGTGGTTGGATTAGTCAGCTGCAGTGCTGCCAGCAGAATATCCAGAAATAACTTGGAATCAGGAGCTTTGTTCGATCTGTGACACTCCCTGGGTGTATTTCCTGTTTGTAACAATAGTCACAAACCCAAAGCTTTACTGCAGGGGAACCATTCTGCTCTGTGCATTCACATCACCATGCAGTTTAATGTCTTTGCATGAAATGAGTTTCCTCCTGTCCCAGGAGCTCAGTTTCCACACTCCTGTTCACTCGGACCTCATTTCAGAGGAGCACATTCCTCTTACTGAGTTCCCCACTCCCAGCTTCTGCTCTGGCTCACTGTGATTTGACATTTTTTACTTGTTGCACTCTACGAATGATGATGAACTTTCTCACGGCTGAGCTTAAGAAATACCTGCTAAAATAACAACTCTTTTTGACATGGTCTCTGTGAGTACCTTTTAATTCCTTTGAGGAAGGAGAGGGACTGGGGAAGGAAGCACAGTGTCCACGTGAGTGGTGAGGCTGTGTAAGAGCAGGTGTAAACTGTGAGACCCCCTGCGTGTCCTGTGTGTGTCTGTGCCAGATCATGATGGAGCAGAGAAAGGAGAGGGATGCCTGATCCCAACTTCTTGGTTTCAGGGCAGCCACCAAACCCAATTTGTGAACCTTTTCCTTGGCATATGTGAGTGACAACACCCTGAGCAGCAGAACACACAATTAAATACCTAAAAGAGGATTTTAGGATCTTAAGTTGTTGCCAAGCTTGCCGATGAAATGATGAATACCCCCACCATGAGCTTTTTGCATTTACCTTCATAACTTTATCAAGACCCAACAGCAATAACTTCCAGAGTGCCCCTTCTTCTCCTTTCCCTATTTTCATCCCTATCAGCGGGTATTAAAATGGCTTGTTTCCAGATAAGAAAAATATATGTCATATAAAATATCTGTGCTTTTCTAAATGGCTTGCACATCTCATTAACTTAATATTTTTTCCATTGGTCACTTTGGATTTATTACTTTCCAACCACAATTTTTTTAAATTTAATTTTGACCTGGCATTAGCCTAAAATTAAATTCTGATCTACCCTCCACCTAAAATGGTCTGGGGAGGAAGCCATTTTGCATTACATTATCATCCTATCAAATTTAACTAATTTAAAGGTGACATGAATAAAATATTCATTAAAAGTACAGTGCCCGTTTGTCTGTGATCTTTAGTGATGTCCCCATTAACTTTCAGTTGACTCTCAGTTGGAAATAGCAACCTCTCTTTCCCAGCCTTTCTGGAACAACTTTGATTTACATGAAGAACGGAGCTGCCTTCTTGCTCTCTTACTCATTATTTGTTCAAGTTCCTTTTTATTGCCTGTCTCTGGGCTAAAATACTTCCCCTCAGAATAGTCTGAAGTACTGATGCTCTGATTATTATAGCAAAAAAATATCATGACATGAACGAGCTTCCTTTAACAACATAAAGGAAAATATTCTGGGGGGAATTCAGCAGCTAGGGGGGATGAAATGTTTTCTATTTAGTTCAAGAACTTCTCCCTGGTTGCCTTGCATCATTCTTGCACAGTTCCTGCCTCTTGACGTCCACTGAGCCTCCTTAGAAGAATGAATGCTTCTAGAATGAAGCCACGAGCTCATCCACCAGAGAAGTGGTGTTTGGTCCTTAGAAGAGGAGAGATGCAAAAATGGGTGTGCATAAAAAGGTACAAGAAATAATCTTCCAGATATAATCAAGGAATTTTTTTGTGCTTAAACAGGAGTCACTGCTGCTGGAATATGATCTACAACCTTTGAAATATAATTCCTTTATAGTCCAAGGAGAGAAAAGTCCATATTCTGACCGAGTCGTAGACATATGTGTAGCTCCATGTCTGGTTCTTGTATTTGGTTCTGCACTAAGGAATTCAGCCAAGTTGGGATATTTCGCCACAATAATCAGAAATTGGTGCATTCTGGGTGGATTCTGAAAAGTTGTAGGTGGGGATAGCTCAGCCTTTGATGGAGCTGTGCTGATTTATCCTGGGTCAAAAGCCAGCACAAACTCTAAAGCAGAACTCAGAAAGAGGAGATTCTTATACAGGTTTGTTGGTTTTTGTTTTTTTTTTTTAATTGCAGCTGGAAATATCTCATACATAAGTTTATATTCAATATAAACAGACATAAAAATTGTGTTGGGCATTTTAAATTTGGTTTGTGGCTGCTCTGAAACGCTGGACACTGAGAGCTGCCCTATTCCCAAGTTACAGGTGCAGTGCTATAACCAAATGATGGAATCATAACTCTTTGCACACTCCAGTTTTGCCTTATTGATTGTGAAATGATGGGGTAATTCCAGGGGCTTTTTTCCTCAGAGATTCTCAGATAAAGGATTTTCCCTCTTTCCAAAGTTAATAACCAAACTCAGTTGATGCCACTGGGGTGGGGATGTGGTCCTATTACAAACACTTGTCATTCTTCTTCCCCTTTAAAGTGGGGGTACTCTGGATTACTTCAACTGAAATTCAACAGTTATTTCTTTTTCAGACCTTAGCCCCTGCAGCTTTTATGATTTATAAACCCTTGATTTATTTTAAAAAGTAATTTTAAAAAAAATCTGTTTATCTGTATATGTAATTCAGACAGAAATAGCCATAAGTTAATAAGAGCCAAAATGAACCTTCCCAGTCCGGTGTCCAAGCCTGAATTCTGCCAACTTCCGTGCTGAAATCAGTGAAACAATCCCTTACCTCCGTTCCCTTAGGAGAAATTGGGATAGTCCCAAGGAAATCATAATGGTTTCCCTCTGAATCAGGCCCAGCCACCTCCTTAACAGGCCTGAACAACAGGGATTAGGGAATGCTGAATGGGAAAAGGAACAGCATCCTGGGTGATCTGGATTGTTGGGTGATGGATTTTAATTGCATTCTGTAGAATGCAATGATCACTGTTCTCACATTACTGAGGAGCTGGGGCCCCATTAGGTTTTTCTCATATTTTCAGAGATAAATTGCAGATTTGTTGGCCAGCTCCCCAGTTTTTGCAATAATCAATACTAAAGCAGCCATGCAAAAGGGACAGCTGAGTTACACAAGCTCACCCACAGTCAGGGATCTCACATATTAAAAAACAAACAACAAAAAACCCATCCTAAAGAACTCCCAACATCCTGACAGGAATTTAATACCTTTGCAGGTTTGGGTCAATTTTTAAGAAATCCAGCGAGTACACAAAAATCAAAATTAAAGTAAAAGCAGATTCACTCAAGTCAATACAATGTTAATGAATTTAGAAGATTCATACCTTGAAAATTTCCTCAGGGCCAGCCAGGGAAACCCTGCCAATAAATGCCAAAGGGTTAACACAAGGTACAGCAGCAATTAAAGCAGGGCTCTGAGTGGAGTGAGATGGTTTTGGATGAAATTTTGCCTTCTGTATCTTTTCTGACAAAAATATAAAGCCCAGGAAATGAATATTTTTCATGCTGCAGCAGTGAGAATTTATGAATCCAATAATTTCTCAGATGCTACTTGAAAAATGTTTCTTTATCCAAAGGTTAACTCCTTTAGGAGTACAAACCTCTAAATTTTCTCACTGGCTCTATTAGTTGGTACAACTGGATTCGCCGGCGTTATAAATCTATCAGTTTTCCAGTCTATAACAGAATAATCCCTGAAATCTCATAGATATAAATGGAATTGCTAATTTTCAATAAATCTGCAGTAGCAGGTAATAGTGTCACGGTCCCCAGTTGCAATCATTTTTGCAATAATAAATGAGACTATAGAAGACTCACTTTTGGCCATCAAATTTACCGTGCAGGGCACAGATTTGAACCCCCGAAGTACTTAACCAATTCCCCTCTCTTTGTTGTTGTCACTGCTGCACCACGGCAGCTGTTCCTGAGGTAGGATCAGGGCCACGCTGGGCCACACAGGTTATTTATAGGCTGATTTGGGCAGGAAATGGAGAGTGTTTTTCCGACGTATATTTTCAGCCTGACAGTATTCAGTCCAGAGGGGCAAATCCAGGCTATTTGTAAGAGCCCAGGGACAGATGCAATTCACCTGAAACCTCCTCCCTGCTCAACCCCAAGCCTGAAATCTGACTTTGAGGCCAGACAAGAGCACCAGAAATGGCTTTTTTTGGGGGTGCTACAGGTAGAATGTCTTTGAAAGCTTCACATTTTATTAGCCCAATTCAGCACACGCTGAGAGTGCACAATTCAAAGCTGTGTCTTCCAAAGATTCAGGTCGTGGATTTAAGAGTAACTTTAAGTCACTGGACTGCTCCCAGTCACTAAATACCTTCCCAGTTTATACAAGCAAATAGATGCACGCATCTTGACAGGAACGAGGCCCAAAAGGGAATGGCTGGGAATGGATATAAGGGCCTGGAGAGCTGTACTTCCTTGTCCAAGATGTTAAAAACAGCTCCAGGAGTGGAACACACATCCCTGGAGTCCCAGTTCAGGGATCTGGCGACACGGGTTGGGCTTTCGGTGCCAGCAAAATAACGCTGAAAAATATTAAACATGTAAGGAACATGCTGAAAGGAGAAGTTATATCAACAAGGGATGTCTCTCTGAGCTGTATCGATTTGCAGCTCTGGGTGGAAGAAACTCTCCAGACAGACATTTCAACATGTTATTGTCTCCTATTTACTCAGCAGATATACCTAACACGCTTTATGAGATGAGTTCAGGAGGGAAGAAGTCAATTAAAATCTGAATCTCATGCAGTTATAGAAGATTAAAATAACCCCCTATTTGTTATGTGCAGCTCTAATGCTCACCCCCAAACCACAGCAGCACCTGAAGCTCACTTGAAATCCAGCACGTGCCTTCCCTGGATGTGTTCTGCAAGCTGGTCTGAGCTCAACAAAGTGCACGAGCAGAATTCTTTTAGCTGAGAGTTGTTCAGCCAGGGATAAATGATCAATCAGGAGCAGCCGGTGAGCTGGTACCAGCCAGAACAGCTCCACTGTGCTGGACAGGTCAGGAGCTTGCACTATTTCTCTGTGGGATTTTTCTCTCTGTCAGGGCTGAGATAGGATGAGAGAATTCAAGAATAAATTCTACATCAAAGATAAAGCATTTGCATGATGAATTTGCAGGACTCTTCTGAGCTGTGTGACTTTGTGTGAATCACTTTGTGCCTCCATTTGCCTGTTTATCAAATGTAGACATTGGTATTGGCTTCTCGCTGAAGTACTTTGGGATCTGCAGGAAAAAACTCCATTAAAGGTGACAGAAATTGTGGCAGTGGCCATCCTAAAGAGACCCACAGGCAGCTCTTTCCACACTAGCACATATGGGAAATGGGATAGAGCAAGTGTGGGAACAGGAGGGAAATGTTCAAGAAATGCCTTTAGACTAAAATCTGCTCCCTCTGATGTCAGTGAAGCCCCTGAGTGAAGCCCCTGTCTGGGTGTGATCTCTGTACAAAGAGGGAAATAAGATGTGAGTAAGTGGTGGTAATTCTTCCACTGAAACCTTCGTAAGGGATATAGGACTTTTACACATTAATTAGGAGAGAAGCAGGAGCTTGGGGGGAAATTCACCTCAAAATTCAGGAAATTATCCATGCCAAAATCTATCCAGAAAATTAAAAGCCAATGAAATGAAAGCCCAAATGATGCTGGCAGTAAGGGGGCTGTACATGCAGGCGGGTTCAGGGGGAATTTGAAGATAAAACAATCAGAGATAAGTTACAAGTACAATGGATCTTCAGTTAAGAGTATTATGAAATAATTGAGAAAATGGATGAGTTAAAAAGAGAAAGGATAAATGATCAACAGTGAAACAGAACTTAAAGAAGATGACATTGAAGAGAGCAAATTTCTTGGTTGCAGCCTTGGCTGCAGAGCCTGGTGTGAAGCACCTCAGGGCTGCTGTGCTGCCCCTGCAGCTGCAGGGAAAGGTGCTGAGGGAAGTGTGAGAGGACACTGCCAGGCACAGAGGAGACTGAGTCAAGAGTCTGGAAGGAATTTGGGAATGCAGTAGCTGAGTCAACGTTGAATTTTACAGACTCATTACAAGCAGTGAATATTTCAGAAAGCAGGGAGAACCATCTGTGTCCTACTGCAGGCACTTTCCAGTCCTCCCCGCTTTGTTTGAAGTGGAAATCCGGGCTGGAATGTGGAGGCATTGTGGGTAATGCTTTCCAGGAGGAATGAGCCGCCTCTGGAAACTCAGGCTGGTGTCAGGGCTTCCACTAAGGCTCTTTTAGCAAACTGCATCTGAAGTGGCTTCTGTAAAACTCCTTTCCAGTGCTGAATTACGCACAAGGACTGATCTCCTCGGTCACACTCCACGGCATATCTGTGGTCTCTGCACATCTGTGGTCTCTGCAGATAAAATATAACGAGATTTGGGTTATTAAGTTGTTGAAGTAATAGATTGTGGCTTATAAAATTCTGCAAGTTGTGTACTTTGTTGTCTGTTTCTGGTTGTTTCTGAAAGAAGGGGCAAGTCTTTGTGGAAGTAGGTAGGATTCCATTACTTTTCTCACAAAAACATTGCTTTGATTAGCAGGCTGAAAATTTTAATAGAAAGACTTTCCATCTAGCAAGCTCCCGAATCCTTCAGAACATCTTCTAGAAGCTGCTCCTCAAGATAATTTCATCATTAAAAAAAAGAAAGAAAGGAAGAAAAAAACCCAGATACAGATATCTTTTCACCTCTACCCACCTGTTAAATAAATTTGTCATTCCTACAGCCAATTCAGGAAAGGAGTTATCAGATCTTCTCCTTGGAGACCCAAGTGTAACCCTGCAGGTCTCTGGGGTCAAGCCCATACCTTCTGAGGAAGGCTCCCTGCACAATTTGATAGTCAGGGCAGTCATTATCAACCAGCCTGGCACAGGCCTCCAGGGCTTTCCCATGGCGCCGGGGCTGAACTGTGCTGCCCATGCCTCCTCTCACCAATTATAAGTTCTGTACAGTTTTTTAAAAGACTGCAAAAACATATCAACATCATTCCCTTCTTTGTAATGAGGAAGCAATTTTACCTTATTATAACTGACTAAATATGCATGGGCTGACCCAGTAGGACCCTCATTCACCCTTATTCTTTCCCTCTGGAAATCATATTCCATTGCCATCGTTTCCATTTCAAATTTCTCTTCCTCTCCATCTTTTCTGTGCGCTCTCTCTTGATCCCATTCTTGTTCCATCTTTATCTTTCCTGTGCTGAATTGTCACTCTTCACGCTCCTGCTCTCATTACAACTTCCTTTGTGTTTGATGCTTGCTCACACCCGTTTGCAATCCCCTCCTTTTTACCTCGTGCCTTTTTAACATCTGCAGTGGTTTAGCACTTCTGCAGCGTGTTTGCTGTGCAGACTCCTGTGCATGGCTTCAGTTAGGAGACAGGTGTGCTTAAAGCTGCTTGCTGCCTCCTCCCTGATGCTGCAAGGTGGTGCAGACCAAGCCAGGAAGCAGAGGGAGATGGGTGTAGCACGGGTCTGGCTGTGCCCTCCCAGAAGAGCCCTTGAACCCAGCTCAGCACCCTCTCAGCTGGGCCCAACCCCATTCCTGGGGTACCTCCTCTGGGTACCCCCCACCTCCCCAAATGTAATTCCCCCTCACAAGTTCCTCTGAGAGCTCCCAGTATGGACCCAAACCCTTTCCAAGGGTTTGTGCATAGCCCTGGCTGTGTCTGGAGACCACAGGCTGAACTGCGAGGAAATTTACAGCCTTGTGAAAATCACCTTTCAGCCTCCTTAGCAGCACCTGGTGGGATTGTTTAGCAGAGCGTGTGAAACCTCCTTCCTCGGTGACAAAGCGCTACACATTCCTCACGCCTGTCCTGCCCCAGGCCTTGGCAGGAAAGGGAGGCAGGTGATGCAGAGGAAGACAAGGAGACTTAAATGCCTCAGGAAATCCATGCCCTGCAAAGCACCCTGGGCCTTAATGGCAAAGATAAGAGAAAGTCATGGGCACATCAAAGCTGGGAATCCCGGTGACCACTGGAGATAACTCCCAGCTGGCCTCTGGCTGGGCTTGGATCATACATTTGCAGAAATGAAAACAGCACTGAGAGCTTTATCTGGGATAAACAAAATCAGGTGAGCACCTGACCCAGATAGCATCAAAGAGAAAGGCATGGACAGCTCCCAAAGCTGGCAAAGGCTTTAGACCCCCGAGCATTCCCAGCTGCACTCAGGAGGTGGTGAAAACTCAGCACCCACAGGTGATGATGGGAAAAAAAGAACTGACAGATGTGAGGCATGAGCAGACAGGTTATAAAGCCTTAAACTGAGGCATTCCTCCTGTCCTGGGGCAGGCTGATTGCATTGGAACCATTCCTGCCAGTCTGGGTTACTTTCTTATAGACAGGAGATGCTTTGCTTTGGTACCCAAACTTTCTTGTCTGTAATTTAAACCTCGTACATGTGTCCAAGGGCACCCAGGCATTCTCTCCTCATGACATTTGAAATATATTGCTCTCCTTCTGATGTTTAAAAAACATGTCAAGAAGTCATATTTTTAAGGCAAGTAAGATCTCTTATGATCTCTGACAGGGTGAGTAGCCCAGCAGACCTTGGCCATAGGTGTGGGAGACAGGAAAATGAGAGTTAAAGCTTCCAGATACCTTTGTGACATCAGCCAAGGGTGGAATGAGTGCTCCCAGCTGGTGCTGTGCAGGGAGAAAAGCACCACAATTTCTGTAGTTCCTCATGCCCAACCCCTGTCTCCAGCCTTCCACAAGGCACTGGACTCTGTGTGCATCTTGTTTGGAGGAGTTCAGGCTGAGAAAGGCTGAGCCTGGATATTTCCCTTTATTGATCAGTGCTCGTGTTCACACGTGCAGGGAAATTCTTTCTGTGCAAGCAAGCTGAACTAATAGAGCCAGCGGAGTGAGCAGCTCTTAACAGCTTCTTATTATCATCTGTCTCTTCTTCAGATGCATTCTGGTGTGCCACACATTTAGCTCTGTCTGCTGGAGAAGTAAAAAAGGTCAAATGAAGGTGAGAACACTTCATTCATAATTTTTATGAGTTATTCAGACCCACTGTATCATTACCCCTTGGAAACATATGTTTTCTGATAGCAGTTTAGAAAATATGCAGCACATCTCGACAATCTCTCCCGAGCAATACAGAGCAGTTGTCACCCTTTGTCATGTGCCATCAGGTTGTGTGGCGCGGTGAATTTGCCGGGGTGTGATAAACTGCAGCCATTTGAGATCCCATCCTGATAATTCCTGCCTCTCTAAATGTAGTGCTGCAGGATGTGTCTTCCGAGGAGTCAGAAGTGTTTCAGCGTATCCCCATGTCAGCTACAATTTAGGGGTTTCCTGGGGAAATGCTTCAGCACCCCCCTCCTACTCACAGAAGTGTCTTTGGTATGAGCATGTTAAACAGAACTTTTGGTTAAAGGGTTTCCTCAGAAGGTGAAAGATTTTACTGGCCCTTCACTTGGGCTGGTTAAGGTGAGTACTCTCAAAACCGGTTTTTGGCCGGGGTGGCTGCACCCACCACATTCAGGTGTTTGAACTTGGCAATCCCTTAGGGAATCCCAGGGACTGTGCTACCATAAAAGAGACATCTGTGTGCTCCTCTTCACTGCTTCTTTGGGAGCCACGTGAGGAGAGGTAAAGTCTCACCTGCAGGAGCATAAACAAGAGCCTTTGTTTCCCAGTAGGATTTTCCCAGCTTTTTTACAGGAGAGTGGGAGTTTCCTCCTGTGTTTCCCACCCATCCTCAGAGCTGGGTGGCACCCAGCCCTCAGCAGCCCTCTGTCCTGATTTGGGAGAGTTTCTGCTTCACCTGGAGCCCTTCCTTCAGAGGAGACAGGGAGCTTCCTTAGGGAACACAGCCTTGCCTGCCCCCTGAAGTGTTTAATGCCACTGCCGTCCCTGTAAGAGTGAGGACAGGGGTTGGGATGCGTGGGGACAAAAGGGACTTCAAATCCACAGCCAGCCCTAAAGTGCTAACTTGAACTGTGCATTCATTTCAGACATCAGTCAGGGTAATTATGTTGATTATAACCTTTTTAAGTAATCCTAAGGCTAGAAAGCAGGAGAAAACCAGATTGGTTCAGGATGCCTCCACCTTTGGAGAGAGGTTGCCACCCATGTTTGTGGTGCTGCAATGAGAGCAATGAGGATGATGATTTTGTTAAACAATCCTTTCTGTTCACTCTTCTTTTACCCAAAAAACAACACCCATGACTAGGTTTAAATTTATTCACTTCCCAGAGAAGTGTTTTGCAGCATTTGGACAGGGACCTTAACTAACATCCTTTGAATTCCAGCAGGTAACTGGTGGGGTGTCTGATTCAAGCAGAGCTCATTGGAATTGTGTTAACTTGTGATAGTTGTCTGTTTGGATCAGAGTTGAGCCCTGGAAAGAGAAATCTCTTTAAAATTATGTGTCACCCAGACTGCTGTGCAAGGTTATCAACATCTCAGCTGCCAGGAAAGTTCGACTGGGAAGTTTCTGGATGGAAAGTTAGACATTCACAGCCACTGTCTCCATGGGTACATTGTCACTCGGTTTGTTGGGACAAAAACCAAGCCCTCGTAATTCCAAGTGCTCCATGTAAGGATCACATGCTGTAAGGCTGGCTCTGAAAACAAATCAACAGGTTGAATACAGCCCCAGTACCTCGTGAGGGGTGTCTGAGAGGTCACAGAGAGCCCCCAAATCCCCCCTGCAGGCCCTCACTGGAGCGTGGGCGAGCTGAGGGAACCATTTGTTATGGGTTTGCCCCCGCTGGGTGAACACTGGAGAACTGTGGCTACAGGTGAAGATTTTCAGACTTCGAAAAAAATTCACCTTTATCCCAGCACTCACCGTGGTTTAGAAAGAAAAATGGAATGGTGAGGGTTTAGAGCCTCATTTGCAAACATCTGTTTGGCAAGAAGAGTTTTATTATGGTTGCGTGAGCTGACAAAGCTTAAAGGACAGGGCTGTGCAGCCTCCTCGTGCTGAGCTCCACGGGGAGCCCACCAGTCACCTGCTCCCCTTGGGCGCTGAACAGGCAGGAGAGTGACAGGACCACAATTTTTTGGAATGGCCCAATGGCTTTTCTTACATTTCTTGCTAATTGCACCCTCCCAAATGCTAAAAAACTAGAGGCTCTTCTCTCTGTTGCCCCATAATGCTGGCCTTAAACATAATTCTTTTCACATCTCTGTGCCGTGCGGTGCCAACTCTGCGGGGCCCCACGCATGCCAAGGTGCTTTGCTTTATGATCAACAGATTTCTGAACCTCAGCAACCTCTTGGTTTCCCGGTCTCCTGCTGGATGTTTTGAGATTTGCAGAGCACTGAGCCAACTTAGAAGGAGCCATTATGGATCCTGAAGCGAGCAGAAAACCTTTCTGAGCCATCCATTGAAATGCTTAACTGCATCTGCTTTTCTACCACCACCTCATCAGTGGCAATTTGGAAACTGTAACCACAAAACAACTAGCAGGCCAAGTGTGTAACCAGCATATCCAAATGATCTCAAACCCCAGCTTTCTATATCTTCTAATAGCCTAATAAATGGATTTTTGGTACTGAGCTAAGCACAGTCATATATAATTGCTGTTATTCTCACAGAAAGCTGCAGGGAAGTGGCAAACCCAATTAGATTAAATCCTACCACCTCTCCTTGGGATTTGTGGTAGACATTTAAGCAGAGAGACGTGTCACTTCCACAGACCAATTTGCTTGTACCTGTCTGCTTAGATTTATTGTGATTTGTCCTTGGTTTTGTGTATGTTTATTTGCAGAAGCCAGCTCCAGATGCAAAACACATCAGTGGAGCTTTGGAACATTATTTTTAATTAGCTGGGTTCGGTTTCTAGTAACATGCTTGAATTGCTTCTGGGCTACTAATGGAGTGTGGAATATAAATATTGTTGCTCTTGGATATTTTTTTCTGGTTATAGCAAACGTCCCATGCTGTGGCAGGGAGGCTTTATTTGCCATGAGCCTCACAACACAGGGCAGCCAGTCCTGACAGAAAGTTACAACTGAGTTTCCTCAGTTTTGTTCTCCCATCTGACACCCTAATAGAGATCATAATTACACTGGAAAACATCGCAGAAACTGCAGGGAAAAGTTGATTTTTTTTGTTTCTTTCTGAATTTGAACTGAACTGGACAAAGTTTACCTCAGTCAGCACCTGGCAGAAGCAGGGCACAAAGCAGATAATGAAATGTGGGTCATAATCACCAGGAAGTGGATTTGCTTCTCTCTGCCAGGCGTAGTTTCTGAATTCTCCTGTATATTTGCATGAAGAAACAGCAAACCCTTGTATTCCCCCTTTTATTCTGTGCCTGTGTGGCTGCACGAGGAGAAGCACATGAAGAGCTGGGGATGGGATATGCAGACAATTGCTTGTTTTCTTTGCAGGAAGACATCACTCAAAACTTATTACCAGGCTAAGACATTTCATACAGGACACATTTCTTCTTTCAAAGGAAGAAAACAACGCAGATTGACACCAAAGAGCAGAGTTCAAAGTTCCTACGAAGCACGGGCTGACAAATCATACAGTTAAATTCCAAGTGAGTGAGCCCAAAGCCCTGCAGTGCTGAAATCACTGGGCTTGGGATAATTCTTGTTGCAAACAGCCTTTTCTACAGGGCTGCGAACCTCTTCCTCTGCCCACTCCTTGTTCAGCCCAGGAGACAGCAGTGCCTGTCCATCCACGAGGTGTTTACAGCCAGGCTTTCACCACGAGCAGGGATTTTACCAAACTCAGGGAGTCACTGGCATTACACCGGGGAAGAGGGTGAAAATCTCCATTTCCCGGCCCACAGCAACTCACTGAGCAGGCTGAGCTTCCCTGGCAGTTCCCTGCAGCGATGGGTAGCTCCAAAAGCCGGGAGAGGTGGGAAAGGGCTGGATTTGTGCGGGCTGTGGGACTGAGCGTGAGAAGGAGCTGGCGAGCAGGGCGAGCTTTGTGGCGGGACACGGGAATGGCAATCGGGATGCCATCTGCTGCTCGCAGGGTGAATAGCTGGGAAAAAGGCTCCAGGAAGATTTCCTCCAGGGTTTTTGGTGGCTTTGTGGGGCTGTGGTGTGTGTTAGGGATGTACACAGGCGGCACACGTGTGTGGGGTGCGTTTGGGGGGCGCAGCTCACAAAGGAGTCTGAGGCACAACGTGGGTCAAGGTAGAAAGGAAGCTGTGGGGCCAGAGAGCAGCAGGTGGAAATTCCATGTCTTATGCCAGCTTTCCTCATCCCAAATGTACTGAAAATGTTCCAGGCCAAGGAAGAGGATCATTTGGCTCCTTGTCACCTGCACATTTCTGAAGGGCTCAGAATTCAGCCCAGCCATAGGAAGGAAGTTCTGGTTTTACTGCAGGCGGATGGTTTTACCTCAGGGGAGGAGCAGCCAAAGCCTCACGGAGGCCTGTAAGAGATCTGCAATGCCGTGTCTGTCATATGGGGTTTGGATTCCTAGCCTGTCATCTCTAGTAATAATTTGTAAATGCACGTTGGAGTTTTTCCATATCTTTTATCCCTCTCCTTTTCCATATCTTGGGTTCAAGAAGCATTTGGACAACCCCCTCAGGCACAGGGTGGGAATCTTGGGGCTGCTCTGAGCAGGACCAGGAGTAGATCCTTGTGGGTCCCTCCCAACTCAAGCTATTCTATAATTCCCTATTTCAAATATTTTCACTGCCTGGCCCTGTGCAGCAGTGCAGTCTCTGTGGGCCACATCCACCTGCTCCTTGTCCATGTATTTCTCCAAACCTCAAAGCTGAAGGGTGCTGTGAACGTGAGTGACAAGGACAGGAGCCCTGGCAGCCCCGGCCCTGCACGAGGTTACAGTGGCAGTGACCTGTGAGATTTGACAGACTACCTGCCTCCTCTTTTTGTCTAGTCATGTCAGGGGTTATTTAGATACCAATAACAGCGAGCCTGGAAACACAATTGCATCATTATTTATATCTGTCTGGCAAACTACTGGGACCAATATGATGGTTCAGAAAACAAGTCAGAAGGTATTTATTCAATGCTCTCTTCTATTGATTGTTATCAAACAGCAACTCATAATTTTGCACAGTGAGAATTTTATGACTGCAGTGATCTGAAGTATGTCTCTGCTCACAAACCAAGCTGTTTATTTAATTAAGTACTTCTGGCTCTTTGGATTTAATAATTCTAATTAAATTGTTATGGTTATGAATTGCATTTGGATTATGCCCACTGTCTCAATTAAGACTATGAGAAGACCTCGTAAGCACGTGGAAGGATTCGTTGCCTTCCTCAGAGTGATTAGGGAAATGGGATGGGGAAGAACCCATGGGGTCCTCAGTGGACTTTCAGGGACCATGCTGATGGGGCAGCTTCCCCAGGGACTGAGAGAGATGTCACCCCCTTCTGCCTGTACTGAGAGCAGGCAGGACTTGGGGGAGACAGGGTCTGCATGTGCAAAGAAAACCAGGGCAGACAAAGGTTATTCTTTGAATTGCAGGGAGAACAAAAAACTTCTCTGCACTTGCAGTGTTAGGCAGGTGGTTACACAACCAGGGGCTGAAGTTGTAGAAACTTTGGCTGGAAAATAACCATGTTTGGATAATGCAAATAGCAATTGGATTCCGTGGAGCACTGAGTGTATCTTTATAGCCATCAGTGAGTAAAATGAACTTGATATTTCCAGTCATACCACTTCAGTGTCACAAGTGGAAATCCATTATTTTTCTAACCCTGAGAGGGCCGTATGCTGTAAGATCCTATTGTCCTTGACTCCCATCAGAAGATGGGAATGTGTGCTAATGGTTGGAAGGAGTGCTGTGACTTGTCCGTAGGAAAGCAGCAGAACCAAACATAAAAACTGTCTCCTGTGGTAAGAGATGTGGGTAGAAATGTGACTGGCTCCTGGCCTCTCCTCCGGTCATATTTACTGTGTGACTGCAGCACAGAAGCCCTGCAGGACTGTAGAAAATGTCCCATCTTTACCATCTTGCTCACCTTTGTTGATGAAGCTGAGGTCCAGCACAGCTGCTGCTATTGATAAAATTTGGGGTTTTTACTGATGGAGGTTTATTCCCAGTGTGAACAGTGCTGGCTGAAATTCCAGTGATTTGGCCAGCCCTGAGTAAGCTTCACTCATCACTGGGGTAACCTGCTCTGGGTGGCCCTGCTTGAGCAGGGGGTGGGACAGGGTAACCTCCAGAGATCCCTGCCAACCCCATCATTCCGTGGTTCTGTGCTCTCCATCGTTTCCACTGCACTCAGAGGCCATAAAAAGCCTCTCTTGCTCTTTGAACGTGGCCCTGGCAGACCAGTAAATAAAGAGTTTCTCCTCTGCCCCCTGCTCTGACTCCGCTGCCTCACGAGCAGGAGTTCACCTCTGCAAAGCTGCACCAAGAGCTGTCATTGCAGATAATAATTCTCTTACTGAGTCTGAGGGAATAATCACAATTTACTCTGTCCCTCGGGGAGCTTGTGGGGGTGATGGTGGTGGCAGCACAACAGCATTCAGAATTCTGTACTTCCAAACACAAACTCCTTCCTGTTTAGAAGGAAAAGGAGCCTGTGTTCGGCACTGAGGTGGTCACACCTACTGCAAAAACAGCCCTTATGGAAATTAATTTGCATTCCTGCATTTATTAGCTGTTGAGTTGATCTTTTTCCTGATTTTTTTTTGTCCCAGGTTATAGCACATCTGTGCCTGTTTGACCCTGAAATTCCCTCCCAAGCTGTATCTCCACAGGCTTGTTGCATTTGCAGCTCTGCGTTGGTTCAGGCACAGCAGCTGTTGGTGTTTTGGAAGCTTTCTGCACATGTCAAAATAGCAAACAAAATACTGTTCTGAGCACTCTGCACCAATCCCTTACCCTGTTTGAGGCTGACAGCCTGTTCAAAGGGAATCATTTCCCCTGCTGGATGAAAGATGGGATCTTTTCAAACTTTGGTTTGTGTCTGTGACGTTCAGCAATGTTTTATGTTCAGCAGTACTTTTGTGCTGGTGTGTGAACTACAAGTGGTAAAGCTGACAAAAGCCAGGCCAGCACCGAGAGGAGAAATCAGGTGTAGGGGTAGAGGTTTGAAGAGCATCTACAAACAGAGCCAGGCGAGGTTTGACCCCGGAATTTTAGCATGTGGAACTTATCTTTTTATGCTCTAACTCTGCAGAGGTGGAGCTGGAGGCGCTGGAGTGGGGGGTACTGATGGTCCTGACAGATGACCCTGCAGCTCTGACTGATGAGGTTCTTCTTGAAAGGGAGAAGAGATTTTTCCAAGTGCTTCCCTGAGATAAGGCTTTAATGGCAGCGCTGGGAACCGTCTGGTACGAGGACCACACAGAGCTTCCCTAGAAACTGCTGTTTGCCAGGTTTTTATGGCTGGTTTGGACCTTTGCCAAGGGATTGCTTAAGGTCTGGGGGTGCACGGAGCAGATGTCAGGATGTACATTGTGGAATTTAGAAATGCTCTCTTGCCTTTTGCTGATTATTGATACCAGTAAGAACTTTTAACATCTTCAGAGAAAGAGTTGGTTATTTTACAAAACTTCATTCTATTAATTTATTGCAGTCGTGAGCTATTACTCAAGATTCCTACAAAGTGAATAAATGAATATTAATTTTAATTATTTTTTGCACACAAAGATGAATTCTTGGTTAGAATAGAAACAGCTACAAAACTGGCATCAACACACACATACCTATTTCACCAACATGTGCATGGTTATTTCACCTGTCTGCTGTGCCAAATTATTTACATTATTTTTTATGTGAAGAGTTCTAATCTTGTCAGCTTGGCATGGGCAGTGAGCAGGCCTCCCTGCCAGCACCCCTGTGCTCTGTGTCTTGTTTACTCTCCCCAGGATCCCGTTTTCCCCCTCACTCTCTTGCTGTGTTTTCATTAGCTCTTTTAATAGATACTTTGGCAAAGCTTCTTCAGCCTCCCCTTGTTTTCTTGGGAAGTTTACATAAATGGTTCTTTCCACTTGTTTCTATGTCTGTGATCCTATGATCTTTTCCAAAGTCTGCTATATCTCATGGACGTCCATGGTGGATATTTTCGCAGATAATTGTTAGCTTTGGACTAAGATTTATTTCTTGTTAGGTCACGTTTCAGACCATGCACTTTCTCCCCTGAATTGTTGTCTGCTTTTACTGTTATGGCAAGCGGAGGCCACTAGAGGACTCTGTTTTCCATCTTTTTAGCAGTGTTTGGCAGCAGGTTTCTCAGTTCTGTGTTTTAAGCACGTATTTTTGCAGAGCGTACAAATGCACTCGTTTACACAAATTACAGAGCATTTCCATTTACAGAGTGTCCAGGGCGCATTGGCCACCCATCAGTCAGAAGTGCATCCAAATGATGAGGAATTCCCTATAGAAAATGTGTTTTGTGCTCTGCTGCCTTTAAAACACAACCGGTGTCTGGGCAGCTCTGCGCATCTCTCTCTGCGAATGTTTGAGGCAATTTTAGGATTCTGTCTTCACTTCTGGCCTCCACAACTCCTTTGGTTCTGGGCTTTCAAGGCACCCAGTTGATACAAACAAAGAAGTTTCACAAGGTTTCAGGGTTTAATGGTTTTTAAACCTTTTCCCCAACTTTTCCAGTTGGAGCCTTACAGAGAACTTTCCCATCCTGAAAGGTGCACTGGATTTGGATTCTTTCCAGAGACTTCCAAATCACTTTTCAACATAAGGGGTTCCTTGCTGCAATTTTGAAGGAAAGGAGCAAAAATAAAGCAGATCATCTCTCTGTTGAGGGCAGACAAGAGAAATTATTGTGATTCAGGGCCATTATTTGAGGTTTTTTCCAATGTGTGTTTTCCAAGGATAACAGAGGTTCTGCTGTCGATCCCCAAGGCTGTTTACCCAGCAGCTGCTCGGCCACTGCCCACCCAGCTCTGCAAAAGCAGATGCTTGGCATTTGGAGAAACTGCCAGGGGACACATCTGGCCTCTCTTGGCCTTGCAGTGGCAGCACAGCCCAGCAGAGGCAGCTGAAGGGACTGGGGCATTCGTGAGGATTTGAGTCCAGCAGTGCAAAAGGATGGAGGGAGCTCCATGGAAAAGACCAAATTGGCCCCGGGGTTCGCGGGTGTAACAGGGAGCGCTCGGAGTTTGCTCAAGTGAGCACAAGCAGAGAGCCCTCAGAAAAGCTCCTGCTAATGGCTGGGTCTGTTTTATAATCAGGCAACCCGTTGGAATGATGTGCTCTCATCAGTTTACTCTTTTTTTAAGAAAAAAAAAGCAGATGCTTGGCATTTGGAGAACATTTCAGTATTTTCTACTTCACGCAAGTCTTCAGAGAAGAAACGAGGCCAGGGTGGCAATAGCCCCAGTTCTTGGGAGGGACAGGTGAGAGGAGAAAGGGTTCTTGAGTGGCTGGGATTGTATGAGATGCTCTGCTGGTGGGCTGCTCGTTTGTTTGGGCTCTGCTTAGTCTTCACCTACAATTTTGGAAGGCAATTTAGAAATTATTTCGGTAGGAATGATTTGATAGCTATTGATGCAGTGTTTTAATGCTTTTCAGAATAGCCATCTGTCCTGCAGTCTGGGGAAAAAAAGGATATATTGTGAACTTGTAAAATATTTGTCTTAGATTTTTATGATCAGTAATTTTTACAAGATTTTCCTGGACTTTCTGGAAATCTGTGATTAGCTGTGGGGTTTTACAGAAGAATGGCACAAGGAACACAAACTCCTCCCTGAGAATCAATTTTGAGTATTGAAAGCACTGAATGTGATGCTTTCTTTAAAACCGAGTGTTACAGCCCAGGCTACATCATTTTCTATCGACTTTTCTTGATGACAACTTCTGTTTATCCAATTTCTTCCATTTGAGAGTGCATTTGTACATTTTTCTAGACACAACACATCCACTGCCTTTGAAGTCTGTAGTGAAATAGAAAATAATCTTTTCTTTTGTTCCATTTCTTATCCTTGCCCTATTTAGCACAATGCAAAGAAAGCGTAAAGAAACCCAGTAAAAATATAGAAATACTGCTCGTATCTTGAGTTGGGATATGTTTAGACAGTTTAAATGATTTATCTGCAAGTTGGCCTGAATGGTGTGAATTATACACCAAAACTGTCGATGTTCCTAACACAGTTCATGACAAGAATTTTAGCAGCTGCTGACAGTGAGCATCAAACCTCCCCTACCTCCAAAAGTCTGTATCTCAGTTTGATTTCTCCCTCTTTCTAGAGCAGTGCTGTTCCTGCTGTTCTGCTGCAGTGGCAACCCTTTCCCTGGCATCCAGGGGCTGGGAACTTCTTCCAAGGAGGAAATCACAGCATTTGGTATTCCCAGAAGCTTCCAAGGAAGGAAAACATTAATTGATGAGTTTCAGGGATTTCATGCTGAGCTTTAAAATGAAAATACCTTGAGGATAAAATAATGGGCAGTGCAACTTTATGGCACAACAACCAGCATCATTTTACAAAGACCCACTCATCCAAAAACCCAAACATCCTTCTCTGCAAAGTGTAGAACCTAAATGGGAACAGTGTCTCTCTTAATCATTGCAGTTCAAAAATTCTTTATTCTCCATTCTCCATTTGAACCTCAGGAGTGGAATTTGGCGTGAACTGTCTGTAAAAGAGTATTTGTGGCTCACACTTGGCACGTGTCTCTGGTGCTGCTGGCAGGGCCAGGGCACAGCAAGGGATTCAGGTCAGGATCAGTCCTGAGGGATGCGCACAGCCATGAGAAGTTACACTGCAATGTATGGTGTGAAGCAAAGGCCCTCGAGTCAGAGAAACAATCAACCCTTTGCTCAGATGTCAGAACATTTTAAACCAGCTGAGAGCAGGAATCCTGGGCCCTAGGCTTTGAAACCATTGTAGTCCTGTGCAGGAAAAGAAGGGCAGCTGTGGGGATTCCTGCCCTGCCCTTTCTGTGAATCCTCTGATGGATTCCCCTCTGGTGGGAGGGGAGATGAGCTCATGTGGCTGCCAAAGCCCCGGTGCCTGCCCTTCACACCTCCCCAACCTGCTCCCTGCCTCCCCAGAGGAGTTCAGCTCTGTGATGCTGACTTCAAAAGAGCATCTTGAAGTGCATTCCTGAATCAGAGTCAATATTGGTGAGAAGATCAGTGTAATAAGGATTTATGGGAAATGTGAAAACTACTCAGTGATCCGTGATCCGTGGCTGCCTGTCTTTGATATCATAGTTGGCAGAAGAAATAACAATTCTGCTTTGCAGCAGCTTTCATGATCTCCCGATTTATTTTTGTGTCAGACTAAAATAAAACCAAGGCTATTCTTTTTTTAAATAGTGACATAAAACTATCTGGGTTTCTTCAGATCAAAAATAGGAGGTTTGCTTCACCTAGAAGTGAGTTTGGCCTGAATATATCAACATTTTAATATTTGACAAGGCTCTGTGTCAGCACATGGACACCCTGACTGCTTGTGGAGCCGTGGCTTGGTGGCATTCCTGGACTGCAAAAGCCATTCCTTGCTGGAACCCATCTGAGCTGCCCAGATGGAGGAGCTGACTGCGCTGGGATTGCATTTTTGCACAGCAGGAAAGTTGCCCAGCCCTTGCTGGTCCCTACCAATAAAGTGTGGAACACAGGGAATCATTTCTGAGACAATTTCACGTAAAGAAGGGGGAAATGCACCACAGAGCTGCTGTTGGATTGTGCTGGGGGACTCTCGGGTGCTAAAATCTCCTCCCAGCAGTTACAGACTGAGCCCTAAATGAAGCAGTGCCTGGGAGCAGCTGCCTTGAAATCAACTGCAGCACTGGTTGCAGAGAAAACTGCATCATGATGTCGTCCTCATCTTGCAGAATTTTGTAAACAGCCAGGAAAAATGACTTCAGGAGTGTGTTGCTGAAGTGAGAGTGAGGAGGAACTTGGCCAAGAAGCCGTGCAGATTTTAATAGCAGCCACACAGTCAGTGCAAGCAGACCACCTTCACAGATTTACATGGGGTGTCTAAACACTAAATGTTTCCTCAGGCATGGCAGCAGATAGGCTGTTTTTCTCTTTTTTAAACGGGGTTGTAAAGAGCTTTATGCTGCTGGACGTTTTGTTCTCTGAGTGTTGGAGTGAGTTCAGTGGTTCCTCAGCTTGGACACAGCAGCGTGGGCCTGTGTGTGTCCGTGTGTGCTCCTGTGCCGTGGGCCGTGGTTTGGTAAGGGGAGAAGAGGACTCTGTGCCTGACTTCACCCGCTGATAGTGGCATTATCAATTATCAATTATCTCCCGCCACCTTGTGCAGGGATGGGAAGAGCTCTTATCAACTTTCAGTGCCTGGCATTGCAGGCACCGCGTGGTGGGAGCCATTCATGCCTCGTTCACGCTCCACTCCCGTCCCTGTTTTACTTTCCTGACCAACATTTCTCTCATATTTCACTTTTGTCCCCGGTCCCAGCGCAGCACTCGGCCTCCTGAGCTCTTCCCGGTGCTGCCGGTCTGAGATGCACACACTTGGTTGGCAGCATTTCCAGAATCAGGCTACAGTTGTTCGTGTAAAAATTACAGTATCTCTGGCCTTGCCAGCAGTAATGACTGAAACAGAGCTACTCACACCCCACTGAATCAAGCTGACACTAAGATAATTATATTTGTGTTCGACTTTCAGTGCCTCTCTGTGTCACTGTTGTGGACTGAAATGAAATAAAAAATCATAGGGCAGTTCAGAGCAATTAAAGTGTGAGGGCCCTGGCTCAGCTTTCAAAACAGAGCTAAATGTTTATCTTCCCTGCAGCATAAATCAGCTCTGGCTCACAGGGCTGGATGAGGAATGGCTCTTAACAGGGACTCTTGCAGTCCTGGTGTGTTTATTTAATATGGCAAAAGAAATCTATAACTCCTTGTATTTTTGTGTATAAGAACCTCATCATTCAGATGGTTTCCCTGTCTTGGCTTAGCAATTCATAAACATTAATAGGGATTTCTCTTCACTGCACTGCAGCACTATAAAGAATGCTCTGCCTGGAGAGGGCAAGTCAGCAGAATTAGAAAGTTGCCCTGTTCTGCAGGATAGCTGCATTTGTGTACAACTCAGCGGGGGGCTGCTTTGCACCTTTTCCCACAGAGACAATGGTGAGGTGAGGAGGAGCTCTTCCCACTTTCTGATCAGCTGTGGGCACATGAAGTTTACTTTCTCTTGCCTTCTCATATTCAACCTATTCTGTGAATCATTTAGTGCTATGTGTCCTTCCCAGCAGCATAGGAGAGAAGGGGAGCTTTCCATTGTAAGGAAAAAGATGTGGAAAATCTTTTCAAACCCACCAGCAGGTCAGATTTATCCCCAGGAAATAATCAGCCTCGGCACTGCAGGAACATCCACAATCCCGAGTTTCAGCCTACACAGTTAAAGGCTGCTGCTTGCTTTCAATAAATAAAATATTTTTAGATTTCGAGTCTATTTTAAACTTGCGTGAGGGAGCCTTCAGTTTGGTGAGCTCACTTTTGGGTTTTTGGCTTTTGGGAGATGAGAGCCTTGAGAGCGTGCTGGCTGTAGCTGAAAAAATACTTCAAAGAGGAGGCTCAAAGCAGGAGTGGGTGCCCAGAGGTGTTTCTGTATGGAAAAGGTCCTGGGTTTCCCTCTGGAAAGTGGGAAATGGGAAGAGCTTTGGTGCAGGACGTGGGAATGTGGGCAGAATGAGGGAATTCCTGGTTTACACAGTGCTTGAGCAAGAGCAGATTGAATATGCACTGGAATTCTGAGCATTGCAAAGAGGAAGGCTAAATCAGGACACCACGGGCCGGGAGGGTAACACTTGCACTGTGGGTGAGCATCTCCAGGTTCTTTGTGGAATTGTTATCCAGGGAGGAATTTCCCACTGTCCCTGGAGAATAGGGCAATTCAACATCAACTTTGTACATAAGTTCTTTAAAAACTGTGGGGAAAATTTAGTTCATTTTAGACAAGAGGCCCAGATGACAGTTCAGTGAATGCTGGAAATTTCTGACAGCTTTGTAGTAAACTCAGAAGTGGACATGATTGTGTCTCATACACAAACTGTTAAATCAATAAATTCCAGTGGATTTATTCCATATTTCTTCTCTTTGGGGCTAGATCTTTACCAGGCTCTTGAAGACTGATCCAGACATGGAAATAATTATGGAAAAATTAACTAACATTTTTTTGTTTAATATTTTGGGCAAGTTCAGTATGTCAGTGTCAGCCGGCATGTAACCATTCACTGTTCCACACACATTTTTGGTAAGCTAGAGCTGGCTTGGGTTACAGAAGGGGGCAGTGATGTTTCATTTTTTGGAACTAGAATCCCCAGCTAACGAAAGCTTCAGCTCTATATAACATGGGAATAGAAAAGCCCAAGGTTTGCTTGTGCTGTTATGCTTCATGTTACAGTCATTCTTCCTGCTTGTTATTATTTGATTTTCTTCAAGGAAAAAGTTCCACCTTGGAGGGGGTGTGAAGGCAGTGGTTGGCACGGAGCACTCCAGCCACCTGCCTGAGACCTCTCTGGCTCAAAGGGCAAATTCTTGGTAATATTTCAAACTGGAGAAAAATGTTAATGACCTGTTATCTGCTTGTTTCACCCCACAGTTTGTTTGGCCTCAGCCTGCCGACACTACAGCTCATCAATGGCATTTTGTGATCCCCATTCATGATGTTCTGCTTCCTCCCAGGGAGAGGGAATAAAAGGAGGGATCGTTATAGAAACGAGCATATGCACTGAGCAGACAGGCTTCTATTCCAGGCACATGCTGCATCCTCGAGACGTCAGACGCCAGGTTTGATGGCTGGGTGCTTTTAGCTCACACGTGCGAGTGAATGGCAGGAAAGTTTCATTAGGAAATCGCCGCGCTGTTCTCACCTGGCTCTGCTGCCCACAATGGGAAGGACAAGGCTATGGAGGGGTTTCCCTGCGGGAAATGTTTCTGCATTGTTCACTCTGCTGGACTTAAACTAACAGCAGACAGGGGTTGGGTGAGGGGGGATAATCCCAGAAGCCATCCCAGCATCTCACGGCTCTTCTGCTCGGGCCTTTCCCCCACCACAGAGCTGCTTCCAGCCCTGCTCCCGGCTCACCAAGCACATTCTCCTGCCTGCATCACCCCCAGCTTGCCTTGATCCTTGCACCACAGGAGCCTTTCCCACTCACACTGGTTCAAGAGGTGCTTCAGCTCCTCCCTGCATTTCTTCCCACCAATGAGACCCCGAGAGAAGCACATTCTGTCGGAGCTGGGCAGTTCCCTTTGATCATTATTGCACAGCAGGGTTGTCTCTTGCTTTCCCATTGCTGGTGATGTGCTCTTTCCCTCACTTCCAGGTGTTCTCAGTGCTTTCCCATATGTAAGGAACTATCGGAAGGCCCCAGTCTACAGTGAATACTTCAGACTTTTGTTTTCCTTTGACTCCCACTGAAAGATTGGGGACAGATAAACACCTTGAGGTACAAATACTCACTTTCCCTGGGTGCTGATACGTGTCAACCTCCATCTGTGTTTTCTGTTTTATCCTGCCAGTTGTTCTTTGTATATAATCCAAGGGGTACATGGTCCCTTGGGAATGTTCTGAAATATTTCTATTATTGTTAAAATGCAGTGAAATAGCCCCTAGAAACTGGGCCTTCATGCTTGCTTGATACCTTGCTGAATAGCTCAGCCTCTTTGGGCAGACTTCTATCCTGTCATATTCAGTCTCTGCTCTTAGAGAAGTATAAACACTCGTTAAAAGCCTCATGATTAATTAACCAAGTCAATTTTCAGAGTGGAAGCAAAATCGTTTCTGTGCTAAGTTTATTTCTAAGCAGTTATTCCAGATTTTATTAGATTGTGCATATACAGTCCTGAACACATTTCTGAGGTGAAAATGTTTATCAGTAACAATTATTGTGCATAGAGTCCATTTCCAATAGAATTTTCCAGACAAAAGCTAATTTTAGAGCATTTCTCAAGTAACAAAAGGACATACAATCTTCAATTTGTTACTAGAACACACTGGTAAGAAAACCAATCTTATCCTTAATTTTTTTTAGCTTCCATGCCCAAATCACTAATATTTTAATCAAACCACTCCTCCCAAGTGGCCTGCCACAGGATCAGGGCTTCTACCACAAGTACAATTGCTCACAAATCTTAGTTCTTGATGTAGCCCTTTAGGGTTTGGGAAGATCTTTTTGGGAATAATTTGAGTGTGCTCTGACTTGTGATGAATACTCCCAGCAAGTTTCCAGCTTTTCCTATTGAATTTGAGGATAAATGATTTGCTCTAGAACAAACAATCCTGTTGCTGACAGACATAATTGCCACGGTTTTCTCTTTGCAAATATTGTGATGGTGTTCTGGTTTGCTGTGGTCTCACTGAGCTCTCACAGGGTCCAGCTGAGGCCATTCATCTCTCTCCACTGGAGCCTACTGAGCTTAACCTCTCCCAGCTGCCAGCTCTGGGCCCTTCAGTGAAGTCCCTGCAGTTCAGAAAACAGCCAAGCAGCAGCGAGGGAGGTGAGTGGTCAGTCTGTGGCTGCAGTTTCAATATTTCCTGTAAAAATACCAATAGCTACTCAAATATCCTTAAAATTAGAAATGCTTCTCTGAACTCCACAAATCTTTAATGGGTGGCATCAAAGCCCTTGAGATTAAAGTGGGTTTTATGTGTTTAAACTTAACAGTATTAATTCTGTAAAGCCAAGCTGAGAAATAATAATAATAAATACTAATCTTACAAGTCACAGTAGTTAAGAGATGGTGCTGGAAGCTGTTACAGAATTTCAGGTGCTATTGTTGGAAGTTGATGTTAATGAAGTTGGTATCTGCTTTTGATAGATCAGTCACTCCACTTATTCAGGGATCAGCAGGGTAGCATTAAATATTTGTGGCTGGTCCGTTTTCCCAAGGTCATTTTAATTAACCAAAATAACAGCAGGCGATAGAATATTTGATCTAAAATACAGATAGCAGTGGGGATAAATGAGGAATAATTCTAAATGCATGTGCCAGAGGTGCTGGTAATAGATAAGCAGTATCACAGTTTATTTTATACAGAGGGATGTGGGAAGCTGGCTGCCTTTAAAATAAATGAATCTATTTAGGCAATCAACCTCTGCTGCACAGTCAGGGGCCTGCAGGAGGCCCAATTGTAATGTAGCAATGGTAGCTCTTAAAATGTCTTTACAAATGTATTGTTTTCTGTTTTCTGCTTGATTCCCTCTGTCAAATTGATGCTCTCTGGATGGGGAGAACAGGCAATGCAGTGTCAGGGGAAAGATACTCCTGACTGAGGGCCAGCAAAGGTTTTTATGGGAATGGCAACACATCCTTTCTGCCCCCAAAGCTTGTCTGCACTTTCAGATGTGCACCAGTGCATTCCTACACTGAAAAACATAAAATTGTTGATGGCTATAACTCTATGAAGCACTCAGGACTCTGTGAGAACCCTGGGGGTTTTCATTTATAGCACGTACAATGTTCAGATATCTTGATGGGAGCACATTTGGGTTTTTGAATGTGTCAAAAAGGGCCACGTCTGATAATGATTTTTACATGTTAATTTTATGAAGATAGTTAAACTCTCTGTAACCCCACATAAAGAATTACTTTTATTTGTAGGCAGAGTGTAATGGGAATGGTTTCTGAAGGTGCTGCAGTTGAACCAAATCATGTCAGGCACAAACTGAATACATCCGAGATATTCGTAATTCCACTAAATGTCTGTTCTAGCACTAAATGCACCAGGATGGAATTGCCAGGTGTTCACTGGACCACAGCAGATACTGACTGGTTGAACAGAAGAAATGAGAATTTCCCAGAATATTTCCCAGAATATGTGCCCAGATACTCCCAGTTGTGTACGCACAGCTCGAGGTTTCCTGTACCATAGTAGGCTTTTGTTTGGTACTCGTGGAGTTTGTGTTACAATCTCTCACTGCCACTGCCAGACTGTTCCTGGCTTGCTGGAAATGCTGGGTTCAAAGCCCACCTCTGCTGGTGAGATCCACTCACCCCCTCGCCTTATTTAGGACTGAATCAGGCACGAGGGGAACAATTAATTCCTCTCGCCGCTCTCTTCACATGTTTTCTGAGCTACCTCTACGTGGAAGTGATACATCTCTAAATAAAGGTCACGTAACACTGGGGGAGGCAGGAGGCTTCTGTCAGTTATTTTGGTTTGGATGCATCATTAATTAATGAGTTGAGCCTGCTCAAAAACTAACAGTAAATGTTTTCATCAGCTGTCAGTGTGACTTGTTGTTATATAACCTGATAGTGTTAAAAAAGAAAAAAGTTGGATATTATCTAAAGCATTTTGGTCTGTAAGAGTTTTAGCATTTATCTTTCTCAAAGAGCTGAAGTGATAACTGTCCTGAGGGGCTCCCCAGGCACATCCCCACTATTCCAGCAGTGCAGGGCTACAAGACAGGGAGCTCTTGGCTCACACAAAGTCAGTTGGATTTTGTCCATTCCCCTTCTAAAGGTCCCTCCCTCTGAGCTGGAGAGGCTGGAGGAGAGCTGGTCACACACAGTCCCTTGGGTGGTCACTTGGTGCAGGATGGCTCAACTCTGCTGCTTTCCCTGCTCCCTGCTGTCACCTACTACAGTCCCTCTGCTGTAGTTGCAAACCAGGAACAGGCAAAGCAGAGCAAAAGGGACAGTGGTGCCCTTGCCACCCCCTTGGTGACAGCAGCATGTCTTATATTTAGTCAGAAGCTTTGCTTGCAGTCAGAGATCTGAGTCGGTGATGCTGTCATGGCCAAAAATACCACCTGAAATGCAATTTGCTGCTTAGCAGTTGGGTTTTAGGTGTGGAAAGGTTACAGACAGCAGTGGCTTTTAACATGTAGAGGTGTTTGAGGTTGATTTCTGTGGATGATTGATTGGATCTGTGGGGAACCACCCTCCTCTTTCTTTATCATTAACACACTTTCTCACTGAACCCAAGTGCCAAACAATTCCTTGGAACTTGACCCCAGAATTTATCGTTGCAGTGGCTTTAAGGAGCAGGAGGATTTGGGAGCGTTACCTTAGGAGCCCAAACTTGCTCCTAAACAGTTCCCTGACTTTCCCTGGAGGGTTGTTAGGGGAAAGGGTCCAGCTGCTGCTGCCAAGGATGAAGTTCTTCATCAGGATGAAGTGCTGGGGCCAAGCTCTTTGCCAGAGCAGTAGTGAGACACTGCTACTTTGGGCTGCTGTGTGCCTTGGTGAGATTGTTGATCCTTACCAAGAGCAGTAGTGCTGATTAAAATGCCAATACTTGCTCCAGCAAGTTCCCTTTCCCTCTTTCCCTTAAGTTTCCCCAGAAAATGACCACTTCCTTGCACTCTGTTCTTTAAACCATGGTCACAGCGTGCTCTTGCCGTGTTTTTTCACACTGTGCTTATAAACTAGCAGATAATTTAGGGTTGCTTTTCACGTAGGAATGATATTTTCCCCTGATGTGTTTAGAGCAATTTCCAGCCTTGCCTTGCCGGTGTTTGTGCTCATCCCTTACCACCGTGCCATTAGTGGTAGGTAGGATCCTTGAAAAATCTAAGCTTCAGGAGTGAGTCAGACTCTTCAACGCTATTTGTCTATTTTTTGCTGCTTTAGCCATGGCTTTTAAACACGTTGTTCAAATGCTGTGCAGGGTTGTGGAGGCATCTGATTCCTTATTTTATTATTTAGCACATTAGTGCTTCAGAGGCTCAGTTAGGTCCATCTGTCAGACACCATAAAAGCACAGGACATAAAGATGCTGGGTTTACACCTCGTCTGTCCCCAGTGCACGCCAAGATTTTGATTTCTGGATGAAATGTTGCATTTGCTTTGAACCTGCTTGGTAGATCTTTCTCAGTTAATATCACTGTCACCAGCCATGGCTTTGCTGTGCTGTGAGCTGTATGTGAAAGGGCAGGGCAAGGCACTGCCATTGCATTATTGCTAAAGGGAAAAATAGATTTTGACATTAAGCTATTGTAGCTTTCAAATTTTTTTGATGCCTCCTCCAGATTTAGAGGTTTACCAGTACTTCAGTGGTTGATTTAGTAGTAAAGTTGGATGAGGAGCTTGTCTTTTTCATTGTTGTTTATAGTTGTGGTTTGTAAGAAAAAGGTGATTTTTCTGGACAGGGGGAGTTTTAAATCTCTTTTAAGTGGAACTGAAATTTTGCCTGTGCTGTTCCACGTGGTAATTCCACCACACGAGCCTTGTAAAGGGGGGGTTGCCCAGTTCATCCCTTTGTTCCCTTGCAGCAAAGGAAGACGTGAGTTTTGCATCAATGTGCAACAAGTTAGGTAAGGGTTCAAGTAGGTGTTGAGAGAAACATTAATCAGCTTCACATGCAGTGCTGTATTTTATATGTTTGTGATTTATACCTGGGTGAATGTTTAAAATAAGTCCATGGATAAGCTGCTGATGACTATAAAATTCAGCAAGAATTATAGAATATGGCTGCAGACAAGGCAACAAACTTGGGTTAAATCTGTTAGAGTGAATAAGGTGCAAGTCCACCTGAGGAGACTGAAGTCACTGCAGGATTTAAGTCTTAAAGCTGCTGAAGGGCTTCATTAGACCACTGCAGAAGGTAGGAAATGTCACTGAACAGAGCAACAGAGGAAAAACCCAGGAATTTCAGATTGGAAAACTAAAAAAAAAAAAGGGAAGTTTTCAAATTGGTTTTAACGAATATTTTTTTCAAAGCAACAATTTGGGTTTCATTACCTCCATCAAGCTATATACAAGTAAGTTCTTCACAGATTTATTTTTTTAAGTAAGTAACAATATTAAATTTCAGAAAACTGAAGCTTCTGGCAAATTAGGAGAAGAGTTGCAGAAAATGAGAAAATATTCATACATCAGTTATGTGATTCTTTTTACTTCCTCTTGAAAAAAGCTGTCAGGTTTTCTGTGAGGCCAGGAGATTTATGTGAAATGGAGGTAATTGTGTCTTTGACCTATGGACTGGATTTCTTAATCTGGGCTTGTGAATTGCAAAAGTTGAATTCCTTTTGAAACCTAGTTAGCAAATATCTCTGGAGAATAAAAGAGTACAAAATGGAGCCCTGCTTCTATTACAGAGGCTGCTGTAAGGGTGACTTTGTTTCATGTAATTGCTTGGGGACCTCTGTCTGATCTCTTCACTTGAAGCTGATGCTGCAGGCTTTAATTGAGTAAGGCTCCTCTTGAAGTGGAAATAGTTTATATTGGGAGATTCATTTCTGGAGCTGAATATCTTGGCCTTTGTCTTGGATAAAAATTAATTTTGTGCCTCTGTGTTCAGCACAGCTGACAGCGGCACTCGCTGCTGCTCCTCCAGCCCAGAATTCTCAGCACCTCCAGGATAAACTCCCCTTTCCAGGTGCTTCAAATGCAGTGCTGAGCTCTTTGCCCCTTTCTAAAATACTCCACAGCAAGGCTGTGGACAGCCCACATCTCAAATCCAAGGAAACAGGGTTGGCCTTTAAAAAAAAGCAGGATAAAACACAACTTCACTTGTTTCCTTGCTTTCCAGTTTGGGCTGATTTATGAGTGTATTACTAATTCTTTTAAAACTCAGGATTATCTTGGAATGTCTGAAATCCTCCTGGAACGCAGGTAAAAATGAATGACAATTCCTTGCTTGAAGTAATGTTTCAACTTGCAGACAGCAGTCTCAAGTTTGGCTCCAGACTTAAAAACAAGAGAGAAATCTGAAGGTCTTGGGGTTGATTTCTAAAAACAAGAAACTCATTTGGAAGGGAGCAGGCAGAATAAAGGGCAGATAAGGCAAAATAATGCCTACAAATACCAACTTACCTTGTACATGTCCTAAAGCCCAGCCTAGTGTGTGAGAGCAGGGCAGCACGGGAGAGTGCAGGTTGTTCTTATCAGTAAATGTTATCAGGATAGAAATCTTTGAGTGATCCTGTGCTGAAAGGGAGTCTTGGCATGAATGAAGTAATCTGGGTAGGTTTAGTAGGTGAGAGCCTTTTTGGTCTCTAGTGTCAATCTTCTTTAAGAAGGGGCTGTACAATCCTGCTGCTGCCAGTTTCCATCTCTGCTGATGCTAAATGTAGCAGTCTCAGTGACTGGCTTGTGCTGGTTTCGTGCTGAAGAGAAACCTGTGTCGTGATGAGACAAAAAGAGGGTTATTTTTAAATTCCTTGAGCCCTTCTGTAGGTGAGGAAACACAGAACAGTTTGTTTGCAGGTGGCAGTGATCCTCTGCATCCTGGGACTCTGAGGCAGGTTCAGTCACGGTTCTGTTCAGTACTCTAAAGCAAGGGAAGCCAAAAGGAGTTCCTGGAGAAAGCAGAACCCAGTGAGAAAATGTATTTATTATTTGTCTATCTGCCTCCTGTTGCAGGAGGGAAGTAACTGGAGCTGGTCATAAAGCTTTTCTTGGAGACTGGTGCATTTTCTGAAGCAGTCTTGTCGTTCTGGAGAGTCATTGCTGATCTTGGATCTTCCTCCCAACCCTGTTTGTGTTTTGCATCCTGGCTGTTAATGCCAACACACAGCCTGGTTTAAAACAGAAATTATACAGAACAAACTGAATATGAAGTTCAAGTGTTTTGTTGGTTTAGGGTTAGATTTCCTGGGGGGTTTTTTTGGCTGGTTTTCCCCCATTTTACTTGTCTCTGCACACTCAGGTCCATCTTCCAGAAGGTTGTCTAGGTAAGCAATTATTAAAACTGTCCTGGAAAATTTTAACATGTATCACAGAGTGTTGTGCTGCCTTTTGTCACGTGGCTGCTGCAAGTTTGGGTGATGTCACGAGCTTGAGTCTCCAGCCAGATTTCTTCAGTGACCTGCCTTGGGTTTAATCTACAAGGATTTTGTCTGCAAGGCATTTACATTCCCTGGGGATTTGTCAGGATGATGGCAAAGTATTAGTGCATTTCTTTTAATGATATCTGAAGTTTGAATGAGCTAGATAAATATAAATGCTCTCTGCAAATTGAGATGAAGTCCTGCCTGAGAGTTACACAGACAAAAGGTATTTAAGTGGAAAGATCACACAATGAGTGTCTCAGCTGATCCCTTTGATCACACTGACATTCAATATATCCAGTGTTTCTCATTTTCTCTGAGAACATGGGGTGCCATTTCCTACATCCCAGTGTGGAGCACTGGAAGGAAGAGAAGAGGCTGCTTTCAGTGTCTGGTGCATGCTGGAGCATTTTTGTACAAGGCAGAACTGATTAAACATCATTAATGATTGAAGTCTGGTTTGCACATCCAGCGTTCCTTGTTGGAGCTGAAATCTCTCCTATTTGACTTCAACCTGATGGAATATTCTCAGGAACGTTAAGTAAAATTACTTCAGGCCTTTTATTCCAGTGAAAGAATGTAAAGGCCGAAAGGTTTTCCAGCTGCTGAAAAATGGAGACCACCTATCTTTGATCAGGTTTCTTTAGACTAACAGTGTTTTAGAAGGGAAGGCTGGGGGTGTAAAAGGCAAAATTATCAAACCTTAATTTAAAGAAAAATAACTTTTAAAATAATACTGTTTCTCCCTAATTGTCCTTTATACTATATATAATAATTTGTAGCAAACAGTTTAGTAATTTGAAGCTTATTCAGAAAACACAGCATTACTTTTTAAACCTGAAAAAAGAATCATGGTCAGAGGACAGAGCCCTTGATTGCATTCAGAAAGCTGAATGGAATTCTCCACGCAGCCTCTCACGCACTTTCAGATTTCATAGAGGCATCTTGCAGCTTTGCTGAATGCTTTGATCTGATTCTCAAATTGCCCAAAATCCCAGTCCTGAGCTGGATGGCAAAGCCAGTGCAGCCACAGTGGTGCAAATGGAGAAAGAAGCAGCCTTGATTCTGTTCAGAACACAGGGAAAATCAAACCAGGCTGCTGGCATGGCTTGATCAGAACTGTTACAACTCGTATCTCTTGGCCCCAGGTTGGTCTCAAGTCTTGGTTTACATGGCATTAAAATATAAAAAAGGAATCAATATCAGTCTGTATAACATCTCTATCTTACTACATTGTGTGTTTTATGTCACCCACACAAACAGGGAAAAGGAAAAACATGACAAGTTAATTGTGTAAAATTTCCTAAAATTTTAATTCAATTTAGAAATTATATTTCAGTAGGCCTTTGATATATTTAATTTCTCTTATGTTTCTTTCCCCCAATGAACACTTTTTTCTTTTCCCCCCTTAACCTCTTGATGAATACTATTCCAAAAATAATTCTCCAGCTATGATTTCTTTCAGGAGCACTTCTGTTTTCAGCCTATAGAAATAATTTTATCTTCTTCCTGTTACAGCAGTGACAGATGATATTTTCTTTTTCTCTATATTTAGACACCTTATATTACCCAGCTCACTGAGGTAAAAAAGACCCTTCACATGCTGAAGCTCCAAAACCCTCAATGTCCTCGGAAAAGGCACTACATTATTTACTGCCATTTCCCCCTCATTTTTTATCATTACAACTGTGAGCCTTTTTTTTTTTAATAAGGTTATTTCTGAAATCCAAAAAAGAAGGAAAAATGGCCTATTTGGGTTGAGACCAGGAGTGTTTTCTAATGAATTTTTGTATTGAAAGTGCTGTGCTTGGATTGCTCCTGCATTAGAGACAGCAGAGCTGTATGTATAATGTATCAGAAGGGAAAAACAATGCACATTTTAAACAATATCCTGATATTGCTCAGAATGTGACTCCCTCCGCAGATTTATGGAATGGGAGCTAGAGAGAGCTCATCAATATAGCAGTTAAAGGGACCCTTCTTTGAGGTTTTTTTAAACACAGGTTATTTGTTTAAAATTCCTTGTACATCTGCATTTGCTGGGTACTGAGTTTCGGATTTTCCGCTTTTCCAGCTGCTGTTCACAATTGTTTTGTCGTAGAAAAGTTGGGCCTTGAGGTGAGGGGGCTCCAGTCCTCACCGCTGTGAGGGTGACAAGGACACACAAGCTCTCTCGCCATCCCGTACCACATCAGCCAGTTAGGTTTTGCTGCCAAGTCCCAAGGAAATGTGTTTTCCCTTTAAAACAGTGTGTATAAGAGCTCTAAGTGTTCATTTTTTTGAAGACTTCCCTCAGGGCAGGGCGCCATTTTGCCCCTGTGGTGAGGCTGAGGGGCTGCGGGGGTCACGCCCAGTGCTGCATTCCCTCACGGCACACGCAGCACCTGCTGCGTGCCCAAACATTTTTGGCTGCTTGTACTGCAAATATTTGGTGAATTTTGCTTGATCTTTGGATCACCAGAGACCCTGGCACCTGGGCTGCATTTTTTCCCCTCAGAGTTGTCAGAAAACTGGGCGGGAATGTTCCCATGAAGGGGAGTCAATGTCTGCCGGGCCGTGTCAGGTGAGTAGGGACTCCTCATACCCTTCCCTTGTCATGGTGTTTGAGAACAATTTACTTTCTATTGTAATAGGGCTTAAAATTTCAATCTTTATTTTAACCCCCTGAGCCCACTTAGTCCTCTGAGGGAGTTTGTGTAAAAATAACAATAAAACCCCAAAGCAGTATGGGTGTGGCTTGTACATTCAGAAGAGCACTGGTAGATATGGACGGGTTTTAGACAAAATTGTCCTTAGCAAATCTAAAAGTATTGTATAGAAAAGGCAGTGTGTTTCTGTGTGTCTTTAAGTTATTGTTTATTATCCCCCAGATCACAACGTTCTTGGAGTCCTTTGGCATGGCTGGGTGGGTTGTGCTGCTTGAGCAGTTTCAGTATTAACATTTTTGGTAAGATTGTCCAGGGAGAAACAAAAGCAGCCCTTTGGTGAGGCATTTGGATCCTCAGCAGCCCCAGAGGAGTTGTCTGTGGAGGTTTTGTGTCCGTCCCTTGCACACTCCAGTTTGCTCCTGGGATCTGTGCATTCCTCAGGTGTCTGACTGGTTTTGCTCTCCTGGGTGCTACAAAGCAGTGAGGCCTTATTGGCATCGGTGTGTGAATCCTGGGGCTGTTTCAGCTTGTCCTCCTTTGTGGCTAATGTTAGTGCTGCTTCTAACCAGCTGTGCAACTTTCAACCTGAATGACGCTTCTTTTATTTAAAAAGAAAAAAAAAAAAAATTAGAGGTCTGTTTTATCTTCCCCTCTATGATTGGGAGAGAAAAAGTAATCACTGTGGCCCTGATCATGACAGAACTATCTGAAAGTATTGGCAATTCAGCTTTCAACTCTCACCCTCTGAAATGCTTTCTTTCATGTTTGGGGTAAAGCACTGTGTTCTTCTACATGTTTGTGGCATAGTGATATTGATAAAACCTTGTTTTATTCCTTTACAGTGCTCTTGACTCAAGGTAACCTTGACATTCACTTCTGGGACTTGATTGATTTCTAAAGTTAAATGGCTTTGTTAATTAACCAACAATTTAGGCTTCTTTACCAAAATCAGGGAAATCTGCCTTTTGGCTGTTGGGAGATCTAAAATGAGGGTGACCCAATTGCTGTTTCCCTGAACTAATTTAGAAAGGGAACTTGAAATGCTGTGGGGCAAACTTGGGTTTATTGTGGTATTTTATGTATTCCATTAACTTCTTCAGTTGTCGTAGCAATGCAGAGGCAAAATGATAGCAAGTCTTGAATTCATGTTTTAAATAAGACAAAATCTTTTAAAAGATAAGTACGGTTGATACTTAGAACAAGCCCAGCTCTGATATGCTTCAGGGATTCCTTTGAATTCCTGTTCCTGAAAATGAAAGAATCGCTCTGTGTGGCAGATGCAGAAAGAATTTCCTGTGTGCAAAGAAAAAAAAACAACCCACCTTAATTAATATTCCTGCTGAAAAGAAATCTGTAGGGAGTCAGAGGAGCTTCTCTGAAGTTGCCAGCTGTGGAATTTGAATTTTGGGCACTTATTCATAGAAATCATCGGGATTTTGTGGCGTTTTTGTGTGGTCTCTTGCCCCCTCCCCACCCATTTAATTAGTGTCATATTTATGATGCTCAGTGGTTCTAAACTGGTGTAATTCCACCCTGAATGAAGTGTCATAGTGGCTTCCCACCTGTGTGGATGGAACAGAACATGAGTTATTGGAGGTTTAGGGTCAGTCAGAAAGATAGTAAGTCAAGGATGGCTATGGCTTGTTAATCTTTCTAAATATAGTTAATTTTTTTTTTCCTAATTTATTTTGTTTTGGGGAGTGTGCACGGGAAGAGGAAGTATCAGAAAATCAGGTGAGGGAGATGTACAATATTGTCAGTAACATTTTTGCCATCTTTTGTAGGAATTATTCAAAGTTACCTGCTCTTTGTCGTAGTTATTGGCACGGGCTGGCATTTAATGACAAACTAGCAAATTAAACATCCAAGGATTCTCTTAAAACCAAAAAATATGGAAAGACTGGGCATGATTCAGCTGTAGACCTCTTGCTTCCCTCTTTCCATTTCTCTCTCTGCCCTTTGCCTCCAGCCATACAACTGCAGCTCCTTATTTTGTGTCTGCTCCACACTTGAATTATCAGAGCTTGTGTGAATGTACTACTTAACCTCCTTTCCCTCAAATCCCTTGGCACATAAGTAACATATGGGCAACATTTTGGGTACAGCTCACGTTCAGAGTTTAGATACAAGTATGATACTGAGCTTGGGTTTGAGCCTAATTTCCTCCCAGAATCTCCATTCAGAAATCCATGTCTGTATGGTTCATATGTGGACATCACAGACCTATTTTTTCACCCCTGACGTGAGTGAGTGAAAGTGCTGAGTGTTGTCCACTTTTATCCATAAGTAGCATTAGCTGCACGTAGTTCCTGGTGTAGGGACTGGTGCTGGGAAGGTGCCCAGTTGTGTCATGAAATTGGTGACACACAGAGAATTCCTCCTGTTCCCTCCTTGTTCCTTTGGTCCTTTTCTCGTTTTATTTCCCTGCTACAGATAATTTTCTCAGATTACGTAAGTAAAGCTAAATGGGCATCTTTCCAATTTATAGTTACTATTAACTAATGGTAGCGTAATTAACTAATTAGCTGGTGGATGGGGAATGTTTCAAATTTGCTAACCTGGTAGAGATACAAAATAGAATTCTGGCTACCCAAGGTCAACAGTAAATCAC
Source organism: Platysteira castanea (assembly GCA_013397175.1). Lineage (NCBI taxonomy): Eukaryota > Metazoa > Chordata > Aves > Passeriformes > Platysteira > Platysteira castanea. The sequence goes on from VYXC01009541.1 coordinate 333,649, forward strand.
GTACTAATCTTGAAACAGCGTTTGACCTAAATTTATAAAATAATTTTTTCAAACCCATGGAAGTAAATGAGATTTTGGGATCAGGCTGTACTGGTGGTTATTTGATTTCATGGGAAATAAAAAACCTGCAACTTATGAAGTGTTTGTTGGTTTTTTTCTTTCTAATGAAACAATGAATGTTAACTCAAGAAATGTGAATTGTTTGTAATTTACTGTGGAAAAGCTTCAGGCATCTAACCTCAAGATAGAAGAAAATGCATCGTGTGTTAATCAGGCAGAACAACGAATAAGAAAATAAGAGACTGGATGCAAAGTTTTCACAAATCTCAGTGATATGGTAAGTGAATTTTGCATATATTTGTAGCTAATTAACTGGCTTCTGAATTACTGTAAATTGTGTTATTGTAGCCACTGTGACACCAGAGTTTCAAGGTGCTCCCAGGGAACACACAAGAAGGTTTCTTGGAGGAGGCTGGCAAATGAACAAGAACAAAAGCCCCAGGCTTTTCTCTGAGCCTGGCTGGAGAGCAGCAGTGACAGAGGTGATGAGTCAGTGGACAGTGCTGGCCCCTCTCCAGCCTTTCCATCAGCTCAGCGATGCTGGAGGCGTTTGCAGTCAGCAGCACCGGCCACAGGAACTTTGGAAGGTGTTTCCATGCTAAGGTGGGGTTGGAAGGGAAACTCAATGCACTGTTTATCTATGACCATAAACCCTTCTCTCTCCCCAGGAAAATAAGAATGTAATGAGAAAGGGGAACATGCTCAAGGTCTTTGTGGATCAATGTAATGTTGAGCTAAAGGAAATTAGAAGTTTGTTGATATTCCCAGCAGTACAAATGGTATAAACTGATGTGTAAAGAAAGAATTAGTCTGCAAGGAACACTTTAGGCACTAATGTGCATTCACAGTTGCATTTGCAGTTAAGTTACAGATCAGGTCAAGTGTCTTTAGCTCTATGGTTTTCCAAAGGTCTAGGAGACAAAGAAGACGTCAGGGCAGGTTTATACTTTTCCTCCTTAGTGTTTTGGATGCTGTTGCATTTTTATCACTGAGGGGCAGTTTACAGAAGTGTTACTTGAAGTGTTGCATGGACATTGAAAGGCCAGCACCAGTGACACAGCAGCATTAGGAGGGATGAGAAAATGAGGGTTTTCAGCATGTGCCCTTTCTAAACATGGTCAGATGAGTAGAAGGTAATACCTGGTGCCATGCCTAGACTTCTGGCCTGCCTTATTACGAGTGTCTGATGTCAGAGATCAAAGAAAGACAGCAGGGACCCTGCAGGTCGGTCTGTACCTCACTGGGAGGAAGCTCTGTTCACCCTGGAACATGGCAGGGAACGATGATGGGGACACTCACTGCATACCGAGAAATCTTGGCTCAAAGTGACCCATGGCCTTCTATAAAACAAGAACAGGAAAAATAAGTCTAAACCATCCAAAACACCAGTGATGATAATTAAGAAAACATCTTTGGTTGAAAAAGGTGTTACTGAAAAATAGAACCTAACAGCAAAAGTCTGCAGTTAAAATTACTTTAAATTGTGCAGCTGTAATAAAGTTCCAAGTGTCAAATTAGCATTTCTGTTTTATTTCCAATTCCAGTTCTTGTATTTTACATTATAACTGCATGAAGGTGCTATTAAGAAAAGCAGAGCCCAGATGTTGCTGCTGATTGTATTGTTTATTGTTGTGCAGAAGGAAAATAATACCTGATTTATGATAGAAAACATTGTGAAGATAAATGCAAGCACCAGAACTGGATTTAAATTATGTTGCTACAAGTGAGATGCATTTTCCCTTTCCCTAACCTCTCTATTCCCTAAACCCCTTGTAAGGTTTCTAGTGCAATATTCTACAGTCCCTGTACAACCCAACTTTCCTGAAGTCAGAGAGAGATTTATAGTTATGTTACTTCTGTCACTCAGAGCATCATAAAAACTATCTCCCAGCAAGAAAACAAAGATTGCTGGGTCTCAAAGAAAAGCAGATACTTTGAGGACAGTTCCAGGTAGATGCTCAGATGCTCTGGATTCCCAGAACTGCCTCTCTAATGCTTTAAATTTTAAAGATTTCTAGAGGCCTCTAGTCCAAGTCTGTGCTTAAATCAGGGCCAGCTTTTACCTCAGTCAGTTTGCTCAGGCCTTTGTCTGGCAGAATTTAAGGAGATCCCATGGCTTATCTGAGCACCTGTGTTTCACCAGCCTTGTCTCTCTCTCATCATGGGGTACAGAATTTTCTGTACCCCAACCTCGCTTTTAACTTGCTGATAAATACTATCTTGCCTATACAGTCAAGAGAAAACATTATCCTTCCCCCTCTCTGGTGACTCACTGATGGAGTTCAGCACAAGATCCCGTACACTCATCTCTATTTATACATTAACTGACATGTATGATGCAAATGGAATAAATATAGGTAATTTGTGGCTCTTGATGGAGACCAGATATGATGGCAATCAACCTGGAGTGTCTGCTTTCCACTGAGTTTGTCCTAGGCACAGCCTAACAGCCACTTCTGAGTCTGCTCATAATGCTTTTAATCATAAAGCACTTGCAGGTAGTTTAAAAAGTGGCCCTACTGGGAGAATCACTATTTGCTGTTGATATAAAGCATCTCTAAAGGCAGCTTGCCATTACTGTGTGCTTATCCCAGGTAACCTCCTGCTTTGTGCCAGGGAGAACCTCTAGCACAACCGAGCTTTCCCATGTGTATAAATACCTGCCTCATACTGCTGCCTCCAGCAGTGCTAATTAGAGTCATTAATTCTGCTTGGCTAAAGGTGTATGCTGTAGGCTCTGAAGCTCGTGCTACACCCACTTCTCTGGTGGCCCCTTAGGGAAAAAAATCCTCCTTAAAAAGCCTCAAATTCTTTTCCCTCATTTTTGCATGTTAAAAGTGACATTCCAAACACGGGTTTGTGTGTGGTGTTTGAAGGCTGTTGCTGTGAGGACACGCGTGGCCGGCCCTGTGTAGCCGTGAGAGCAGAGTCACTTGGGGTTGTGAGTCACTGCCTGCTGTAATTAATGTCCATGTGCATATTCAAAACAGAGTGTATGGCAGAGGGGGAAGATGGCACTGGTGTGACTCCAGCAGCAATTCCCAGTAAATTGGTGCTGCTGACACATTTCTGTGGGTGACTTTGGCTGTTGGATTGTAAATCACCCCAACAGGGAAACCAGGATCGCTTGACTTTGTTAAACACAGCCAAGTGCTGCAATTAAGTTTAATATTAAATGACACCCTCTGCTCAGTTCATAGGTTCATGTGTGGGTCAGTTCTTTCTTTGCTTCCATTATTCCAGTTACCTGAGGATAATCCAGAGTTTTGCACAGCCCAAGCTTTTGGACAATGTGGGTGCATGAGCTGAAGTGGGAAATGCAGGACTGTGGAGGTGCTTGAGATTTATTGGAGCTTGCAGCTTGTCCCAATGGACTCGGCTTAAAAATGTATTTAAAAGATAAAAAAGAGAAGGTTTTTCTCATTCCATGACCCACATGAGACTTGGGTTCATTCCTGTTTCGCTTTAGCTAAAAAATTGCATTTACTTTGGATTTTTTCCTAGAAAAAAAAACTGAAGAAAGGGCCTGCACTAAGCAATAGTGTTGTGGTGAGAGAGAGGAAAGATTTGGCTTCAAGTCTCTAATGTAATAACTTAAATCTGGGTTTGAGGTGATTTTCACTTTAATGATTAATGGTCACTTGGCTACTTTGGGTTGTAAATATTTTTCTTTTCATCTTCAAATTTCATTTGATACCTAAGGGCTTAATTTAAAAATGTAGCAATATACTGGTAGAAAAAGCTCTAGATTTAAGTAACTACTGCTTTTATTTTTTCTTTTGACAAAAATAGCACATGAGTTGGTGGGGGGAAAGGAAACCCCTAATGCATATGATATCTCACTGGGGAAAATCAGGGCTGCAAGTCCCCACACTGACTTCCAGGAGAAGGTATATCCAAGAAAGGAAAAACAGCACTTAAATTGCTTTGAAAAGTCAATTTTCTCTATGGCAAAATTGTTAAGTGCATTTTATTTTACATAATCTATGAATATTTTGATTTTTCATGTTGATTTGGAATGCAAATAGATACTGAGTTATCAGAATTTGCCAGTGGGCAAAAAAACCTGAATTTCAATCAATTTTGCTAAGTACCCAGCAAAAAAAGGTTTCTTAGAAGCTTTATTCAATAGTTTTCATTGTACATGTGCAAGGAAACGTGATCTTGAGGCTTAGAGATGATCAAGTAATTAGTTTGGGTTTTATCCCAGTGAAAGCTTCAGAAGAAGTCCAAAATGTTCCAGAGCGTAGATTTGGTTTTTAATGGGAAAAAATAAATAGAGATTTTAGAAACAGCCAACTTTTTATTATGTTTTCCATGAGGGTCCTGATTCTTCGTGATGAAAATTAACCTTTTTTCCTTTCAAAAAGAGAAAATCTCACTGAGAATGAGCTTTGCAAATTCCTTTTTGGGTGGTGCAGGTGGTGCTGCTCCTCCTGGGGCACAGCAGAGCAAATGTAAAAGCCCTGATGATGTTCTTGGATAGCTTCCTTAGAATATTAGCAGTAATAGTAGGTGGGTTCCCTGTGTTGCCTCCCATTCTCTGGCAGTGGGTTTGCTTTGTGCCCCACCCTTCCAGCTGCTCCACGTCTGAGGTTATCTGGCTGTGAAAATGGGCTGGATTTACCTGTGCTGGGCTTGTCACAGAACAGCTGCACACTGAAATCCAGAGCTGCTCTTGCAGATCTTCTCCAGCTGAGCAATACTCGGGTATTTAAAGCAAAACCTTTTGCTCCCCCACTGGCTCTGTTTCTGCTCAGTGCCTGAGTTTTATAGGGGTAAATCTTGGCTTCCTGTGCTTAAAACTCAGTGCTTTATTTCTGTGCGTTTCTTGTGAAGAATTGTGATGTTTTGGATAGAAAATGGAGATGGAGTTTGGGTGTCTCCAGTTACCGAGCCCTACAGTATGCCATGGTTTTTCTCCCTTGTTGAGCTGCCAGGATCCAGATCTGGAGAAAAATCCAGAGAGGATGTGCCAGGTGTGCAGTGAAGTGGAACAGTGAATAGCTTCCACAAAGAAATGCAGCAAGTCCTAAAGAAACAAATCCACTTTCTCACACAAGAAGAGGTGGCATTGTAAATGTTTTTCCCCAAGCAATGTTACTTTTTTTTTCCTGTTACTGGAACTTTCTCCATCCTGTCTCTAGAACAGTGATTGAAGTGATGGCAGCACCTTCTTCCCACACTCTTATGTGAGAGCTCTGAATTGTTACTCTTGGGAGGAGCATTAAAGACAGCACCACTTATCCAGTTCTTCTAAACTGAGATTTACTGTGTAAATAAGCATCTGGTTTCAAACTCTGATTTTTATCAGCCTAGAAAAATGTCCTTCTCTCCTCCATTCCCTGTTTTTCTATGAGAAGTGTGTTTGTAGTTTATGTAGGCTGTACAAGTAGACCCCTGATTTTGTCATAGTGGTAAAACATGAGTGATAGGAGGCATCTTCTGCATCTTCTTTTTCTGGTCCCTGCCATGTTCTCTCTATGCTGAGTGATGTTTTGGTGCCTCCTCAATGCCTTCAAACCAACACCTTCTTGGCTGCTTTTATTTCTACTTCTCTGTCTCACAGACTCTGATTTTTTTTTCCTTTGCTTTTTCCTTTTCTTTCTTGAATTGTATTAGGGTCTTTAAGCAGTTGCCACTTCTTTTAATATGCAGCTTATAGTTGTGAAATCATTGCTTTTCACACACAGTCCTATACACAATTACTGTCTAGCACTTAAGTGCAACTATGTGAGTGCATTAGAAATGCCCAAAATAAACAAAGGTAAAAAGAGAGATGACACAATTGCTGCTTTGATAAAGTAGATTCACTATCTAAAATGTCTTAGCACCTCAGCCAGATTTATAGTGCGGTTTCCTACAACTCCCTCCTGGTGTTCTGCCAAGAGATTATCTTGAATCCTGACACCTCAAATCCTGTTGTTACTGCTCTGATTAGAAAAGAACATCTTACACATGGATGCTGAAATGGCTGTTTTAGAACACTGGTGCTAGTATAGGGCATATTTGTCTTAAATAAAAAGTATTTAGAAAAATGCATGAACTGCTTCCCATATGGAATGAAAGATAAAGCAACATGTGCGGCCCTCCCTCTCCCTGGATGGGCAGGTGTAAAGCAGGAAGGATGTAAATGTAGATGAATTTGTTTACACACACATTCTGTTTTATCCTTCAGAAGGTAAAACATTGTCTGTGCTTTTCTAAATCCTTTTCCATGTGCATGTGTTTATGCATGTCCATGTTAATAGGTGCTTGGCTCAGAGAAATCAGAAGATGCTAGGAATGAGGGAAAGAAGTTTTGTCTTGTTTGGGATGTTCCAAATCAGTGTGGTCAGGAGCTAATCCCAGTGATGGGCTGCCTCCTCCCTCAAAGAAGAATTTGTCGGCAGAGTTTCCTTGCCTTTTTCTCACTGACCAGGAATATGCCAGGTGCTTGTCAGCTTTTTCCATTACAGTTTGTTTCAGAAATCACTTGTGGAGGCTACCAAGGACACCTGTGGAAGCTTAGCACTCTGATTTTGGGGTTACAGTATTCTGCAAGAACAGCCTCAAGCATTATAGGCAGCTATAGGTTTTGGGATAGCACCAGTTGGAGTAAGTGTTGTACTCACTGAGGAGCTTGCAGGTAGGAGCACTTTTATAGAAGAGGGGATGTGTATGGGAGTAAAACTGAATGGTTAAATCCCATTAGTCCATAGAAAATGGAAAAGAAAAATAAATCAGGGATTAATTGCAGCTTTTCGCCATTCAGATGAAAAACCAGATAATGACATAGACCCAATAAGACTTTCTTGGTTTAATTCGAACATTCAGTATAACTTGGTAGAAATTACTCATTTTGGGGTTTTTAAAAATTTAATCAGAATAGTCACAAATTGTATATAAGCACTTTCATCAATATACATAGTCCTTTCCCAGTCAGTGAAGGATCAAAAATGAAAGTTGTTACTGACAGGTGAAATTAGAGTATTTGTGTCACTGTTATCCTTTCACGTTTTGCCTTTTTTCATCCTTTATTATATTATTCTTCTATCTTTAATCCTCTTCTCCTTAATTCACTCTTCAAGGCAGTGGGAATGGCTTATAAAAGGATGAGGAAAGCATGAATGGAGTAATTGTGTCTTCTGGTTTCCAAGTCTCACCTCAGTGTTGCAGAAGGGCTAAGAACCAATTTGTTTAAGACCTGAGTGCCTCAGCGATTTGTTGGTTTGGCAGCGGTGTGTGAGGTTGTGCCGGTCAGCCCTGCACTCCTGTGACCGCTTTTGTGTTCTGTTCTGCTTCCCTGACATCCACTCACAGACCTGAAATTGTGTTTAAATAGATAGAATTCACTGAAAGAATATCAGTTCCCCTTGATACCTTTCCTTATAATTCCTCATGAGCTGAGCTTGCCTTTCTTACACCACCACATTTAGCTCAGTGATGAAAAGACCATCAGAAAATTTCAAATACCTGACAATAATTTTTTTTCTCAAAAAAATCATCCCGTAAATGTGCCATTCACTGTATCCAGCAGTCCCAGGACAAGGAAATGCAGAAGCTGTTTGCTGGGACTATGGGGCCAGGAAAGACTAAGCAGAAGTTGTGTTTATGTGTGCCAAGGGAACAGGGAAGCAAATGGTAAATTCTGTGAGTTGGCTGCAGGGGCAGGGAGACTGTAACTTGTCTGTTTCCAGAATTTGTGACCGGCATCTGAAGCTTGAGAGTGTCATTGGCAGTGGGTATCTGACAGTAAGTGGCTGAAAGTAGCCAGAAGAAGATGAGGATTCCAGAGATTTTCTTTCACAGCATCAATCAAAGGCTTTTAAGGGATAAGGATCGCAAAGAGATGTGAAGTGAGATACGAAAGAGTACTAGTTGTAAAAACCCACTAAATGATACTTATCAGCTATATTTGGACTAGTCTGAGACCATTAAGAGTTACTTTTCTAAGGCAGAATCTCAGAAAAAAAAAACCTTTGGTTTTTTACTCCTATGTTCAAACACAATTTCTGTCATCATCTCGGAGACTGGTGGGAATGGTCCACTTGATTGTGCTAATGACAAGCTGGTGATGGATGTGTCTCCTTGAATTTGTGATGCTGTGTTGGCATGAAGGAGGGCTTAAGGCCAATTGAGTAATTTATGAGTGTAAAATCCATGCCACTACAATGCTGGTACTGTCAATAGCTACTCACAGCAGTGCTGCTGTTTGGGTGTGATACAAACAGAATGAACCTGTTAAATGCATTCCTGCTCCTCATCCCCAAGGCAATGTTGTATCCCACGTTTCCTGTGGACACCAAGGGAGTGGAGCCCCTGACATTCCCAGGTATGTGTGAGTTGTGTAGCTGTAACACAAGCACACAGTAGATGAATTCCTCCTTTCAGGACAGTATTTTCCAAGGGCACAGCTTGTCCTGTTGACCTTTGCTGAGAGCCAGAGTCAGGTCTCAGCACTTTGTCCTGCTGTTGGAAGTTGAGCTGCTCTGTTCTATTCATGCCTAAAGTCAAAGCTTTATGCAGCAGTTTAGTGTTCAAGTACCTGTGACTAGTTTGCAGTCTCACTTCATATCATCCTGCACCCAAGACAAGAATAAGTGCTTGACTCACAGCAAGTTCTTTCCTCCTCTTTGGAATCATAGTGGATTTTTTTGTTGCTGCATTTCTAAATATCATCAGTAATTTTTGTCTCTCAACCTTGACCCCAATGTTCATTTCTCTGTTTGGTGAATGGAACCTCTATCCCATTAGAGGGATATCTTTCCTCTGGAATTCTCATTCCTGGGATCATGTCACTGGTGCCAAATCCCCAAAGTCCAAACTGGTGCCTCTCCTCTTTGAGCAGCAGCTACATGCAGCACAGGTCTGGGCATCAGATCTGGGAACGTAATAAATTCCTCTTCCTTCTACTTCTGGAATAAAACAGCTTTTACATGCTTGCACTTAAACTTGTTGCTGTTCTCAGACTTCAATTTGAATTTAGAAGTGGAAATTACAATTGCCATGCTTCTCATCAACAGGTCTCTGACCACTTTAAGAAAGATGATTATAATGTTATTTCCACTTTGCAGAAGCAAAGAGAGATGCAAAGCAAGATGATGAGACTTTGCTTCATCTTACAAACCTACCCTGTGGAATCATGCCTCAGTGAGCTTGGGAAAACATGGAACAGGGGCCCAGAGCAGCTGTGAAATCTCCGTCCTTGGATGTAGTCACAGCTCACCTGGACCAGCCCCAGCAACTTGCTCTGCCTTTGGCTCATGGTTAGATCAGACAAACTGCAACCAGTATCATGCTCTGCTTCCAATTCCAGAGGCAGGAATGACTCAGGTTTCCAGAATTCCAGAGCTTTGTTTGGCCTCTGCTACATCATGCAAGGTAAATTGTGTATTTTCCATGAGAGAGAGAGAAAACTTAAACTCTTTTTGGCACATTTTATTTTGCTGGAATGATATGGCAGAGTCACAATTTCAGCCAGCTCAGTGCCAACCCACTCCTTGGGAGTCAGGGCAGAGCTGGTGTGCTCAGAGAAGTCAGAGTGGAAGCAGTGTGACCACTGAGCAGAGCAAAAGAGCTCATTGAGGCATCTCATTGCAGGCAGAGCAAACACCAACCACCTCCTGCATCTGTGAAATCCAATTGCATCACGTTTTATAGACACACAGCTGACATAATTGAGTAATTCTGTTTATACAGAAATCATTCCTGCAGCAGTTTGCTCAGCCAGGGATCTAATGTCACTGGTAACCATGGCACCATGCTCTTTGCATTTATCAGCCTCCTCACACTTCATTTTGTGCTGGCCTATAAAAATAAAAACAGAATCAGATCCGTATCTTGGTCTCTCTGAAGGCTGAGGGGTACGTGCAGCAATTGGTTTTGCATCAAGAAGTGCTTGTGATGGAGACAGAGGCTCCTTGGTGATCAGCCCAAGTGCTGCCCAACACAGAAGCCCTGCTGTGCTCACATGCTCTTCCCTGGTATTTTGGGTATCCTCAGGGCACGGAGCTCTGCTGGAAGCTTCAGGAGCTCCCACAGGCCCTGTGTGTGTGCTGTACCATCTGGAAGGAAACGTTGACTTTTCAGTGCCATCTCCAGGGACTAGTTTATTTTTCCCAGCCATGGCTTTCTATAAAAGACACATAAATCCTCCTCCTAGGAGAATGTCCTGATCACTGGGTTAGCGAGTTTTACACACATATGCTCTGCTCCTCATAGATTCTGAGGATGGTGAGTTTGGTTTTTACAGGGTGGAGTGGAATTCTCAGCTCTGAGTCTCCCCTTCCCCTTTTCAAACGCAGATGCCATTCAAGCATTTTCCTTAGAGGTGAAAAGATGGAGCTGCAAACTCTTAAATGGGTTAGGGAGTTGCAAAATCTTTCATGTCTTCATGTCAGCCTCATGGCAGATTTATCACAGAGCTGTCACGTAACAAGGGAGGTGCTGGTGGCTGTTTGAAAGAAATGCTTCGTTCCAAAAAAGGATGAGGGAGGCTCTGACAGACCCAACTGTAACAGTGTGGAAGGGGAGACAGCTCTGCCCAGCCCCAAGGAATGTGCAAACTGCTGAATGGTAACAGTGGTTCCTGCACTTCGGGGAGTTTTCCTGTGTGGATGGGTTCCCTGCACTGCTGGGCCTCGAGTGACACCCTGTGCATCACAGGGATCACCTCAGAGCCATCCTGGCACTGTGCAAAATTCTCCTTGGACTTTTTTGGGGGGTGCCTAGGTGAGAGCTGTGGGCTTTGCTGTGCTGCCCACACATCTGAAAGTAGGATATGGCGTAAAAATGAGGGCAGCTTTACCATTAATGAAAACAAGAAGGTTTTGGGAGGAGAAAATAATTGGCTGTGACAATTACAGGTTCAGATGCAAGTTTTCCATTGTGTTTCTCAGTGAAGAGATGTAAAGAAGATTAGTTGTTAATGTTGCTCTTCCTGTAGAGACATTCTCTCCTCTTGGTGAAGTGACACCCAAATTATGTTTGTCAGAAATACGAATTTTTCATAGGTGATTGATGAGGGCTTATTTACGGCTGAAGCTCAATAGGTTTTTAGCTGAAAACTTCAGCAGCTTTCAAGTGAGCAGAGGCCGGGGGGTTTAGCAAAAAGAAACAAAATAGCACATAGAGGGAGGGAGCCCTTTGAGGATTTGCATTGAGACAAGAAGGTGTTCAGTTCTGCTTTCTGGTTTTTTCTCTTTTGAGCCAAGTTTATTTTGCACCTCAATACATCTCTACTTGCATTTTTTAAGGAAACTGGATTGCTAGAGCAAAATGAAGCATAAAGCCACAGTCTAAGGCTTACAAAATGCCTTGATTTTTGTTAAAGAGCAGCTGTTTTCTCTGAGCCTGTGTGCCTGCCACCAGCTGACAGAAATCAGATTTTCCCTGAGAATTTCCTTAATTAAGTTGAACATTTGACTTAACAAGAGAGAAATGACTATATTGGTGGATGGTGTTACGCTGAAAAATAGAGCATTTAGTCATTTAATAATAAAAATATTTCCTCAAGCTTTGCCTTAAACTAGGTAAATATAGATGAGTCAGAAAGCTCTGGAAGACAGACTGGTGTGTAGAGGGACAGATTTTTGGAAGCCTTTAGCTGTGCTATCCTGAATCCTGGAGTGCAGTGCATTTCTGATGGAATTACACACGTTGCTCCTCTATGAATACCAAGAGTCTCTCTGGTGATTACGGCCTTTCAATGAATAAGAAGTGAATTAATACCGATTAAATTGCATTACAGAAATAGAACATTTTCACAGCATTGGAAGCTGCTTTGCCAACAATGCTGTACTGGGTGCTGGGAACTGTTTCAAGCTACTTAGCATTAATGAATGGGAATTACTAAGTATAAACATTTTTTTAAAATTTTTATTTAAGAGGATGGCTCTATTAGTCTTGCTGATGTTGAGCTATAACAAGATATGTATGAGCAATTTTCATGTTAATTATGTAACATCACATTCCTCACTCGTTCTGTTCCTCCCCACACATGTTTTTTTAAAAAGCATTTTACCCACCTTTAAGCTAATGAGTTGTGGAATTCCACAGTGATTGATGCCTGTTTAGGCCCATAATTCAGCATGACTACCATATGAGATCACTTGGTATGAGGCAACGGAGAATTGTGCTTGTTCTTAGGTGGTACGAAGAATGCAGAAAGGTTCATGTAACATTGGCCAGTGACAGTAATAAATAATTTTTGTATCTCTGTTTATATAGAACATTTTCTTGGCTTGCACTGTAAAACCTGGCTATCAAAAGTATTTGTTATGACTCTACCTGAAGTTATATAACTGAGGTAACTTCATTCTTTTAGAATAACTAAGTCCTAGAGTAAAGAGTTACCACTAAAATATTTATTATTGTTATATTAAGAAAGTATTCTACATTTTACCCACTGCACGTTGTCATGAGAGACGGGAAATAAGAGGTTTTCTACAAAAGTCCTGAAGTAGAAGAATATAGACATCAAACTGTGTTTCCTCTCTTTTAAATACCCTGTATTTTAAGGACTGGGAATATTAGGAAGAACAATATGCTTTCAGGATTAGCATGTAATACTAACAATTATATCCATTGGAAACAGTCCCAGAGAACCTGGAAATAATCAGAAGGGAAGGATGAACACATAGATGGGGTGAGTGAGATGGTGAGATGTGCTGGCATGGGGACATTACTGTGCGCAGGAGGTTTAAGTCAGAGATGGAAATGTGCACACATTGGAAAGTCAGCACGAACCAGGCAGTGCAGTTGGGCTGTTCCCTGCTTGTGCCAGCCGTGGCAGATCCTTTGGGAGAAAAAGTGTGGGGCTGGAGACATTAGCTCCCAGTGTCCTCCGAGCCTGAGAAGTGTGAGGGAAGCGGTTCCACAGCTGAGTCATGGGTCAGTAACCTCAGTTACACTTTGTGACACCAGCAGATGCTTCCTTAGCGGAGGTGGATGGCTTGAATCAGGTTAAAACTCCAATATCATTAATATCTGATATTCCACTGGCAAGCTATTCTACTATCCAAAACAGCAGGTAACTTCTGACCTTTGTTTTCCCCAAACTGTCAGAAGTGAAAGGAATCCCATTTACTGCAGGACTTTGTAATCTGCTAGAGGCTGACACCCAAACATATCATTCAGACTCATTCCTCACAATCTTGTTCCCACATCACCGAGCTTTCATCACACAATGGCTGTGTCCATCAGTTTCTGTGCCTGCTCTACCCATCTTTGTGTTTTCCATCAGTTTGTTTGGAGCAAGAAAAATGAAACTTCACACAAAACCTCACAGTTCATTCGGATGACCTGAAGCCATCCAGGGTTTTGAAAAACAGCCTTAGGTTAAAACAAATGTGTTTTCTGTAGACTGTGGATTGGCAGCAAGAGCATTAAGCTGCAGGGAGAGAAGTGGCAGGATGGAAAATTTCTCAAACTCTCGTGGTTCCCAGGACGTTTTCAGACCGGCTTCACAAAACAAAAATTTCCAGGTGCTGTGGTTTGATGTGTTTGCTTGTGAGTGTGTGGACAGGCTGAAGGTGACCTCTGGCATTGCCTGTCAGGGTACCCGTGGGGCTGTCCATGTTCTCCCAGGAACTCCACTGCTTTCCTTTCCTTCCCTGGCAGCACAGCAGCGCTGACGAGCGCATTTGCATCTTGATTTGTGTGCAGGATTTCTGGTCTTTATTGCCCCAAAGAAACCCCATCAAATTTCCCTTTAACTCTCTCGCTGGAAGGAAAAGCAGAACAGGGGAAAGAACAGAGATGGATTTCTCCTTCCTTTTGCTCTGCTCAGTCTCTTGCCTGTAATTACTGTGTATCACCTCTTGCTATTTTGTAGCAACATATAGAAAGAAAGCTTTTCCTTTTGATTAAATGCCAACAAATCCACAGGATGGCAGAGCACAAAAAGAGCAGCTGACAGTTCTTTTATATTCCTATACAGACACACAAACAGGGCCATGAATCTTCATGAGAATGGTTGCAAGGTTTTCACAAGATAAATTGTTTGAGAACAGAACCAAACCCATGCTACCACGGCTTAATTAATTTTATTAAAAATAATAATTTAATTATCAACGAGAATTAATGAGTAGAACAACCTACTGCCACCTGCGGTGTGAAATTAGTTTCGGGAGGGCTCAGCCATTCTGAAAAATGCTGTTCAGGAGACTGAGTGTGTTATTTTCTGTGTGTCCTGAACCCTCAGTGTTGCACTGCTGCCCTGTAGCTGCATTGGAGGAAAGGACAGGAAGCTGCAAGGTTTGCAGTTCGGTACTGAACACTGAGTTAATGACTTACTCTGCACTGGTGAAGATCAAAGTGCAGATTTCTGGTAAAATTTGCATCAGTCTTCAAAATGAAATTATTCTACTCTGACTTTTGATGTTTTCAAATGACTTCACCAGCTCCTAAAGCCACCACTGTGTTTAGGGAAAGTTGTAGTTGCTATTTTTGTATAGATGTTATGGAGTGAAAAAGAAATCCCACAGGAGTTAGGAGCAAGTAGGAAAGGAAAGTAACTAAAAGGTGCAAGAAGAAAGCAAAAACGTTGCATAAAGAGCAAACGCCTGCGTTTGGGGTGGCACTGACCGTACAGGGATCAGGTTTCCTGGATCCTTTCCTCGTGGATTGCCTGTGTCCCATGGAAAAGACCCAGCCCTGCCACCACTAGAGGACACCCTCGCATTTAGCATATGGAGCTTGCCTTACATCATCCCAGCCAGAGTGAAACAGGTGCTCTTTGGGGAGGGCTGAGAGAGGCGTGTCCAAAACGGACTCAAAACACACTCGAGCAGTATTTTAAGAAGTGGATTGATACTTAAAGCTGAAACCATTTATTAAGGACAACTTGACAACATACTGGGGCCATAAATAAATGAAATCTTCTCTATCCTAATCCAAGTAGTTGGTAGGGGGTTTCTGTTGGTTTTATTAGGGGGTTGGGATTCCCCATCCCCCCCCAAAACACTGATCATTATCTAAAGTATTTATCTTTTTCTCAAAGTTTACACAATGAAGTGTTTTGGAAATAATCATGTATCCAGTTATGCTTGTTGTAATGATAGTGAAGAAAATCCAGGGAGGTTTTCCAAATGTTGAGCACTGGCCTGCTGCTGCAGCAGCTGGTCAGCTCCTGAGGAGGAGCAGAGCTGGGTATCACTAATTGCAAAATCATCCTCTTTCTCTCTTCTCCCCTGGTGCTGAAGCAAGAGCAATTCCGAGTCAGTGCTAGCATTCCTGCAAAATAAAAATAGACTGAATGTTAACACATGGTTACAGGGAATGTGTGACTGTAGCCCAGCATTTGTGAGAAGGAGAATGTAAGGGTTTGTGGAGGGCACCAGGCACCAGTAAACACGACTGAATCAGATCGTACCTGTGGGGCAAAATAGGAATTAGAGAGCAAGAAAAACTCCAGCAGAAGCCAGCTGAGGAAGACAAGTGCACAGCTGGGCAGGAAGGCCCTGGTGCCACAGGGAAGGGACGTGGTGGGAATTGTCAGTGGGTCTGCAGCTCTTAAAGGCCAGAGCTATTAACAGATCGTAGAGAGCCCGGACACAAAGGTTAGCTGAAATACAGTAGGAATTGCCAAAGTGAGAAATTAAGTGCTTTGTGAAGGAGTTCAGAGGATAATTGGATGCTGTCGAGTGAACAAAGGGACTGGCAAATTATGTCTGTGTAAATATACAGCTTGGTAACATAACAGTTTATAAGGACAAACTCTCCAAATGTTTATTGCTGAGAAATGAAAATATGCAAGATAAATTTGTATGAGGTACCATATCAGAGACAATAGTGCTTATGATCCACTTTTGAGTAAGAAAAATAGCATTACCTGGGTGGACTATATGGCAAATTTCCAGTGGACTTCACTGGGATAGGGATCTTGCAGTATGTTTTTAAGGAAAAAAACAATGTTTATGGTTAATGAAATGACGTGTCTGAAACAAGCAACAGGTCTTGGGTGAGAGGTTGTCTTTGGAGAAGAAATTCAGTTTTCTTCTTGATAGTTCATCACCCTCTACAGCTAAAAATGTGTCAGATATCTGCTCCTTGGGGTACTGGGATTAACTATCCACATCTAAAATCTCTGGCTCCTGGAACAATCCTGCTGGCATTTGCCTTATGGAAACACAGGGTGAAGCTGTCCAGGTAAAGTCTAAAAAACCCAACATTTTTGCTAGAATCTGAGCATCTTTAGCTCTTTCTCCAGGAGTGTTGCATTGTGTCAGCGTCCAAAGTGCAGCACAGTGTTGTATTTCTTGTATGGATTGTCACGTTCCCAGATCCCTGAGTGACTGAGCTTTCTTTGGGTGAAAAATTGTGAAATGCACATTTTTGCAGACCAACTATCTGTCACTGAGAAAAGCCATGAATAATTCTGAGTGAGAAACAGACCTGAGGACTTTGCAGTCTGCTCACAAGCAGGAGAAGTTTTATTCTCTGAATAAATAATTGGCTGGGAATCAGCCGGTCCATTCCACTTGTTACCAAATCCTTCTCAAAAGAGGAGTTGGCCTACAGGGAAACCGTTCACAGGTGTGCACCTTGGATAGACTATTTGAATTGAAGTCCATGAAAACAAAATATTATTATTTATTGAGCAGTGAAGAAGAAAAAGATCAAAACACAGCCCTTTGGTGAGAGACCATTAAGATGCACAGTTGTGCTATCAAAGCAGGGTGTTAACAGGGGAAGCTGAATGCAAATACACCTCTGGTGGCACTGTTATTTCTTTGAACCATTCCAGAGGTATAAAGAAACTGCTGCTGGCAGGGATGCCTGGCACTGCTCTATTGGCTGCTGTGCCACCACTCTGTCCAGGCTGTGGCATGCCCAGGAAGGAGAAGAGGGGGGCTTGAAGTACCTTTGCACTACAGAAATTCATGGCTGGTGCCTCAGCTTTTTTCCAGCTTTTAAAGAGAGTGGAGACATTCCCTGGGGCTGCTCTACAGAAGTAGGAGAGAGTAGGCAAAAAGTGGCAGGATGTCATTTTTGCCTTGTGTCCTGAATTTCACCAACTCTTTTAGTGTCAGGCAAACAAGAATCTCACAAGCTACAGAAGGGCTCAAACATGTTTTGTCCCTAATGCAAAGGGGTTGGTCCTTTGCTGCTGCTCAGAGCCCTTGTAAACAGCTGGAAATTTCTACCTGGCCTCCACCAGCAATGTGCTCAAAGGGAAAATCATATGGGCACAGGGGGATGGGGCCAGGCTGTGGTCCTGCACCACAGGACAGCTCGGGAGCAAAACTGAACCAGGATTCTTTAAAACATGATAAGGTGAAGGAGGCAATGTTGTGTGTATTAAACCCTTCAGTGAGTCCTGAATGTGAGAAGAACAGCAGTGGATTCCCCAGGAGTGCCCATGAGGAAGCTGCCTGTGGGACAGGGCTCAAACAGAGCACAGGAGATAGTACCAAAAATAAGGGACATAGAATCACAGAGTGGGAACGAGTTGGAATGGCCCTTCAAGATCATCCAGTCCCAACTGCCCCTGCTATGGGCAGGGACACCCCCCAATAAACCAGGTTGCTCAAGGCCTTATCCAACTGGTTTCACAGAGCCCAAATTCCTCCTTGGAAAAGCCCTTTTCCCTCTGCAGCTGGCCAGGCACACTCTCCTGGCAGAGGATGTCCAAGGGCACCAGTCTCCTGAGGCCAGAGTTCTTCGGGGCTCTCCAACAGAGTTTAAGAAGCTGTGTTTTTGTTGTTATCAGAGATACAAGAGCCAGAAATATCCCAGCTTTGCTTTCGGGTGTCAGAGTGAGTTTGCAGAGGTGACAGTGGGAGAAGTCACCTTTTCTTTTCAAGGCCAGACACAGAAATACTTTTGTCAGTTGTGTTACTTTTCAGAGAGAAAAAAAGTTGTACGACAAAAGCCCCTGTGTCCGTGGTGGAAACTGGGGTAAGTTCTGTGCCTGCTGTGAAATGTCACAAGGTGACACCAGTTTGGGTGAGGCAGTGTCACTCTTAAGCACCTGTCTCTGGTGAGATCACCCCAAATACAAGTTTGGGCACTTCCCCTCTCCATGGCATATGGAAGAACAGAGGACAAGTAGGGGAAGCAGCATCAGGTCCCAATACAGGTTTCTTACACTCATGGCTACCTTATTTCAAATAATGAAGGCGTTTGGGTAGATGTTTAACAAATATAAATGTTGGACTTCTACTTTGAGGTGCAGTGCTTTGGCAGAGATGTGGTGCCACAAATATTTGAGTTTTGAGTCCATCTCTGATTTAATTTTTTTTTCCTGGAGAAAATAAAGAAACCTGCTGAGTTCACCCTGTAGTAACTTTGTGGATGAGGGTGAACCCCGCCCGCCTTTGCTCCTCACAACAGTGGTTGGGGCCCTGACAATGCAGTTGAGGTCCTAACAATGCAGTGCTCCCAGCCAGGTGTGTTTAAGTCACTTTTTCCATTTTAAACCTTCATTTTTAGCAAATGACCACAGGCTGATGGCTCTGGTTTTGCCAGCTGAATTACACTCTTACTAATCTTCATTTCTAAAAGAAAGGTGCTGCTGCAGCACAGGAAGATGGGGCATCCCAGAACAAATCATAATTGGCACTCTGTGCAGATTTCTCTAACTGAAGATTCTCTACTGATCTAAGCAACAGATCTAAAAACAAAAAAAAAAGAGGTTTTGTTTTACTAAGAAGGCAGGGAGTAAAATGATTTATGCTTCCTGTTAGGTGCTCAGTGATAGGATCAGTTAAATAGGTTGCAGTATTTAATTATTTCAGAGAAGTCATTCATTTGGATCAGGCATATCAAAAGCCATCCAAGAGATAAGAAAACAATGTACCACAGTCTTTAGATCCTTTCATCTGCTGCTGGACACAGCTCCTCCAGAGCTGCTGCCAGAGTCTGAGGCAACAGCCCAATTTTCTGTCCTTGCTGCTGCCACTGCGCCAGGCTCTGCTTCCTGCAGGTGCCGTCACCTGCCAGCACCCAGATGGGCAAGGAGAGAGTTCCTGGAGCTGGAAGCAGGAGCTGTTCTGTTGGATTTCCCATGTGAGGAGAGCTTGTCAGGCAGCACTGGCTGGAACAACAGGCGGTAACTGCATCTCCTGTGCTGGACTGATGGATGCAGACTGCCAAAGATTTCCAAAACATAAATAATTCAGCTCAATCCTTTCCAGGTGAGGGGGATGAATTGCTGAAGGCCCAGCTCCGTGAAGGAGGTTTAGGGTGTTAACTCAGCTCCACTTGGTCTCTCTGTGAAATTATGGCAAAAGTTGCTCCTCAGATGGCGTTATATTTGCATTTCTATTAAATATTTATTGTTCCTCCTCCTGCAAGGAACCATTATGTGGCAGACATCCTATATATTTTTATATTCCCATTTTCTTCTAGCCTACATGTGCTATTGCCCGAAATAAACATGCTCAATTACGAAAGAAAATCTAGTTTCCAAGCTTATTTGAGCATTTTCTTTCCCAAGGTTTCATACAATTAGCATTTGTTTTTTTCCAAAATATGATAATTTCATTGAAAATGAAGGAAAAGTGAAGAGAAGTAGGACAGATATTTACAAGCCAGTGCAGAAACATCCTAGTAATAGTAATGCTGTGCCCCTAGGATACCTTTCCTCTGAGTACCTTAAAATGCAGGACATAAATTAATTATAAATGCACCTTCTATGGTCTCTCTGAAGTAGGTACTGCTAATTGAACTTCATAGGCAGAGTAACCACATGGCAAAGGTATGTATTTCAAAATCCATCTTCCCTAATAAGCCCCTTAATGCATTTATTAGCTGTGTCAGCAAGCATGGTTTAAAACGAGAATTTTCAAATGCAGTCTTGAGAGAGGGCCCGCTGCTGCCCCACTTGAGAGAGGGCAAGGCTTGTCTGGCACTGTTCCCATCTTTCTGTGCTGCTGCACCCACTCTCTTTCCCGGAGGGATGGAGGCTGTGGGCACTTTTAGAATACTTTTTGTCACTGCCCTTGTTTGCTCAGCTCTGTTGCAGAGGAGAGGGAAGGTTTGGCTGTACCCCTGCACCCCAGAAGTAGCCCCCAGGGTCAAAAAATGGGGATTGAAGACAGCTCCAGCAGGAATAAAAGCCAGGAGTTGACCCCGAGCTCTGATTACTGCAGATGGGTTAAAAAGGAAGAATGCTATAAAAAACAAACGGAAGAGGGAGGTGGAGAGGGAGACATAGAGCCAGGGTAGGTTTTGCATGGTTGGGTTGCTGATTAAAGCTCATCCTCAGCGGGGCAACTCCTGGAAATGAATCTGGCGAGCGAGAGTGTTCCGGCTGTGCCAAGTGCAGGAGCTTCAGGGGCTGATTTTCACTACATGTCCACAATGACTACAAGCTGATGAAGTGCTCCTGGGTTTTCTGCATTTCCATTTGCTAATTCACACTGAAAAACAGGGGTTTGAGATTCGGTTGGGTTGCAACTTTTATTGCAAATTTAATTACAAATGTAAAGTAAGCAAGTATATCTCCCAGGTAATGAACTCCAAACCTGGCACTGTGTTGTCTTGATGGAATATTTCTTGCCCAGATTTATCCCATGTACTCATTAAGTTGATCTAAGTGTTCTTTTAGAACCCATAGATTTTTTTACTGCCCTATTAAATCTAAATTAAACGCTTTTTGAGGCATTTATAGTACTATCAGTCACTGCAGCAGGGAATAGGCAAAAGAAATGCTGTAAAAGAAATCAGGATATATTCTCCGGAACTCTAAAATCAAGGCAGGGAAAAGCCAGTGCCATGCTGGGCATCACTGCAGGTGTCCCTGGGCTTTGCTATTTGATTTTGGGGTTGCTGGTTAAGAAGCCTTGCTGAATTTGGATGGCAGCCATAAGCAGTTCCATCTGTACGGGGTATTGACAAATAAGGTTCAGATGTGGCTCTTGGGGGCATGGATGATCTCCCAAAGCTGCTCTTACCAGGTCACTGGTGCCACTGGAGAAGCTGCAGAGTGGCTCTGTGCCTCTGTCTCTCACCAACCTGTGCCTCCCTCCCCTGTGGGGATGCTCAGACACTGATGTTGCTCTTGCTGCCAAATCGGAGCTTCCCACAGGAAGTACCTGAGTTTCGGGGTGTTGTGGGAAGTGCTGTGGATAATAGAATTTCTCACGTGTCTAGGGCCTCTCTTCTGCATCTCCTCTGTAGGGCATGATCATGTGGAAGGTGGGTAGAGGAGGACTTACCCAGTAAATGCCCAGTGCTGCTGTCACTCTGTACCTGGGGTTTAGTGCTGTTAAGACCTCAGTGATGAGGTGAGAAAACGCAGTCAGTTCACTAAAATGCCAAGTGCACAGACATTGCTTTCCAAAGGGATCCCGTGGAGGGAGAGAAACGTTGCTGTTCCTCTTCACCCACACTGTCACTACCAGGTGATTTGGAAAGGTTCTCCTACAACGAATTTAGGATGTTAGGATTTAGGATTATAGCCGTGGCATGGCTGCCACTCCTACACCCAGATACATTCAGGATGGAGGTACAGGAAGTTGGCACTGCCGCAGATGCTTTTTCTGTGTCCTGCTGAGTGTCCTGCTCAGAAACTCTCCCCACAGGAAAACTGTGGATGAATCCTGTCCCTACAAAATCACCCTGAGACGGACCATTGACGTCAGCGGGGGTAGGATATCACAGGTGACGTTCTTGGCCTTTTGACCTCTTTGCCATAATTGCCTGAGTCATTAAAAACCAGAAAAAATAAAAAGGAACAGCAGCAGCACAGAATGTCACAACCTGCTCGTTTTATTGGCACCGATGCTGAATTGGTCCTCGGACGTATTTGCTTTTACAGCACACAGCAAATACCTTTCCCCCGCCCTTGCCATTTCAGTGCTGATGTTTCATTTTAAACCCACTTTTTTTTTTTTCTGAGTGGATATACAGTTCTCCCTAACAATGGCATCAGGGTTACTATGGCTACAGCTTTTCATTGTTGGGGTCTAGCTTGTGGAAAAGAGAAAAACGACTCCCAAAGTCACTGATAAATGTTATTAGGAAAACCAGGCAGCAATGGATTAGCTCCCTCACATGTCTCAGACCACTGTCTGAAATGAATCTGTATTCCCTGAGTCACGTGCCTTTTGTTCCTCCATCAATATCTAGCTCGCTTCCCATCGTCAGGAGTCAGAAATGCACGGTGTACGTGAGATTTCTCTTGACTTGGAGCAGAACTCAGGCTGTTGCTGCCATTGTGATTAATGTCTTGAGTTCTTCCACACCTTTTTGCCCTTTCCCTGTCTCTCTTCTGGATAAAAGGAAGATTAAGGTACAGGGAATTCAGTAGCTTTGAGCTGGCTGTTATTTTGTAAGAAGTTAAAAAGATAGTCTGAATTCCTGAAGCCAGAGTATGACGATGAGGGTTTGTGGGATGTTTTTAAGTATTTAGTATTTTTCTGTAAATTAAGGTATTAGGGGAAAAACAAAAGCACAAAACCTCAGAGTGAACATCTAGATCTCACTAATTTCCAGTGATAAAATGTTTCTTGTGCCTTCAAGATATTTGAGAACTTAGCTATAATTCCTTTTGGAAGTTCAGAGCATGGGGTTACATTCATAGATTTTAGCTTGTGTTATATATTCTTATTTTGTTGGGTAAGCATGGAGGGAGGTTCTTGTGCAAATTTTGGTGGTTTAGGGTTTGAGAAGAACGTGCCAGCCAATAAACCAGGGATGCTGGAATGTGAAGGCAACCACAGCAAAGGGGCCTAAAGTTCAAACAGTGTGTTGTTCACAGCTGATTTTGTGCAGGGTTGGCCAAAGTCTCACAGTACTCATGAATTATTCACTCCATAATAAATTACACCATCTGAACAAGGAAAATAGGATCATTTGGAAGAGAGGGTATTACTTCTACCATCCTAATTCACAATGTCTGTAATTTTATACTTTGGAAGGAATTCTCAGTATTTAATAGAGGAATCTTTCAAGTTATTCAAGAGCTTAAATTGCTTGTGAAATCTTGGCCTTTTAATACTCAGATATTAACAGGTTGATTTTTTTAAAAAGGAAAAATATATTTATAGGGATCTCAGAAACAATTTAAATTATATTAGAAATGATTTAATATTCAGAAAATGTTTCAGCATTTAAAGATGTTCCTTGTGATTTTTAATGTGATGCCCCGAGGAGAAATATGTGGTGAGATCCTTATGATAGCAGCACACTGAACCCAGGACATTCCTTCCAATTCTGCATTGCAGTGTTTGAGCACAGAAGAAATTGTTAACGCTCTCAGAAAGAAAAATCAACAGTGAGCAATCTATGGAATGCCTGGCAGGTTGTGCTCCGTGTTGGATGGGATGTGGAATCCTTCTCAGGTGATCCAGAGGCACATTTGCCCCCTAAAATATAGGGGCTGAAACCCCCTCACCCAGCTGGATGGGCAGCAGATTAATTGAAGGTCTACTCATGTTCAGGAGCTCAAAACAAATAGGATTATTCTTGAGCAGCATTTGAGAATAGCCCTGGATGGCTTTTAACTTTACCCTCAGTCAACTTTCAGAAGGAATAATAGTATTTTGTAAAATATTTTGTAGGGCACAAGAGGAAGACAAGGCCTGTTACCTGGTTAATGTTTGATAGTTTTATCCAGTGTACAGGTTCTTCCCCACGGGTTCATTGGCTGTGCTTGGGAAATTTAATGGTGTTCAGTTTCCTTGGCTTTTCTCAGAAGATATTTTTTCTTAGAGGTCAGAGTTAAGTCATCACTCTGGAGGATGCTCTTTGAGCAAAACCTGCTCTGTTCATCCATGCACAGTAGGTTGAGTTTTAAGGCAGGGAGTGAGTGAGAAAGTGCAATTTTGGGGAAGAAATTGTGTGTGGTGTGGAGGTAATGACTGCTTTTACTTTTTTGGTCTCTGCAGGGGCTGGACAATGAATCTGTGCTCATACCATGCTGCTGGTGACCTGGCACAAGAAGCAGGTTCCAAAAGTATTTTTTTTAGTACATTCTAATCACCCTTGCTTGTACAATTTATCACAAGTGTGATTTCAGTGGTCATTATTTAGATGTGGCAGCTTTGCAAAAGCTTGTCACCCAGCCCCATCAATTTAGAATAAGTATTAAAAGGAAAAAAAACTTAGTTTTTTCTTAGAATTCAGACTAGTTTTGCAGGGAAGTTTTAGGATATGTCTGATGCGGAAGTGACAGGAATTTCCACTGAAGAGTGAATGGGTAGAATTGTACAGTACTGCAGCTGAGAGCTGTATTTGGTGCTGGAGCACTTGTACCTGGGTTCCTGAGATACCTTTAAAACCTGCCTGTTGAATACACCTATTCTGTGAAAGAAACTGGAGTATTTCCTCATTAGGAAAACTTCTGGGCTGCAGCCCCTGGATAACAGCCTTGAATGTTTTGGAGTTGTTCAATCAGTTGAGAAGAGGATGCTGGTGACCACTTTGTGTCTCTGTGTTGAGAGGAGTTTGAAGTCTGTGCTCTATCACGTTGGGGATGTTTACCTGAGTGATAAAAGTATATCTGTGGTGTGAGAAATTCTGGGGTGCACAGCTCTGTAGAGGTAAAAATGTCTTGATGAAATATGTCCGTCAAAGCAAGATCACTCATAGGCAAGAAACTTTATATGTATACAGTTATGTATCTTTATTACTTCAAAAATTAATGCATAACATTCTTGGGGAAATAGCAGAGGCAAGTGGCTAATGAATTGTCAAACATAAGGAAAATGCAAAACATGAAAGATAGTGTTAGGTGATCAGCAGCTGCAAACATGAAATTCTAATGACTGAGAAAGGCAACCACCTCAGCTTTGATTAATAAAGCATTGCATTCAAAGTTGTCATCTATCCAGCATGTGTAATAATAGCAGAAAGGAAAAGCACAGTTGTTTTGCTTGCAGTAGGTTTATCAGGTTTGTGCATTAGTTGAGTCATGCCAGAGTGTGTTTGCTTGGTAAAAGAAAAGGGAGGGCATCAGTTCAGATAGAAACACTTCGACTTGTGCACAGGAGACATCTTTTCCACTTGTCTTTCATTCCTGGAGTTTCTGGTGAAGGAATATGCTATAAATGGAGAAACAACGCTCATAGTCCTTCTTGCACGTTGGCCAAGCTTCCTGAAGAGGGTTGGGAGACAACCTATGGGGCAGGTCTCAATACAAGCTCTAACTCTCCACAGGATCACAGAGTATCAAAGTGCAGCTTTTCTAAACCTTGCTCTGACACTTTCACTTCAAAAGAACGTGCTGGGGTGTGTGAGGGTCCTGACATGTGTGAGGAGCCTGTCTCTCACACTAGGCTTGCTTGGAGTGTGT
This sequence comes from Platysteira castanea, assembly GCA_013397175.1. Lineage (NCBI taxonomy): Eukaryota > Metazoa > Chordata > Aves > Passeriformes > Platysteira > Platysteira castanea. Next base: position 358,934 of record VYXC01009541.1, read on the forward strand.
AAGGTGAAGGAAGGCCTGATTTCTGAATCCTGGCGTGCTCTTCCTGAAAGCAGTCCTGACTGTTGAGGCACTTCTGGAACACCTCAAACCCAGAAGGGGAGGTGCTTGCCCAGAGGCTGCCCTGTGTCAGAACCAGGCACTGGTACATGACTACTTCCCCTCCTGAGGCAGTGCTGCCTGTGCTCTCATGTTCTCATCTCCAGCAGCTGTGGAACACCTCCCTGTCTGTGCTTCACTGACTGCACAGGAGGGAATTGCATTGCACTTGATGTTGTTGTAATAAATGCTGTGACCATTTCAATATTATGATGTATTATTTGCATAACCAGACCGATACAGCTACCAGCAAAGAGAACTAGTTTTTAAAGTCACTATTGCTCAGGTGTCAGGTGTTGCAGAAATGTATAAAGCAGGCTGACAGGAAGAAACAAGAGCATTTAATCTCTTATATTTACTCCTAGAAGTAAGCATTCATTTTATTTGCTTTGCTGAAGCTATTCATTGTGTTTGTTGCAGTTCCCAGGTTTTAGCTGCTTTTTCTTCCAGCTTTCTGCTCCTCCACAGATCCAGTTCTGCAGCAGGAGAGTCGGTGGGATGTGGTGAGAGCACATGCAAACTGACAGGGTCGGGTTCCCTTCTGAAAGGAGCAGTCTCCAGCTTGGTTTTAACGTGTTATTTGTCTTCATTGCCAAAAACCAGCCACGACTCATTTCTTCAAAATCTTCTCTCTTGAGAGTGCTTTGCTGACTTGGCCACTTGTCTTCTTTCTTCTGTTCTTCTCTCCTGACACTTCAGTTGCCACCTTCTGCTTTGAAATCTGTGCTTTTCTGTCAGTCAGGAGCTCTGGACAGGGGACAGAAATTCATCTTTACTGCATGTGGGGGCTCCAAGCTTGGTGTCTTGAGGAAGGAGGGCCTGTACAACAGATTTTTCTGTGTCTTGATGCTTTCCCCCCTCACCTTCCCTGTGGATGTTTTGGGCTGATGAGTGTTTTAAACCAGATGACACAGTGAGGTTGAATATTCAGAATAAAAAAAACCCTAATTTGTGGGTTTTCCTTTTCCTCAGAACTGACATCTCAGCCTAAATTTGGAAATTTATGAATCTTAACCATGGAAACTCCCAGTGTCTCTCTCAATCTATTTTTTTTCCCCTGTGGCACTCCTGGACTCTCATCTCTTCATCTCCTATTCATTTAACTGTACTCCACACTCCGTAACTGCTCCATTAACCACTCCAGCATTGCAGCGCAGCTGTAATGGGATTAGAGAGCAGCAGAGGGATGAATGGATACCACGGGTATTTTCTGTGGGCATTTCAGATCTTCGGAAGCAGCAGAGGCTGGTACTGTGGGGTATGAAACCAGGGAACTATGTGAGTCAAGGATTCACTTGCAGTGTTGTGGGGGCAGATCCTCGGGTAGTGCAGGTGTCACAGCTCCATCCACCTTCATTGAACTCCTTTGTGACAGGGAAACTCCAAAGAGGAATGGGTTCTGCTCTTTGTAGTTGCCTGGAAAATGCTTCCTTTGTGCTTAGATTTTGTGCCTAATAAATCTAATTAAGTAGAGTAAATTCACATGATTTTATAGGGTTTTTTTTAAAAGGAGTTGAATACTTTGAGGGGGTTTTTGCCTAAAGCTTATCAGCTACTGATAGAAAATTCTTGTGCACACAATTTTTTAAGGCATTTTGCAAAGGAACTCCCAAACAGTTTTGCTGTGATAGGATTATAACAGTGGATTGTACTCTCTTTTGGATACTTTTCAGGAGGTTATACATGTAGCTAATGGGCATTACTTAGTAAAGGAAATTATTGCTAACTGCAAAGCTAAAGAAAAGGCAAAAGGCAGCCACCAAACAATTCCATTGTATCTTGGAAATAACTCTTGGGATTTAAAAATGTCAAAATAATTTCACAACTCCAATGGAGCACAAAGAATTCAGAGTACTCTTTGTGATGATAAAACAACCATTGTAATTCCTGCAATTTAACCCTAGGATATATTAATACTAAAGTGCTGAAATGTATGAATTTGTTAGCAAAAGTCAAATAACAACAATTGTCTGTGGAATATCAGTTTATCTATTACACTCGAGAGACACCAGGATGTCTGGTAGCTGGAACCAAAATCAAGCAGAGGACAAAGTAGGAGAATCACACAGAATCACACAGAATGTCTGGGTTGGAAGAGCCCTCCAAGATCATCGAGTCCAACCCATGCCCTAACACCTCAACCAGACTATGGCACCGAGTGCCCTGTCCAGTCTTTTTTTAAACACATCCAGGGATGGTGGCTCCACCACCTCCCCAGGCAGTCCATTCCAGTACTTTATCACTCCTTCCATGAAAAATTTTTTCCTAATATCCAACCTATACCTCCCTTGGCACGGCTTGAGGCTGTGTCCTCTCGTTCTGTCAGTTGCTGCTTGGTGGAAGAGACCAACCCCCACCTGACTACAGCCTCCCTTCTGGAAGTAGTAGAGAGTGAAAAGGTCACCTNTTTTTGTGGCCAATATGCAGGACTCGGCACTTGGACTTATTAAACTTCATCCTATTGGACTCTGCTCATCCATCCAACCGATCCAGGTCTCTCTGTAGAGCCCTTCTTCCTTCCAGTAGATCAACACAAGCTCCCAGCTTAGTGTCATCTGCAAATTTACTAATGAAGGACTCGATACCCTCATCCATGTCGTCAACAAAAATATTAAACAAAACTGGCCCCAGCACAGACCCCTGAGGGACACCACTGGTGACTGGCTGCCGGCTGGATGCAGCACCATTCACCAGAACTCTCTGGGCCCGGCCATCCAGCCAGCTCCTGATCCAGCAGAGAATGCTCCTGTCCAAGCCATGGGCTGCCAGCTTTTCCAGGAGTATGCTGTGGGAGACAGTGTCAAAGGCCTTGCTGAGAAACAACCGATAAAAGGGCTGTGGATAATTTATAATAACTCAAAAAGTCAGCTCAACACAGCATCAGACAAGGACATAAAGCCCCCCTTGGCAGAGCCCTCCTGGGCAATGTGTGCAAGAGGCCTCAGCAATCAGCTTCCTGCAGGGCCATTTTTCCACCCCAGGGAGGCTGTGGCCTCTTAAACAATTTGCATTCCATCACTGCAGTTGAATTTGGTGCTTTTCTTAGTGGCACATGACAAATGTGCTTTGTATCTTGCTTCCAAAAGGGAAAAGTGTCAAACATTTAACACTTCCACGTGTATTTCCCTAAGCTTCAAACCTCCCCTGTCATCTCCGGGATATGGTGAGGGAGAGCACAAACTCCTTATGGTTATTCTCTCTGCATCTGCATCCTCTACCTCATCCTATTTTTCATTCTTCTGAATGAAAACAGGGCATTATCAGCAGCACAGGTACAGCTCTTCTGACTGCAGAGAGAGGGGGAATAAGACTCAGGTAGATAAGGTGTGATGGAGTGGTATTAGGCTCGCCTGTAGGCAGATGAAAGATAGGGTTTGGATTAGTGGATGATACCAAGGATAATGAATGATGGCATCTTCTGAGGTCTAAAATTCCAGATTCCCAGCACTAAACTCAGTACAGGGCCTAACGATAAGCAAATTGCTAAAATGAGAAGCAGGGCTGTGCACAGAAGAGAGATGATGTAGTTTAGCCCTCGGGAATAAGAGCTGAATAAATGAATGGACAACAGAAACCCTGTTTACCTTGCCTGACTTAATGAAACTTCTTACTTCAGATCACAGAGTTGAGCTTGCACCATGCAGATGCATTTTTGCGTTTGGAAATAGAAAATACACATCTGAAGTTTTGAGTTTTTCAAACTTTTGCCAAAGGAGAGGAAATCGTATCTTCTTTTTGTTTATGTTTGGGTTTTCCTTTTTTCTCTCAGTCTCTAGTCAGAAATTGCACTTTTACCTGCATATTCTTGTGAAGTTCAGTTTGCAAAGGTGTGAATACCTTCAGTGAGGTCTTTGGGTCAGGACTTGCCTGAGCACTGCTCTGGGCTTCTGGCTGAACCCAGCACTGGAGAACCAGGGGGTCTCTTGCTCACCTTTCCTGACTGCTCAGAACTTGAGAGGGGCACTGGGTTCACCTTCTGCTGTTTTTAAAAGCATCTCCTTGAGTGCCAAAGGCAAATCTCTTTCATGTAATTCCTGTGATTCTTCTGCCTGGACAGCAGCAGAACAAAGAGCACATGGCTGCAAAGCACCAGAGATCTGGGAGCTCCTGCAGCGTTGTGCTCGTTGCTCTGTTCCGTGTTTTCTGGCTTAAAGTCCCAGTATTACTGACAGCACACAGGCATTAATCCCAGAATCCCATTTAGGCAAGTGAAATGTTTAATGTGTTTAAGCTTGGCTGGAGATGCCTTCCCTAACTGAAGCTGTAAAAAAACCACCAAACACCACCCACCTCCACTCCCAGTGCTTAACTTTCAGGATAACTTCCCTGGGCAAATAAATAGTAGGAATGCTCCTGCTTTGTTCCAGAGAGGACTTCCTAAGCAGCAGACCTGGCCTAAATGACATTTAATGGAAAGGATTGTGCCCCAGGCCTTCTCCTGGTGGATTTATCCAAGTCTATATTTGCCTCACTCATGCTGTGAGACCTGGGAGAAGCTGGACTGGGTGTTTCATCATTTTCTTAGTGTGAAACAATCAGGTTTTTACCAGAGTTAACAAAAAGCTAACAAAAGCCAACACTAATTGCTTTTTCAAGTTTTTTGGGACCTTTATAGTAATATTTCAGCCATTAAAAAGTGAAACGAGAAATATTTATCTTACACAAGGCAATTATTAGATACAACCGAAACAGGCGTTTGAAATGAAGCTCTGTCAGCGTGGCCAGGTAAGCAGAACATACCCTTTTAAGGTGCTGGTCGGTTTGTTATATTGGTTTTATTTTGGCAGCCAGACTGACTATTCCCACTCACTGCTGGTTCTGCACCTGTTTCATTATTCAGAAGATCATTAGTGCTGTTTGGGGGAATTGACCTCGGAAGGGCTCACCCTTCTCAAACCCAGCTTGTTTTGGGTATGTCTTTCGAATGGCATCTCAATTACCCTTTGGCCTGAAACACCCAGGTGGAGGCTTTTGTGGGAATGTGGAGTGGTGGTGTCTGCCCAGGTAACAGATGGCTGGAAAATTGTCTGGGTAAAGATATTTGTCACCAGGGAAAAGAGCAGGAGCTGGACATGGCCTGACACATGGATTAGCACTGTGCTGGCAGGTGCTGCCTGGATGGCGAGGGCTGCTGTGCCAAGTCCAGGATTCCTGCTTTTTGTGATCCTTCCCATTCCACTTCTTTTGCTGCTCCTTCAGTCCCTGAAAGCCCTGGAAGCAAGTCAGAATGTCTTTCCTTAGTAACAACAGAAAAAGGGGAATTTTCACTGAGGGACATTAAAAGAACAAAAGTATTGAAAATTTTTCTTCTTATGGGCTCACAAGTTAATTTTGATTCCTGTAAAAGTCTTAGTTCATTTGGCCACACTTGAAGAAGCAACTCTTTGGTGTCTCCTTATCTTGGTGGTGTTGAGACATCTCTAACACCCCTTTTCATGCTTTTCTCTGAAGAGAAGCAGTGCCACACAGAAGTTTTGTCTAATGGTTGCCTTCCTTTTCTCACCTGTTTGGCAAAGGGATTATTTTACCTTTTACAGTAGCAGCTGCAGATGTTGGTAGACTGAGATTGTTCTTTTTCTGTGGGTCTGGCTGGCCTGAACCTTGCATAGAACGTGGAATATTCTACTGAGCCTTCATCCTTTTATTTCTCTGGAGACAGTCAGCATCATGATATCATTCAAACTTGTAGTCAACAGGACAACAGATGTCTTGGGTGCTTGTAGATGTTTTGGAAATGGCAAATAGGGCAGTGAATTCTGGGGGTTTTTATTCTCTTGTTTCCCCATCTCTAATACTGCCTTTTTACCAAATCCCAACTAGGAAATGACAATGAAGGAAACAGCAACTACCTTAATGTCTTCCTTTTCCTAAGAAATGTGAATTCGTGATATATCCAGTTTCTTCTTAGCAGGCTGTTGTTTCTCAAGGCATTTTGGATGCTGTCTAAAACCCAAGGAGGCAAAACCCACTCCTGTGATGGTCTTTGGCGTAAAACTCACCCCAGGAGTCTCAGACCTTTTCTTTTCCTTTCTCCATCTGTTGCTTTGTTGAGTGCCTTGCAGAAACTCAGTGGCCCAGTGTGAAGAACTCGCACGTCGTAAGAAATTGGGAGCAGGAGCTCCCCTGCTTCCCTGGGTGCAATAAAGCCAGTGTTTTTAAAAGAAAATTCTTTCTGTGGAATTCTTCCAAGGCCAATTCTCTGTGCTTGCCCATTTTCCCCATTTCACATGTAATTGTACAGATGACATTTTACATGCTACATTAAATCACTTCGGGTTTTGGAAGGGCAATTCTGGCAACACGCTCCGTGTAGCATGAGATGGGAAAGGGTTGGATCAAGAGAGGGAGAGCACAAATGGAGAGGCAGCATTCCATCATGGTGGATTCCCCCAGCGAGAGGAACGGTCCCAGGCACTGCTGTTAAGAGCAGTCAGGCAAAAAAACAGGAGCAGGAATCAAAGATCAAAAATCCGAGCCAAAGTGCAGCATCGAAAGCCTGCAAGTCCAGCCGAGCTGTGCACAGCCCTCATCCTGTGTCTATTCCCATCTAACCAGGGGATAAAAAGTGAATTTCAAAATATTTATTCCATCAGTGACTATCGAACTGAAGAGTTTGAATGCAAGGTGTTTCTAAATGCAAAACAACGGGCAAGAGTATCTTTCAAAGAACATTGCCAGAATTCCCATTAATTATCAATTAGGTCTACTTTTTATTAATCAGAAATGACCTGCAAGGTAAATGGTCTTGATAAGCAGGACCCACGGATGATTCTGCTCTGCTAACAGGTGTTTTTAAAATAATTATTCTAGTTATTTTTTCCCATCAATGAATATTAATGCTTCTCACTGCTCTTGTACAATAGCCTGTGTCAAAAGGCAGGCAGAGAGCTGTGTTTGGGTTTGGGCTTCAGATATTTAGAGATGTTTGGGGAAGTCTGACTGCTGTGTGGGCACCAGCCTCAGTGCAGCCAGGGAAAAGGCATCCTGGAATGATAAATGAAGCAGCAAAGCAAAAGCTGGTGTTGTACACTAACCTGGGGATTGATACGGGCTGTGAAAACCTCTCTACAATCCCTGGTAGAGGGGAGAGTAACCATTAGGTGGTGGTTTCTGTGGGCAGGACATTTTCTCTGCAGGGCAGTTGTAGCCTAGTCAAGTGGAAGAACTGGTTTTCTGTGCTGTTACATTTCCAAGGCATAGTGAGTAAAGAGTAATGCAGTTTGGGGAGAAAACCGTGTCCTCTGTTCTTTGCAGAGACACATAACTTACAGCACTAAGTGCCCGAGGACGTTTCTTGGCTGTATTTGTTGCTACCGCTGCCAAAGCTTATTGAGCAGTAAGTAGCAGAGTCATAGAATCCCAGAACAGTTTGGGTGGGAAGGGACCTTGAAGATAATCCAGTTCCAGCCTGGCCTTGGACACTTCCAGGTATGGGGCAGCCTCAACTTCTCTGGGCAACCTGTACCAGGGCCTCACCACCCTCACAGGGAAGAATTTTTCCTAAGATCTAGTCTAAACCTGCTCTTTCAATTTGAACCTATTCTCCCTTGCCCTGTCGCTCAAGCTCTTGTAAATATCTTGCCCCATCTTTCCTGTAAGTTCCTTTCAGGTACTTGAAGGGGCAATTAGATCACCCCAAAGCTTCTCTTCTCCAGGTGGGACGATGTGCCAGCAAAGGCACAATAAAGGAAACTTTCACACCTGCTATGTTCAGCAGAAAGAGGGGAAAAAATTAAGCTTTATTTACATTTCTCATACTTTATGGGGTTCTCAATTCCACAAGGGATTGGAGGACATGTCACTTCCTCCTGAATTCCACTGGAGAAAAAGGATGCTCATCAAACTTTCTCTTATCACAAAAGGAATGAAAAACAGAAAAGATGGTTAAATAAACATTGGCTATTGTTTACATGGAACTCCGTGAGAAAGAATTCCGACTCCATATTATACACAGAAGGCTTTAGCAAAAGCAGGACAACAGAACAATCCCAATTCTCTCAGCCTTTCCTCACAGCAGAGGTGAGGATCACCTCTATCCCTCTGACCAGCTTGGTGGTCTCTTTTGGGTTCCCCCCAACAGCTCCATGTCCCTGTAGGAAACAGGGCTCAGAGGTCAGTGTTGCTGGGAACATCTCTATTTTCCTAATTTCCAGGAGATGTGCTTGGCTGCCCGGGATAATTATGGCAGTCAGCTGTGGAAGGTGGCAGGAACCACCCCAAAGCACAGTGTGCCCATTTGGCATTCAGGCCAGCACTCCTTGTTAGTGCCAGAAGGATTGTACCTGGAGTACAGCATATTAGAGCCCATTTGCATGGAAAGTGAAACCACTGAATTTTTATCAGTGCCTCATTAACTCAAATGTTCTGTAAAACTCACTTTTATTGATTGAGTTTAAGGCATATGGTTGGGAATTTCGCTGAGGCAGGTGAGGCTTTCACTTAGCAGTGGAGGGATGATCAGCAAAGAAAGGAAGAATTAGGAAAGCGAAGAAATGAAGTTACAGTAGAAGTGGAAAAGATATTTAAATCTGTTAAAGACATATATAAAGATGTCTCTAAGACTGAAATCATAGCTTTCTCTCTTCTGTGATTTTTGACTGGTCATAACAGGCAGTCATTAAATGACTACAGAGTCTTCACTTATTCTGCTTGTGCTTATAGACAGGATTTGAGCCTGTCTTGGTTTTCAAAGGTAGTATTGTGAGGTTTCAATTGACAGATTTACAATTTTCATGTAAATTTAGTTTGCATATTAAAAAAAAAAATATTGTGTCAGTGATGATCTGGACAGTGCCAAACTACAGAACAGCTTTGATCCCTCTCTGTCCCCATGGAACCAGGCCGTGTTCAAGTCTGCCCCGTCCCAAATTTTGTTCCATTTTCCTTCCTCCCACAGCCATGCAAGCGTGTGCAGCCACATTCCTTTTAGAGCTGGGATTGCACCGACCTTCCTGTGAGCTTCCAAGCAAATTGTTTTAGTATCCACAGGGAACCAGAACAATTTTTATGGCAAGGAAGTGTAACGTGGCTGAGTTAGAGGATTAATGGGGATGCTACCTGTCCTTTAACATGACCATTTTGGCCTTGGGCCTTAGAAAAGGGGAAAAGCTGGATGGGTCTCTGCCTCACAGAACCCATGAAAGGATAACCCATGGACAGAAGGGTGGCATGAAAGCAAGAAATGGAATTCCATTCAGCATTTGAATAACTTTCCTTGAGCATCTTACATAGATATTGAAAAATTGCATGTTATCCCAGCCCCCTCCCTCTGCCAGACCTGTGGTTAAGGGGGCTTTTTCCAAACAGTGCTGGATCTCTTTTTTGTCTTGGTTGAAACTTAGGCTTAGACCATAACAATGTTGTTACTTCAATTCCAAGCACGGTTCAGTGGTAAGAGAAATGAAAAAAGTGTAGTTAATTGGTGTAATGTTCTCATCAAATAATTAGGGTAAATGTGCAATCCAATTTCTGCTGTACCACAGCTTACTCCTCATGTACAGCGAGGTATTTATTTATGTGTAATGATATTATTAAGTTGTTGTGCACACCAAGTGGAAATTGAAGTGTGTTCACATCCTAAATGCATCTACATTTAAAAGTTTAATAGACTGACTGCTTTTGGTTAAAATGCCTAAACATGAGTCATTAAAATATTGTAAATTAGTAACTGGCACTGTAGGTGACAACACTGTTCCCACACCACATTCACGGTGATCCATCTTCACTTGGGTATGATTTCCTTGACTGCAATTAATCAGAAATCAACTCCCCGAGTTCTGTTAAGTTAACCAAGGTATTTTAGTTGATATATTCAGGGCCATATTTCTTTATGTAGCAAATATTGCCACTTCCCCATCTGCCCACTTGGGCAGCCAGGGAGGATGAGGGTGAAAAACTCTCAGGGGCTCTTACTGGTACCAGATTATATGGAAATAAAAATAAAAGTTAAATGGGGCATGACACAAAATATTTAAAAGATCTGTTAAACAGCCAAAAATGTTAGGAATCCAGATTTTTTTCTGCAATAATATCTATTTACCTACGTGTATAAAGCATGCATTTCCATATTAGTGGAGCCCTTTAAATTAGGCAGGGGTTTTTTTCTCATTGACTTTTCTCTTTCAGTGCGATAAACATTTATTTCATGAACCTAATTTTCTCTGAAGTTAGTGGCAAATACTTCTGCACAGAAACATATGCAGAAACCATTAGTCTGAAGAACTAAAGAGCCATTAGTTAAAGTACATAGAACTGCACTAATAAATAGATACCAGATCAATCTTTAGTGTAAACCACAAGAACATTCATAGTGTAGGCTCCGTTTCAAAATTAATGGGTTTTTCATTGCTTTGTAAAAAAGCAATTAATGACCTGACTTTGATCAGTTTTCTATAGACATAAAACGAACTGGCACTGAATGGAGAGGAGTAAAAGCAGAACTTTGGTTGGTGAGCTCCAAATTCTCTAAGGATGAAAAATGAGCCAAATGTGAAATCATGGCCACTCTGAAATTAATGACAAAACTCACTTTGCATTCAGGGGAGCGGTGTTTAACAGCTTTGCAGTGTTGGCAAACATGTCATTCCATCAAGCCCTGTTTTGAAGATTATATAACAAGCTTTTTAAATGAAATCCAACACAGAAAAACTAGATTTATATGCATGCAGGGAAAAATTACTGGTTTGCAATATCCACCCTATTTAAGTCTCCTTGGACAGAGCCATTCAAATTTTAGCCCTTACTTCAGTGCAGTGTAACATGCCAGGTTTTGCCAAACTGATCTACGCCTCTGGTGCCTACAAATCCAGACCAGGAATTATTAACAGCCAGTCCATGGGATTCCCATACTTTGTGCTTCCATACAATGTGCAGACAGCTGGGCTGGTGGATTTCTGGGATGGAAACGGTAAAGTCCTGAGCACAGCAGCTCTGCTTGGCTTGGTTTCATTTTGGGAGGTTTAGTTTTTCCAAAGCATATGCCATGGATGCTGTAATTAATCCTTAATCTCCCTGATTCTCCATAAAACCAGTACCTGCACACGGGCAATAAAAGGTATTTATTTGAGCACCACAAGCAGGCAGTTATTTCTTGGGAGAAGGTACTTATGGACAGATTTAGTGATTCCTTCAATAAACACTCAGAGGGAGCAAGCCAGAGGAGCCCTTGATTGACAGTGCTCTCCTTTCTCTCATCCTGATGAGGCCAGGCCAGTGGGACACTGACCAGCAGGTCAAATATGTATTAGGGGCAAAAAGTGACAAAGAATATGCTAGAAAAGTGATTTTCCAGCTGTGTGCAGCCATTTTCAGCCCCAGAGGTGGTTTGTTATTTGTGTGTAATGGAATAGCTGGGGGCAGCAGGGCTGGGAAAACAGGGTCAGGTTCGCTGTGCTGGTAAAACACTGAAACTGTATTGAAGAGGGGGCGTTGCCTTCTTGGTTATTTTAGGGCTTTGTTTTGTTTCATTTTGTTTTATTTTTGGCCAGACAAATACCTAGTGCAATCTGAGCATTTTGGAGTGTGACTGAGCTCTCTGTCTTCCTTCCCCTGTTAATGATTTGTGAAATCCCCCTGGAGACTCCATCCACAGCCTGAACACGGCATCTCCTTTCCTGCAGAGGCAATGAACCCGTGACTTAAAATCAGCCTGTAGAAATAGGGTTTCTTTTCATTCACTGCTGTTTGCTGCTTCTTTCTGAGTGATTTTGGTGCAGGAGAAAGACATGATAAATGAGTAACTTCAGTGCACCTCAGGATATGTTTCTTGAGCCATTGCAACCCTTCTCCTGAGGCACAGCTGAGGGATTCTGACTTTATGTCCATAAAGTATCCAACATATCCCTCTACAGCTAAACATGCAGCACCACTGTGTATCCCCTGAGAATCCTAATGCTGCTGGAACATAAAGCAGTCTTCTGCAGAAATGGTTTGCTAAGTCTAAGTTTGCCTTTTCCTGTGCAGCTTCACAGAGCGGGGCCTGGCCTGACACCAGAGTTTGCTTTCACCCCAAGCGTGGATGCTGGGAGGGTCCAAAGCACAACTGCACAGCTTCACCTCACCTCCAGCCTTCTGTTCCTGTCAGAAACTTCACAACTGACCTGCAGAAATCAGCCTGCCCCCGGTGGCCTGCACAGAGCCACGTGAGGAGGGAGGGCATTACAGGTGCCTTCGAAGACAAAATGCACCACTCCTTAGAAAGCAGTGCAGTTTCAGAGAAAACAACACAATGTTTCACTGTCATTCATCTCAAATAGCATTGCTGCCTCTTGAAGTGTTCTAGAATCTCTTTCACTGTGCTGTAAACCTTAGAAAGTTTTTACACGTGCCACCTGCTAGCCTTTTTTGCTTTTTTTCCTGACAATTTGCAGATTTCTGTTTTTCTTTTATCTTTATTTTCGTTCTTTAATGTTCCTAACTCGCTGCATTTTAGGGATGAAATGGGACCTTTTGTATAGCTATTATTTAAGAAGTCTCTCTAGCAGTATAATTTAATATTATTTGAGGTTAGTTATAAATAAAGACTAACAGAAATGTTCATGACAAGAAGAGAAACAAAGTCAGAGGAGCTCCTCTTTGGTAGGTGTGTGGGGTATTTTCTTTACTCCCTGCAGGAAAGTAGCTGGAATCTATCAGTAAATGGGAGAACGTGGGATATACTCAGGTAAAATGCACCTTGGGTAACTGTTACCTTGTTAAAATAGGAATAGGTTTTCAAATAGCCTGTGAAGAGTAAGGGATAGAGGCAGGGATAACTGGGGGAAAGGAAAGATTTTGAGGGCAATACAGTAAAAAAGCCATGTGTGAGAAGGGAGACAGAGTAGAGGGGCAGTGGGCGTTTGGGTGAGAAAACAACATCTGCACATCACTTACTTTGACATTCTTGCTTGGCTGCAGGGAGCTGCTCTGGGTTGGTTTCACAGGTAATTCACATGCTGCTCATGTGGAAAATACAGTAATGTGCTCAGCAGCTGGGAGCAAATGTCTGCCTTACCGAGAGCAAAAGTATCCAGTCTGGCTCACTGCTAAATACCCAAAAGTCAAATATTTCTGCTTCTCGTGGTCCGCAGTGCACAGACCTAGCAGAGAAGTACCAGTGCTTAAAATTCATGGGAAGGGAAGTATGAGGTCATTCCCCTACAGCTCCCTCAGGCTCCACAGCATTGCTTGTCCTGGGCTGGAATGTACTTAATGGCACAGGCTTAACTTTGAGACTTGGGCATCTCACCAGGCTGCCAGAATGAGGCTTTTGGATGCTCTCCCTGTTGACAGCCCATGTAATTGTCACTTTACCTGCTTAAGTGCACTTTGGTGTGACCCAGAGAGACATTTGGACAGACTGGGAATGATCCCAGGGGAGTTGTTCTTCAGTTAAATCACTCTACAGAAGAAAATGGATGAAGCTTAGGTACCAAATAATTGAAGTCATGCAATTCAAGTTGCATATTCAGTAATAATTTTCTCCTGTGAAAAAAAACGGAGCCTCATTCTGTACCCATTTTCCCTACTTCTTCTCATCTTATTTCCTGTTGAACAACACCAGAAAAAAAAGCAAAGTTTACATCCCTTTGCATGCCCTTTAGAGAAGCACAGCCAGTTCAGCAGGAGATACACTGCAGGCAGTTCAGACTGAAAGCTGGAGGTGCATCACATCCCTCTTTCACTCTCAGCTTTCCTCTGGCTTTCAGAGAAGTTTAAGAAACTGAAAAAACTGAAGAATTCAATTTTTAGAGTTGAACTTCTATTGCATGTTTTTATTTCCCTTCAGACTTGTTGTTTTGACACAGTTATGGCTTTTTCTGTAGCCCTGGGCTACTTTTTAGGTCTTTTCCTCCTAGGTACTACTTTTAATTTTGCCTACGTGTCATTCACTCCTTGCAAGTGATGGAAGGTTCTGCCAGAGATGATGTTGGCTCTGCTCTGAGCTCCAGCCAGTTACTGACTTGCTCTGCATTGCTTTTTGCTTATACCAGTGCAAAAGAGGAAATCTTGCAAATATATTTTGAAAGCTTTAAAGGTGTTCTTGGTAACAGCAGAGTCATCGGTAAATGAAAACATTTCTATTTATTGAATGCAAGCGCAGTCGTGTTGTTTGTGGCCTTCGTACCCGATGAGCAGGAAATCCATTATACTTGTGCTTTTAATTTTGCATCTCTGTGAGCAATGTTCTCCCTGGGGGCTTGCAGAGGAAACCTGAAGCATAATCTTGATTTCAGCTGCAATGCAGAAATACAGCTGCTCCTGGTGACCGTGCGTGCGACCTTCACGTACACATTGGCTTTTATTTGACTTCTGAGGACTCCTTTTGGAGCTTTTTTTGGCTGCTGGCTACAAAACACAACCTAGAAGGCTTAAGAATATGAAAGAAGAATTACTTTCAGGTAGAGGAGGGGATATTCCATCCCCTTCTCAGGAGGTGAGAAAAATACCTCACTCCAGAGATAGCTGATGCTTGCGAGCCAACCCTTATTGTCCCAGCAAGCCAACAGTGGAGATGCAGGATATATTGCAGGCACACCTCCTCATCCTTGTTTTCAGAAGGGCACAGGCAGTTTAGGAAACAGGAAAATCTCTCCTAAAAGTGAAAACTGATCATGCACTAATCTCACCACAGACCTCTGCAACAGAAGTCAGCCTGCACCAACTTCAGGCACCAACCCAGAGCGGTGTTTGTGGACTGCAGCACCCAGGCTGTGTTCCCTGGCTTCTCTGGGAGTCAGGGGCTTGAGGATGAGCACATTTTAAGAGTCTGCCTCTCTGGTACCTGCTGAGTCAGTCTACCTGGCAGAGCACTTGCAATGGTGATTTTGTGTGTGAGCCATGTCTGCAGCTGGAGTGAGAAGCAGTGCCTGGACCATACAAGCAGAAAATCCCCCCATGTTTCATCTTGACACAGTTCATCCCTGAGATTGCTGGAGCTGTTGTTCACACCATCCCCAGCATGAGGAGAAGTGGTTGAGTCACTTGCCTTCCTTCCATCCCTGGAATGTGCCTCACCACGAGGCCTCTCAGGGTGTTTGTGCAGCACCACAAATGTGCTGATCCCATGGCTGTGCTGTCACACTGCTCAGGGACACCCTGGATGTGCTCTCCTGCCCCGGGCTCCACTCCTGAATTGCCATCACCTCCCCTCGCTCCCAGAGGGTACTCGGAGTAGAGCTGTCCCTTGGAAACAGGGCAGTGCTCCTGAGCTTGAGGGGAGGTGATTTAGTAACTTCCTAGGGTAGAGGCTGAAAGAGAGCTCTTTCTTTCATGCTTATACATTTCTAATGTCTCTGTTTTTTCTTTTTACCAGTCTTTTTTTCTCTTTTTAGTTAGACACCATATTCACTGATGTCATCACTATTAATTTGTATCTATCAAACCCTGCCATTACTCAACACTTCGTTCCTTTTCTTATTTATGAAGTTGAACACTTTAAAACCCCAGAGGATGAGATCAGGCAATTCTTTAGGGGACAGCCAGAATCTGTAATGAATGAAAAATTCATGTATTTCATCTCTTAATTAGCCATTGATCCAAGGAGTTTGGTGGGAGCATGACAAGCTGGGATATGTGAGGACAAAGGCTTCAGGGTGAGGTTGGTGTAGGATGTGTTGACTTTGCGTGGATTAAAAATGGGTTTGATATTTGGTGCTCCCTTAAGTTGTGATTGTGCTGCTGCTGTGCTCTTCAGCCTGAACAGAGGCACGTGAACAATCCCATGGATTTCAGTGCATTGATTTCTGTGACGAAAGTAAAGTACACACATTTTGGTAGGATCCAGAGCTTTATTTAGGATTCTCTTGGAAAAACGAGCAGGCAAGCAAAGTGTTAGTAGTCATCTGCTGCAGTACTCCCAGCAAAATTTATTTGGGTGCAGAGAGAGTAAATATTTTGCTCACAATAGCATCGAGGCTCAGATGTGCAAACACAGGCATCCTGTTGAGTTATGCTTTCAGGGCTGTGCACATAAATAATAACAATTCAGCCAAGGTTTCAAAGCTCTTCACAAAGGCAGGGAAGTATTATCTTCATTTAGAGATGGAAAGGACTTTAGATGAGGTGTCTGAGGTCACAAAATAACTGTATTAGATTTGAAACCTGAGCTTACTGTCAACCAAAATTGAAATGTAATTGTCTCTGTTCAATTGTAACTTGATTTTCATCTCCAGATTAATGTTCAGATTTAATGGCTCAGAAGGTCAAGTCTTTCTAATGGAAACATTTTTACTCAAATTCACCATCTTTATCTAAGCCTCATTTTTAATCACTTACGATTTATAGCTCCACTAATTGTGACTAATTACACCACTGTGCTGTTAAGGTAACTTAATTTCTTAACAGATTTTTGATGTTCATGGTTTCCAGCTTTATTGCTATCAGTGGAAGCCCTGCTTTGACAAAAGCCACACTGTGGTGGTTCAAATATTCCCTTTCACCAGGAAGCCTCTGGGATCTCAGGAATGGTGTCCTAGGACAGAGTGACACTCTCTACTTTATAATGCCATGATGTATTTAAAAATGCTGCTTCAAGTATCATTTTTAACTTGTCACCTTTTGATCTCTCAACATCTCTTGTTTCCTTGGAGCACCGAGAAGCCACTAGGAGCAGCAGCAAACAAAACACTGACTCCAAACCTCACGTGGGGCTGGAAGGGGGATAATTTCATCTGATTACATTAATATTTTATTGGAAGCAGAGTGACAAATTGGAGACTGATTGCAAACAGCAGACAATCACTGACTGTAGAGAATCCTAGCACTCCACTGGCACTTCAGATGCTTTAAGGAGCCGTTCTAAATCTGCAGGAAAATGGTTGAAACATTTTAATTCTGCAATTTAAATTGCATCACTCACTTAACCAGCTATTTTGATTGTGATTATGAAAACACTGTGATATGCTTAGAAAAGCCTTAGAAGACCTATAGCAGTGTGTGTTACTAATAGACTTGTGTGTTTTCCTTTTCATTTTCACTACCAGTAATTTATTTTAAACCAATAAAATATACCTATTTTGTTTCAGTTGCAAAGCATTTTTAGCTTGACTCAATCAGATTCTTTTCCCAGAGCCACATGAGGTAAGAGATTATTAATGACTTTTTCTTTATTATCCATTCCTCTGAAATGGTTACTTTAATTATGCCACCTTGATTTAATATATGTAAAAGCATTTTGTAACAGAAACCTTCACTATTTATAGAATGACTTTCACTGTTTCCTGAGATGCTGCAGTCAGGTCTTATTAGCAAAGTACAGCCTAATCCTGCAAGCATCTTTCCACAGCTGTTCCCAGATTTAGCAGCTCAAAAATGCTGAATAATAAGGATGCTGCAAATGCTCACAGAATTTTGAAGGGATTGCTTTGGGTCAGTGTGACGCCTGTGAAAGCCTCAAGTGAATTGCTGCTTTTACTGAATCAGAACGATGCAGGGCTGTGAAGCATGGCTTGGATCAGAGGGACAAACCTCTGTCACTGCTGTGGGGATTCAGTTCAATGTGTGAGTAAAACCAGCAGCTGAACCCAAACCCCCAGTCCAAGGGAATAGGTGGAGAGTCACCAAAGGCAGGTGGAGTTTGTGAGGCTGAGGTTTGTATTCAGCTCTCCCAGGCCCCACGGAGGTGAAAGGGGCCCTGCCAGGAGTGCAGTGTGGGGGTGACATCCCCAAGCTCCAGCACTGCTTCAGCCCCCGGCTCCTGCAGATCCCCGGCCTCTTCTGTCTTTCCCTGGAGATCAAAGAATGCCTCAAGGTTCAGCCAGAAGTCTCAGCAGACATTTACAGTCCTCAAAATAATTACTTTGACTTTCATAAGTAAATCCTTTAGAAAATTTGCTGCTCTTGCCTGAATCCGTGATAGTTAAAAAATTCTTAAAATGATGAAATTGCACTTTCTATGTCTTACAGACTCTGTGAGAGGAGATGTCTCTTGTCCACCAGCATGGGAGGTAAAACTCTAAATACAGATAGAATAGGTATTTTCACATATTTATTCTTGCAAAGGAAATCTTCCTAACTTTGTGCTTCCCTCAGTACGGTTGCTGATAACTTTTACCATACCGTGTTGGTGAAATTCTCCATCTGTGTCTCTCTCCTCTGTTGCCTAAACCAGCAAGTTTTTTGTTTGTTGTTGATACCTCCTTAAAGAATTTTCAAGTTTGTTGGAGTGTTTGCTATGTTCTCTGTATCAGATCCTGAAAGAATTTCCTAGCAGGCCACACCTGCTAATTGATTTAATTCTTGGACATTTTAAAAGAAATCCTGGCCACGCTTACATGAAGAATGAATATGGTTGAAAATAGATAATAACTTTACTTGAAAGATGAAAAACATATTAAAATGCAAATGTAAGAGATTTTCCTGGCAATACAGGGATAGATGGTCAAAACTCCAGCAGGAAGTGGAAAACTTCTACATTTATTAAAAGATAGAAAGGGATAAGGAAGAGTAAAAATGCTTTAGATCAGATTTGAAATTTGATTCATTCACTAGTGGGTCAAGAACCTAATCAGCTGCAGGATAAATGCTTTACTGTCATACTCATAAGAATGTGTCCCCCACCCCAAATCTGAAATTTGTTACTTACTATGTGTTTTGATACATGTAGAAACTAGTTCTGTCTGTTGCAAAGTTGAGCAGTACTGAACCTGAATCTAAATATTCCCCCCCGGAAATCTCCAGTCATCTTAATCATGTGCTTGAATTATGCATATGAGACTGTGGAGTCTGGAGATTATTGCTTAGGGACTGGCTTCAATGTAAGTGTATTATTAGGATGGATAAATTACACCCAGCAGTACAATTGTGGCATCCCAGTTTGCCAGGTTCTGTCTTATCTCCAAAAGCTGGGTTCAGGGCTTAGGGAGGCTGCAGTTACAAAGTTCCCTCAACATTCTTGAAATCTATTTTATAAGAGGTCTGAACAATGTGTCAGTGCAAAGCCTGAGACCATTCCTCATTCTTTCACAAGCTGCCCTCATCTCTTTTGTACATGAGTGTTTATTTGTACACAGCAGGACACAAAAGCACTGCAGTCCCACACAGAGACAGACATGGAATAAACACATGGATGATGTATTTCACAAGTATTCCTTGCTACTGCTGAAGCTCTGTGGGACAAAACATGAAGAATTATGAAGACCAGCTTTTAAATTATTGTATCTAGTGTAGTTTATCACCTACATAGGATCAGCTTGTTGACTGTTTCAGTCCTTTTTGAGTTGTACTTAACCTTTGGTGTTTGGTTTTGTGGCTTTTTACTGGTTTAAGTTTTCCTGCTTCTGTCTCATAGATTAAAAACCTTCTGGAAGTTTTGTGTTGAAGTCATGTGAGTTTGGCAGTGTAGGAAAAAAAACAACAGAAACAAACAAAGAGCAAACACAAATCATTTGGGGTGAAATTGGATTGGACTCCCTGCTCTCCTCCCTGGGTGAGCTTTTAGCTCTTGGTTGCTCTCGATGGCAGTGTCTAATCAAGCTCTGAGCTGAGGAACCCGCATAGGAGGCCACAGAGAATTGTTTTCATGGAAACTCAGTTTAATATCCTGTCAGTTTTATTTATTATTTTAATAGAGCAGGATTTATTTTGTAGTTACAAACTTCACACTATATTTGCAATTGTAATATTATTTGAAAGCGGTGCTCCAAAAACTCATCATTCGGGAAGTTAATGGGAGATGTTCCAGCCAGTTGCACTGATACAAAAGTGTGTTTGCACCAAGAATCTGGGAATACATGAGCACAACTGCACTGAGATGAGAATTCTCACTGTGTTTGATGGTCAGGAGTTTGGTCACAAGGTGTGTGACGCTTCTTGTGCGCTTCATCTTTGTTTTCAGCAAGTCTCTGATCAGGAGATAGAGTTCCTAATATATAATTTATGTGATTGTTTACACTGTGAGGCAGCAGTAGCAGTGCATCATTTGCATTTGGTCTATAGATAGAAACGTCTTTGCATGAATTAGTGGTCAAATAAGTAGTATTTGTTCGAATCAGCTCATGAAGAATTAACAAAGAAAAACCAAGAGGCCAAATGAATCCATTTAACGCCCTATTGCAAGCAGTTCCCCCATCTCCAGTATTTATAATTCCAGTGCTGTGTTGTTGGTATCCTATCACATGAAAAACAATAATACTTTTCTGTGGAATCCATGGTCTTATTTCTAAATAATCTCCACTACGAGGCTCACATGTCTGGAGCTATTTGATTCCATTTCTCTTGGCGGAAGGCGTCCCTGGTTTTTTGTGCAGGTGGAGGGAGGAACAGGCAGTGCTGGGAATGCAACTTACTTACAATGCTGCCTCTTCTCCTGTAGGATTGACAAAAACTGTTAGTTGCAGCGTGATTGCATTCTAACATCCAGTACTGCTCTAACTTATTTATTAGGCCACACCTAATTAGATAACATGGAAACATTTCATCCTGGCGGAGATGTTCTCGTGTTGCCTCATGCTGTGCAAGGTGCCAGAACCCTTGTTCTGCCATGGACATGGGTGTTGGGGCATGGAGATGACTGGTGTGAGCACTGCAGCCATCCTGCTCCCTTTCCTCCTGCCAGGAGGCTTTGTGGCTCCAGGAGGTGCCCGGGAATCCCTCCCAGTGCCCAGACAGTGCTGGGCAGCCTCACCTGCAGCCCTGGGGTGCAGCCCCGCGGGAGCAGGGAGGTGCCTGGGGAAGGTGCACGAAGCTCCGCGGGCTTTGCTGGGAGCAAGCAGAGACGAGAGAAGGGATTCTGGATTCAGTCACCCCAAATGGCTTGTGGAAAGCCAGGAGTTATAGCAAAACTCACTGGCAGGAAAGCAGCAAAGCCCTGGGGAAGGATGTGGGGGAGGCAGTGGCGGTGGTGAGGCTTTGATGGGCTGCTGAGCTAATCAGCCCATCGGCTGCTGCAAAGGTCGTGTCACGGAGCTGACACAAACCTTCTCCTCCAAAGTTCTCTTATAAGAATGCTGTAAAACCCCAATTCAACCTTGTAATTTTTTACCACATCTACAAGCAGCAGATGTTCTCAGAGCACATCCCACAGAACTTTCCCCTGCCTTCTCTATGGGAGCATGGGGTCTTTGTATGTTGGAGCTGACACCGTTTGTAAGGACACACCACCATGTGCTGCAGGAGGGTTCCCACAGCTAAAGCACCCAAAAGGGCTCAGTTCTCCTGGCTCTCGCAGCCTCTGGAGCTGGACAGACTCCCTGGAACCAGCTGTGGGCACTGGACTCTCCCCAGAGCACCCTGCGGCCAATGCCCAGTGCTGGCACCCTCCATGGTCCTGTGGGTGACCCTCAGCCAGCACTGACCCTTCTCTCCACCCTGACCCCCAGCAGGGTGATGGCCACCCTGAACCTGCTCTGCAGGGAGCCCAAGGCCTGAGGGCAGCAGCTCCCTGAGGACCTGAGCAGGTACTGTTCCTTGTCCTCTGCTCTCTCCCTGTGAGTACAACTGTGCTTAACCTCTCCCAGGCACAGGCTGCACGTCTCTGGGATTTTCCCGGGCTAATACCACTCCAGAAATCATATTACACGAGATAATAATCTCTGAGATAAGAGATGTTAATAACATACTCTGTGAAACTGATGTTCCATTTCCACTCTGTTTTCAACAGAAACTAAATACATCCCATTAAACCCAATGAGAACTGTAGCCAGCTGCCTTGACAGGGCACGTTAGAAATACAGCTTATTTTTCCCCTCCTCAAATACACAGAAGGTTTATTGATAATATTTTCTGTTAGCCTAAAGCATCTTTTTTGGAAACAAGTGTCCCTCTTGTGGCTCTTTTTCAGTGTCACTTCAAGCTGAAATGTTTGCAGAGCAGACCAGGAGTGCTTTCTAACCCACTTTGTGTAGATTTAAATGTATATATTATGCAGGGCAATAGGGGATCAGACTCTGTGGAGTATCTTCAGAAATAATTGAAAGCAGGACTTGTTCCCGGTACTTTGTAAATAGTAGCAATAACTCTTCACGTTTCGCACACTATTTGAGCTTTTAAAATTCTGCTGGGCCATTCTGTGGCCAGGAGTGAAAAGTGAAATTCTTTCAGATCTCTTGTGATTTAGCAGACAGCTTTAAGGGGTAAGTCTGAGATAAAGAGGAATAATTAACTTTTTCAGGAGTCACTTTCAGCCAGGAGAATTTAAATCTTACTTTTAATCTTTGGAATTGACCATGAACTTTGCGTTCATTCTATGTTGGATAAAATTATGTGTTATAATATATAAGTGAGTAGAACTGCACTGTGGACAAAATGAAGTGTGGAAAGTGTTTTGGAGGAGATAGAAGCAAGTAAATGTGAAGTATATGAAAAATCTAATCAATAAGATAACAATTTCAAAATAAAAACATTAGCTGCTAGAGAGTCCAATAAATCATATCAGTTGTGTGGAGCAGCACCACTGGATGAAATTATAGAGTGGTGAGAAGCAGAATACATCGAACACAAATAATCTCTCCCTCTCATTTATTCTGGTTTATAGTTGAAGGTGTAGGGATTGCTTTCCCCTCCAAGATGGAAAAAAGCAGGAAAGGAGCACATGTAGCAATCACAGCACAGCACAATCTGAGCGTGTCACAGGTTTACAAAATGTCACACTCTGCCATGGCAAATGAGCCACTGTCACACCCTTAAACAGCTCTTTTGATCTCTCCTAATGCACAAATTACGGTTGGTGTCACGTCTTATTACTATTATCTTGTGGAAGATTGAAATGTTTTGCTCTCTGATAGCAAATTCCTAATAATTTACCTGCCTGAGACACAAAGAAATTAGGTAGAACGCCAGTTTTTCCTGAAGCTGTTTAATGTTCCCTCAGTGGTATTTAATACACTTTGCTACAGGGATGCCTGTTGAAAATTCAATGTATGTATTTCTGGGACAAACTATATGGCCTTGGCTTGATCTAAAGCCCCCACGGCACCGGAGGAACCTGCTGGAGGGGACAGACAGTGCAGCTTTTTGTCATTTAGCCAGCACAGATCAACAGGATGGCTGTGATACTTTCAGGCTGTGCTGAGAGGAAGATGAGATATTGGATGTAGTCCTGCTCAGCCAGTGCTAAAGGTGTCACAGCAGAAATGGTGACAGCAGCACAAGTGTCCCTCCCTGGAGGGTGGGTCACATGCCTTGACAGCAAAATAAATTTTTGCAGCACTTTAAAACAAACCAAACACTAATCTGGTGCTTGTTTCAGTCCTTCAGTCTGTCAAACAAACAGGAAAGATGAAAACCAGAAATCCATAAGGTGGAGCTCAGTCAGCAGCGTGGCAATTTCTACATGGCTTGAAGGCAGGATGTGGATTCCCACACCTGGGAGCAGTCTGTCTAGGATTATCCAAGCAACAAGGCCTTGGAGGAAGCTGCTTGATCATGTTTTCCTTCTATTTGGAGGAAAATGCTCCATAAATTGCATGTTTGCTTGGACCCCTCCAGCAGGCAGGACACAGCCGAGTAAGGATATGCAGAGGGTTTCTCATCTCCACAGGGAAAAGTCCATTCCAGGGTAGGGAGTGGAAGGAAAACTACTGGAGCTCTGGCAACAGTGCATAAGATCAGTGAGTGAGGAGTTTTGTCTGGGCAACTTTCTAAAGAGTATCAGAATATAAATCACACTGTCCAAAATTAATAGACTCCTCAACCACTTCAGTTTATTAACATTGCTGGCGGTTCCCCAGAAGCTGAAGTAAGTTTGGTGAATTCCATTGTGCTTAAGTGGAGAGAACACTTCCTAAGCAGTTTTATTGTCCTTTTAATGTCTGAACCTGAGACTATTAGGGCTGCAAAATGATTTATAATGATGTGCTAAACTGGAGTCATTTCAGTCGTTTATGAAACCCTTTGTGGATGAAGTGGAGAGTTGCTGGGGCTGTGTTTTCTTTGAACACTCTCCCTGTGCCTGTGCAGAACACGTGTGCAGCTCCTCAAGAAGTGAGGATGCAAACCATATGGTAGAGCCTGGGATGCCAAAGTGCATTTCTAACCTCCTAGTGATCATTTTGATGTGTTACAGCAGTGTCTCCCAAAATATTGAGAAATTCTTCCATGATTTTAATGTATGTTATTCCTCATAGTGGAATCATCTGTCAGTAACTGCAGTGATTAAGTTACTGTTCCTAAAGAACAGCAGTCTCACTTTATTCCCTATCCATATTTTCCTTCCTGTGGCTCCCAAAGATCATTTCCTTTGAGGGGATGTTTGATTAAGCTCATGTGATTTTATTTCTGGGTATTTTTCTCTGTAATTACCTGTAGGACAGTTAGTTTTGACAAGATTTTTTACATACAGAAATGTTAATATCTAAATGTGATTTCCCTTTGGAATTCAGTTGAGGCTTTTCAGTTGTATTTTTCACAGTGTGCCAAGAAGACACATGTTTAGGAACATACAGTTCTCTGGTTCTGCAGGATCTATTATTTTTATTATTCATTAACTGAATTACAGGTTCTTTGGGGAAGGACGTATTTTGAGCAGTTCCTTACTGAGTTCAGGCCCCCATCAAGGTGCTGGGATACAGAGAGCAGAGCAGGTGCAGTAACAGGCACTGAACTGAGAACAGGATGTGGAGAAATGCTCAGGTCAAACGTTCATTGATTCCCTTTAACATCAGAACCTGCTCAACACTGAGGACATCTCTGGCAAACAGGTACTCTGAATTTAGCACAAAATCTTCCATTAATGAAATCTCAAATGCAATGTTAGTACTGCTTCTCTACTTTCCTTTTCCTACAGTCATTGAATACTGCTTTTTGTTTTCCCCTCAGTTTTGAAATCTGCATTTCTTTCCTGGGCAGTGTAACACAGGCTGTCACCAGGATAATTAACAAAGCACGAGGGATAATGTACAGACTTTTTCAGTTACCTTTGAAACTATGAAAAGCCAATTCTCTTCCACTGCTTTTCCCAGTTTTGTAAATGCTCCTCAACGTTCAGTTATAATTGTACATAAATCAAAGGATCCTCAGGATCAACACCTTAGAAACCGAAGAAATCTAAAAATCACTCAACCTGGGATGGAAGACGCTAAAAAGAAATAAAAGACAGTGCTACATATTCATGAGGTTTTACAGAAATGAATATCAGAGTGATGAAAAGTGTATTTGAGTGTAAAATGCCCATGTTCAATTATCTCTTTTCCAAAATCCACAGGGCAGCTTATCAGCTTTTTGGGAGCACAGTTCAAGGGGGAAGATGTTCTGTCTCTGAGGCCGTCCGTGGTTGCTTTTCAGTGGCTGTGAACAGGTGCTGCACAGGTAGGATTCATCAGACAAACATATTTAGAGCTCTGTCAAGTTCATGATAGCTAAGAAAAAAAGGTAAGGTTTGAGTTTTTTCCTTCTCTCTCTTTCTCTCTGATGGATGCATATTAAATTTTATTTCTTGTTTAAAAACTATCATCACTATGAAAAGTTTAACTTCACCATAGAGTTTTGGACCATATAGGAGGTGGTTCCAGGAATGGAGGGTTTTCTGGGTTTACGGAAAAAAAAAAAAGCAATTCCCAGCAATCTGTTGAAATTTATTAGAGTTTTTGTTATAACAAGGCCATCAGCTGCTGCTGTGGGTACCATGGAAACAGGCATTGCTGCAAACAGGGGAGGCTGCTTTCAATCCATTCCTATGTCAGAAAAAATAAAGAAAATAAGGTTTTGTGGGCTGAGATGTTTAACGAACTCTGCCAGTTTCTTTAGCAGTGCACGTGGCCACTGCCCTGGCAGAGGGACCAAGGGACTGACAGACACCTCTGACTGCTTCTAGTCTCATGAAACAAAACTGGAGCAGCTCTCCACTGATCTCCAATCCTAAATAAATGGGCAAATAGGGAAATGGCTGGTGAGCAGCCCAGCCAGAGTGGAAGATAAAGGGATTTCCTTTCTAATTCTCTTTTGGACCATGATGGAGCTTGAGCAGGTCAGGCTTCCTGGAGCTGATCTGGGCCCAAAGCAGTCAGTTCCTCATGATCTTCTGTAGGAGAGAAGGGAGAGGCAGGAGAGCACTGACATCACCTTGAACTCCTGCATTTGTTTCTGTAGTCAGCCCAAATTGTAGATCATTTTACGTGTTTCAGTGCAACCCCCTCTCCATATTCTTAGTAAAATATCGTAACAAGCAATTTCTCACTCCAAAAATAACCTGTGGGAATCAGCATGGTGGTTTTCCCATTAGAAGCACAGTAAGTGCCTCGTGCAGCAGCAGCATTCAGAGAGCATCTGCTGGGATTGTTGTCATAGAGATCCCAGGATTGCTGCACTCAATGTATGAGAGACCACACAACAATTTATGTGCTAAGTTTTATAGCTCTAATATATCAGCTGGAGATTTCCATCTGAAGTTTCCTCAGCTTTCCTTGCTGGGTGGGAGGTGGGGTTTTCCCTCAAAACTCAGAGGATGGAATTAGAGAGATGAATGTGAGATTTTTGTAAGACCGTACATGTTAACAGTCATCTTAAAATATTGTGAAGTTGATAATGATCACATCTTTCTATAAGATTCATGAAAAATCCACATTTCTCTCTGAATTGCACATGTATTGTTCTTCGTGTTACTCAGTAATACAGTAATTTATTATGCTTAAGCTGATGTTTTTCCAGTTTCTTTCCATTTAACTCTCATTGTTTCTGTGCTTACGTGAAGATGAAGCCAAGAAGACAGTCTGGAGCAACACATCCTTGCACTCCATGCTTTATCCATTTATTTCTATTTTCCGTGATTTTCAAGGTATACTAGAAAATAATTTAAATAAATCAGCACATAGAGCTATATTACAAACCTTGAAGAAAACCTAAATAACTGTGGTAGGTCATAGAAAAAATATTTTTAAAGCTATTAACTGTCTGTCAGGTTGCCCACTGCAGAGCCTTCAGCTGATTAGCTGCTTTCTAGCCCAGTGGAAATCAATTGCACAGAAAACCTTGAAAGCAAATCATTGGATGTAACATGGAAAACCTGATCTTTTTTTAGGATACGGAGAAAATTTCCGGAGAACAATAGCATTTATTTCCTGCTAACTGCCATAGTTGTCTGTTTAATGAGGTGTCGGCCCTGCCAAGTCCCGATGTTTGTAGAGATGGAGGTGTGGGTTAGCTGTGTGTAAGTGGAGACTGCCTCTGCTTCGGGTTTCTAGCACATCTGATGCTGCCTCATCCAAACAATCACAGAACATGCCAGACTTGGCATAAAGATGTGCTTGGTGAAATCCCCCTGGGGTGAAGTAAAGCTGTGATCACTTTTCTCTGTCTGCGAACGCTAAAGAGGGATAAGAGAACCCCCTGGGGCGAGGATCTGGCTGTCATCTCCAGCTGGGCAGGAATTGGGCATTTATTCTGAGTTCCATCAGCTATCAGATAGCACAGAGGGATGGACAGACAGAGACGGGCTCTCGTCAGCCTTAGCTGGGAGGTAAGAGAGTCCACCACAAGATTGGTTTGTCCAAGGACAGGAACCCTAAAACTGCTGTCACACCAAACCTGTCCCAGCCCCTTGGTGGGTGCAGAGCTGCAGTGGGAGCTGAGGCTGGGGCACAGTATCCCTGGACTTTCCCCACCCAGTGGATCACTGGACAAAACCAATAAATCACGAGCCCTTGCAGCTTGGAGAGCTCCCTGCTGCCTGACACAACCTGTCTGTATCCATTTTAAACGCAGGATTGCACGTGGCAGTTCAGGCAGTAGATGAGGAGAGGCTCAGAAAGCCGAGGACTCTGGTGTCTTGTAAACACCAGTACCAAACCCAGTGGGCTGAATGCTGCTTATTTGAGGTGGGGAAGAGCATGGACAGGGCACCTGTGGAAACAGACTGGGGATCAGCTTGTTCTGATCTCTTGGGCAGCACCTGAATATCACTACTGCACATCCCTTCCTGTTAGAAAGGGGCAACCCATTCACTTGAATTTCATCTACCATATTGAGTGAACATGACAGTTAAAAACTCTGGGTTTAGGAGGTGTGTTTTGCTGCAGGGGTTTCAAGGGAAATACTTCTTTTGCTCTTTCTTGTCTCTGTCTTTTCACTGGCAGGGACGGGGGTCATGGTAATGGGATGGACAGGAGGAAGGAGCACAGAGTCCATCGTGTGGTCCTACAGCAGCTGGAATGGAAGGGCTTGGGTTGTGTTCCCCATTCCCACAGCTCTTCTGGGCTAATACAAAGTGCATAACTAAGCTCTGTCAATTATTTGAAAAGTAAAATAGCAATTAGAGGGGAGAAAAAAGAAGGATGAGAAGCCTTTGGCATGTTATTACTCTTCCTGCCGGGAGACAATTAAGCAAAGTGAGCAGCAGCTGTGGGGAGCCAGCAGCCATCCTTCAGCATGGGATCACTGTCACTCACTGCAGATGCCATTCCCTTCCTCAGCTGGGATGTTCCATTTATTTCAATTACTGGACACAGTTGAGCTGAGGAAATATTTGCTTGTTCCTTTGTTTTTACATCTCTCCTGTACCTGAAGTTTCTGGCACTTGTCTCATCATTAATATTTCTTACCACCGTGTGTCTTCTCCACCAACGAAGGTCATTCCCTATCAGCTCACACACCTAGAAAGGCATCATCCATCTTTCCAGGACAGTGTGAGGTACTCAGCCATACCTGTCTGTCTGACTCCTGTTTGTCTTGCCATCTGTCTCGTTCCCATGTGTAACATCTAATTAACACCCATGGTAATTAATAATGCTGTGGGGTCTTTTCTATTGCCTATTATTGGTGTCAGCGGGAATAAATCAGCACATTGAACACAAAGGGAATTGTGGTATTCAATGATGGAGAACATAAAAAATGCACTTACAGATTTTAAATATTCATAAAATAGAAGGCAAGGACCGTAATTTTTAATAAAAGATTTTGTATAGTGAATAAAACTGTATTTTCCTACTTCTCTGTAGAGTACTAACAGGGCATTGTGTAGCTGAGGTCCCTGCACACACAGAAGACAGCTCAGTGATCAGTTCATGGCAGCTGCCTTGGAGAAATAGTTGATTTGTATTGGTTTTAAGTTTAATTATTTGCTGTTTTGACAATGGTGTTTGGCCTTTTGAAATTGTCAAATTGAAATGTATTGGTCCATAAAAAATTGCAGACTAAAGGTTGGATGTAATTATTCTCCATGGATAACCTCAGAGCAAAACATTTGGCCATCGATGTCATAGAACATGGTTCCTGCCACCAACGCCTTGGATGATCACAAACAGGAGTATTCCTGGCTTAAAAGTCAGACTGATTGCTGCTTTTTTGCAAAATAATTCATTTTAGTGATTAAACAGACCTTTGCTCTCAGGTCCCCCAGACGTGTAGAGGAGCAGTGCCGCAGTGGCACCAAAATCCAGGCCTTGTGTATGAAACATCCAGGGAAGCGGAGTATTGATTCCAGCTGCCAGGAGATCTGCCCCAGAGCCAGACAGAAACACAGCCGGGGCTGGAGCAGGAGTTGCCATCCCCGGCTGTTTCCCTGTGCTCGGTACCACCCACAGACACGCTGCTTTGTTATTCCACACGTTTGAGCCAGCAGCAATGAGCACTTCACCCACTCAGACCTAAGAGATAACACAGGAATAGCTGCCTAAACCCTGTTATTTTGTCTAGGATGCTTTAACAGAACCTCAGGAAAACCTTGCCCTTCCCTAGTGCTGTTGAGCTTTCCAGGAGAATACCACAGAATGATTCCCAGTGTTTAGTCCTCCAAAAGCTGAAGATATTTGACTAATTTAATTCCTATTCTGCTTACAGTATCAGGTTTCCCATTGTTGAGGGATATTTCTTTTCAGCTTAGGTCAGTTTTTTTAGAGAAAAAAAAGTCTTTCTCATGCTGGGAGCTGTTTTATAAAAGAAAAATTGCCTTTTCCACCATCAACTTTTCCAACTGCTTTGCAAAGATGAATTAAATCTGAATCTGTCTCAATTACTTGGGGATTGTATTTCATTGTAACTAATGGCATTTCATTATTTTTGTAGATTAAGCATAGGGACTGGCAGTGTGACTTCAGAGCTCAGCTCTGGGTTTCTGAACTTGAGAGAAAAACTGAAACCATTTTTTGTTTGCTGCCCTGTGTTACTTTGAATGCAAAATCATAACAGGGCAAGAGGCAGTGGATATAAATTGATTTTCTGGGAATTTTTTGGTTGTTGGGCTTTTTTTTTGTCCAACTGGACACTGTCCTAAGCAACTTGTTCTGACTGTGCTCTGAGAGGTGCTTGGACTGTAGGATCACCAGAGATGCCTTCGTGCCTCAGCTTTTCCATGTGGCTGTGAATTCTCATCAGGAGGAAGGTACAGACCTGCAAATGTCTGAACTCTGTGTGTATCACATGTATCCCTGCACCCACCTGGCCTGATTGGCCAAAAATTATGAAAGGCAAGGGAGGTAGTTGGGAAAATGTTCCCAAAATTTCGATTTGTTCTCTGCTCAGATGGAGTTCAATGCTATTTAAATGTCACAAAAAATAATGTGTGGAATATGATAAATGAGGTGTCCATTTCAATGAGCTTACACACCCAAAAACAAATGCTGTCCATGCATTTCTTAAATGTGATTTCAAAGAATTGTAATTGCTCTTCCTCAGAATTTACAATTAAGTAAGTGCAGAAAAAGTAGATAAATCAAAAAGGCAGTGACTGGGACATAGCATGACATTTACTTTTTACATTTCATGCCTGACTGTTATGTTTTTATTCCATACTCTTTTGTCATATTTAAATGTTTAAGATCATTTTAATCCTGGCTGCAGCTTCCTGATGATTCCCCTCTAGTTCTTTTTTATCTCCACCTTTTCCAAAACCTGTTGAAATCTCTCACTGCAGCCTTTTCCTCGTGTCTTTCCAAACTTTCTTGGCTGTTATGTTGCAACCCAGAGAAAGGGAAAATTCATGTTTCAGGGGAAATTCAATTGTTATATATACTGGTTGGTCACTTGTCCCAGAATTACTTCAATAACTAGCAGTGATTTATTTATTTTTAGAAGAAAAATGATCTCCTGTTTTGTTTAAGTCATATGAAAGCAAAAGGAAAGATAAAATAGAAAGAGAAGGCAGCTCTTCTCTTTGCTGATGATGCATTTGATGGATGTCTCTCTGAGGACCTGATTGAACTCAGAGTTATACCCCCAAATGAAGATAAATCATTGGTGAAGGGTTTGTGGAGTACATGCCCAAAATCAATTATGCTCACATGGAGATCTATTAATCTACTTCTTCCTGTTCAGTCTACCCAGCCTCTTTTAAATGGCTTTTTATCATTCCAAACACAGGTTACCTTTTTTAAGTGGTGGTACAGTTCTGGTGGCTTGCATTAAAATCAGAGTTGAGCCTGGAATGTGAGGAGCCCTTTCACCCCTTCCCTACACTCGGCCCAATTACCTTACCTCAGTTGCATCCCATTTCTCCCAACAAAATCTCCGAGTCAGAGGGACACTGACCCTTTCTGCAGAGGTTTGGTGGGGTTTGTCACCTTTCCTGTTGGTAACACAGCAGCCTGGAAAAGATTCCAGTATGAAAAAAATAAAGTTATGCATATATAAGGATGTACAGTTGAAAACACTGCAGTGAAAAAGAGATATCCGGGAAATTGTCTCTCTGAATGGCATTTCAGGGAAATGCAGTGGAGTTCAGAGCCAGAATGTATCACATGCTCTCTCCATTCCCAGGGAAAGACAGTCTGATCACAGTCAATGCCTAATCAAGGAGGATGAAGGAGACAAAGCAAGTGATGAAGGGAAGCTAAATAACAGTAGGGAATTTAAAAATGAGTCAGGTTTTAAATTGTGAGGTCGCCTTGTGTTTCTCAACCAGGGACATGGTAAGCATCTAACTCCAGTCCACTGCTCTCCAACTAATATTTCACCATGTTAGCAGTGTAAAAAGTTGTTAATCAGGCAGGTAGGCAAAGCATTCCAAATGAATCCCAAATCCTAGCACAGATAATTTTCATTCTGTCAGTGAATGACTGGCACTAGTTCTGTCTCCAGACTGAACTATTGGCAGCTAACATGAAGAAATCCTGCCAGTGCATTCCAGCAAGAGATGGAAGCACTGGTTGGATTTGATGATCCTAAGGGCCATTTTCACCCTCAATTATTCTAAATGATTCTGTGAAATGAGTGGTGTCCATGCACTGTTTGTATGAGGCCCAAAGCATTGCCATGCTTTGGTGTAGTGAACAGTAGAGCTCTGACGACACAAAAAGCAGTGTCTTGGGTGATTTTTATGGCTGTACTTGTAGGTTCAAGGAGCTGTGCACTAAAGCCTCTAAATCCCACATGAACATACTGCCTGGGAGAATCCCCTGAAACACAGGAGGCACTCAGGCATCTTGGCACTTAAGATTCCATGTTTTGCTCCAGGGCTGGATTTCCAACGTGTAGCTGGAAGAACAGTTCTTCAGGGACAGAATTCTCTGTCTTTCAAAGCAGTGTCTATGTTAAGCAGCCTCAAGGATGGAGAAAAATCACCTTAATTTTAAAAGGTGGTGCTTTACAGCTCTGCCGGTGGGCTTTCACTCAGACATGCTCACAGACATCTGTCTGAGACTTCTGGGGTTGTCCAAGAAAGTGTTTGAAATGCAATATTTTTCTTTTAGTAGCTCTCTAGAGAATATCAAAAAGAGATAAGGAGAAGCAGCATGGAGGCACTCCAGAGCTGTGGCCCTTAGGAATTCTGCTGACGTGTATCGTGGAGTTGCATTTGTAAAACGAGGGACCCTCACAGATCCCTCTCCTCTGCTGAACTGGATTAACATCCTGTCATAGACCCTTACCAATTATCTCAGCCCTGGGCTTGGGTGCAGAGTTCCTGTCAATAAAGCCTGATAAACAAATGTAGTACTTTGAGTGTTTAAAAACACAGCATCAGTTTCGTGGCTGTGAATTTCATTGACTTTCTAAGCAGAATTGGACTTTTGCTGGTGATTCATTCAAAGCGAGTAGCCAGTGTATAAATCCTTAGTTCTGTGGTAAAGCCCACGCATGCAAAATTAAACTGGATGAAATCTAGAAGCCTGTGGGTGTTTTGGGTGAGTTTACAGCTTTTATACTCAGCCTTTCTTCTGATGGAATTAATAAATGCTTGGGATTGTTACAGCTGCAGTCAACTCGTGTGACATATTGATTAGCAATATATTGACAAAAATTGGTCTCTTCGTTAACAAGAAACAACACAGTGATTGATAGGTTACAGAAGTTATACAAAGTGTGCACACAGATGTTGGGGGAAGTGACACATCCCACACAGTCAATCAGGATGGAAATTGGAGCAGAATTCTCCAGCTCAGCCTCGATTATCTGGCAGAAAGTGATCCCAGGCTTTCAGGTGAGGAATAACTTCTTTTCATTCTGTTGTTGTTGTTGTTATTGTTTTTTTGGTTTTGGGGGTTTTTTTACTATTATTATTATTACTACTATTACTATTACTGTCATTATTATCTGCCGAGTGTATTTTCTAGTCCATAACCATCAGGGCTACAAAAGTGGTTTTCTCAGATTGTACCATCAAGACTTTCTGATTCCAGGTAAATCCAGTTTGGCAGAACAAGCACTGAAACTGCCCCAGCTCTCTAACACAGTTCAAGTCAAAACCATGTTTGACATCACTTAGCATGACATGAGAAGGAAATCTGTTTTAAATATAGGGAGGTGACATCAGAGCACATTACATAAGCTTTATTTAGTGTAAGGATTTTTTCTTCCACGTGAATTGACATAGGAAAGGGATATTAGAGAGACAGGCGGTTTTTCATGTCTCTTTCAATCTGTCAGATAAAACCACAAAGGTGGTGGTTGTTGCTAGATTTCGAGTTTGTTTTCTCAATTTGTGGATACCATTCTGATAAAAAAACCCTCTTTGCAAATGTAAGAATTGAACCAAACTATCAAACCTGTCCAGCTCCACTCCTTTGGGTTTTTTTTTTATTTAGTGTAGGAAGAAAGGGGCAGAACCAACAGAAAGAAGTTGGAGCTTATGAGAGAAGGAGAAATAAAGGAACACCTTTTTTTAGCTGAAACCTGGCTTCGGAGAAGCATTTACTTTCTTAGCATTGCTTAGGTCTGAAAAGATCTAGTCATCCTAAATTCTGGCCCAGGAAAATGATTTTTTAACATATTTGGCTTTTAAGGCCTATTTTTCATTTTCCTTTTGTTCTGTGGCAATACATATTTCCAAGCCTTTGCACAGGAGCTTCTCCTGTTCCCTGTACCATCCCCCTTTACAGGTAAGGCACTGAGTGGACTTTTTCCCAAGACAGAATTAAAAATGCTACATTACAGCCTTCAGTAATGACACCTGGTATCACATTTCCTGAACCCTCTACCATTTTTGCTTTCACTGAGCAACGTTTTCATGTGGTTTTTCCCCTAAATCACTGCAAATGTGGCAACCACAAGACTCTACATGAGTGAGGGCAGAGAAAACCAGTCTGAGGTGGCTCAGTGAAGAGTTTAAAGTGAAGCTTTATTCTTCTGAGCCCTACTGAAGGACTGAAAATCCTCTCACTGACTTAAGGAGAGTAGATCAAGGTCTAGGTGCTGGTCAGTGAAGCATTTTCAAAGTAAGGATGGGAAATATTATCAGTACACCGTAGGAGCCTCCTGTATTGAAGGATGAAAGGGAAACAACCATGCAGACAATGGGTTTGCAACAAGAGAAACCACTAAAGCCTGCAGACTTTATTTTGTGTGGCTTTCTACTAGAAATAACATAAAATGCAGTGAACACAGCCCTCACACATACGTACACCTGGCTAACACATGGGACATGTGGCATTGGCTGGGTGTGAATTTAATAAACCTACAATTTGTTGTTTCATGTGGCCACAGTCCTGCCCAGTCCATCTGGGATATTTGTACAAAGAAAACAAAACCCCTCCCAGCATTTCATTGATCTTTTCCCCATTTCTGTTGAATCATTTCTGTCAGCTTACATGATGACAGTTCTTAGACATGGGCATTTGCTTCCTTTTATTCATTGCAGGAGTATTTAAATGTCTGATCAGCCCTGAGTGTATGGCCAAGAGAACAGAGGGGCTTTTGGGGCCCCTCCTCTTTCAAAACTCACTGATTTTGCAGGTCCCTTCATCAGCCTCTGGTTCAGCTACAGACAAGGGGATTTGTCCTGCATTTGCTGAACTCAGTCAATCTTTTGTCTGGACTGCTGTGGAGGACAGGTAACACTTGAAAAACCTCTGTTGTGTCAAAGGGATGCAGCACTGGGTGGGTTGTTACAGCTAATTTTAGTCAAAGTGGAAACTGGGAGTAAAGCAAGCAACCCCTCTGGCATTTGGTACAAGGATCATCCTATAGAAAACAGAATATTATCTCCCTCACTGTCAGAGAAAACAAATTACATACTCTGGATTAAACACAATTTACGGAGGTGATACAAAGACTACAGAACTGCGGGGTAAGAACAGATGAACAAAATCAAGGGGCTGATTGCAGCACGTCCAATGCAGTAACTCCCCTCAGCTGTGGGGGAGCCCCAGGAGCGCTCAGGTGTCAGCAGCTGCAGCTGGGTCTGCTCCGTTCGCCGGGCTGCACTCACCCTCCGGCAGCCGAACGGGGCGGTTCTCCTGCTCCCTTTGTGGGGTATTCCTGTTCTTGGATCCCTCGTGGCTGTGGGGTTTTCCTGTCCTTGGATCCCTCATGGCTGTGGGATATTCCTGTTCTTGGATCCCTCGAGGCTGAGGATGGCCGCTGCTTCTCTGTGAGGGCAGGAGCCAGGTAAGGGCCTGAGGGCTGAGCCATCCTCGTGTGGGGGCCTGGTTTGGGCGGGAAAAGGGAGCTGTTACTCGGACAGGAGAAATTTGTGGGGTTTGTGGATTTGAGAGCTGAATATGTTCATGCTTTGTGAAGTTTAATATTCTGGGTATTTGAAAGTGCTGGGGTTTGGTGGGGTTCTTGTGTTTGGGGGTTTTTGTTGTTGTTTTTTGCTATCAGGTTTGATCTGTTAAAATGTTTAAATTAGGAACAATGTGTGTGAAAAACTTGCTTTCTTGTGCAATACCCCTGAGAAAGAAGGTCCTTCTGTAAGGGGGGACTGTTTGTTTGTGGGTTTTGGGGGTTTTTTCCCCAAACGTTGGTAATGGAGGTCTGAGGGGAAGAGGTGTTTGCTGCGTGAGGAAGAAAAGGTCTCTCTTGCCTGAGTGAGGGTGGAAACACTGTAGCTCAAAACAAAGCTGTTCTTACTATTCTTGGGTCTCATCTGAAGGGGTTTTTCCTGCTTGGTAACCATAAACACAGTTTGCAGTGGCTTATCTTGCTATAAAAAATAAAAATGAACCATTTGTATCTACCTATGGCTTGTGTCTTCTGCTCTGCAATAGTACTTGGTGGTGGCAGCTGCAGTTAATGAGCTCAGCTGGGAATGATGGTGGGGATGTGTCCTTAGAGGAAGGGTTTGAATTGTGTTAATGGCATTTTTGCCATGTGTATTAAATATTCCTAAAACATTTCTCATGTTTAGATGTAAATAGCAAGTAAAAATATGCAAGAGCTTGTTAATATTTTCTTCCCCTGTATGTCTCGCTTATGAAATGGACCATTACTGGCTTCTGTTTGCATTCATTTTTAATATGAAAATCGTTTCACTAGTTGGAAAATTATAATAGCTTTTGTGAAGTTGTTTAAATGAACAGAATGTGTGTTTAATGGTTTGTGGGGATCCAAGTTGGAGCAGCTAAAGCTTTGGTATAGAACTAGTGCTAATGTGGTTTTGCATTAAAAGCCCATTTTAAGACACCTACCAAAAATAACATGCTACAAAAGGAAATCGGTAGGTGCATGGCTAGGTTCCATATGAGTTTTTAAACCTATAAAGTGGGTTTTTCTAATAATAAATTGGGGCTCCTTTACTAAAAAAACAATCTCTTACTACAGTATTATTCATTATTAACACTTGAACCTCCTTCTATGCTACAGAACTTGGAAATCTGAGCTACTTCTGTTTTAAAAAATAAACTACAAAAAAAACCCCCAGAAGTCAGAGGTGTTAAAATATACTCCTAGTACCTTTTGGTAGTTTAAGTTCTGTGGTTCTGGTTTTTTCCTCTCCTTTCCTTTCTGCTGAGAGTTATTGTAGGGCCTCCTTTTTGTCATTTTTCTTCACATCTACTGTCTTTTTGTATTCCCTGGAGGAAAAGCCAAATGCCAAGCTGATACATAATTACAAATACACCTCGCAGTATTCCATTAAGACTGTATTTCATTTAAAAAAAAAAATCTCAGAATCCCAAAGCTATCACAGCTAATGATGTTTGACGCCTGCTGATTGAAATTATGACTAACAGAATAATAGCTGTTACATGTGCTTACTTAGCTTGTCATCTCACAGAATCATGTCTGAGAGATGCCTTTAACTCTGACCACAGAGATTCAGTTCCTTGGAGACCAACTTTCTATGGTAGTCTTATGATATTTTGGGGAAAAAAAATATTTGGAACAGCAGTCTTTTAAGATTAATTGCCCCGTATCTCACTATTGATTACTAGTAGGTTGAGAAAATAGTTTCATTTTTGTCTTGATGACCTCTTACAGCAGTGAACCAGGGTGAGCTCACAAGGACCCCCCACTGCATAGGCACCTCTTAGAGGGATAAAAGAACATTTTAAATGGGTGGTGGAAATGGCTGAAAGTGGGGGTTGCTGAAGAGTAATTCCAAAGTCTGGATTTATTCTGTTTGGCAGGCACCAAGAAACAGTCAAAATGGACAATGCAGAGCACAGAAGGTCAGAGGAGAGCATTTTGCTAGATCAGCATCCTTTGATGCTTTAATGAGCATTTTTTCATTATTCATCCAATTATATAATACCTTAAACTGATTTTACTTGCAAATATATTGCCCGTTCCCGAGTCAAATGTGCCAGAAGACTCTGCAGTTTTTCACTTCCACAATATTTCATGACTTTTAGTGAAGTCATTATAATAGTGGCCTTTACTTTTTATAATAAATCCTAGGCATCAATTACATACTTAGAAATATGAGACATTATTTGTGACTTTGGAGATGATAATATAGACTTTTTTTTTCTCAAAACAAAGAACTTTTTGTGCAGTTATGAGTAGTGACTTTCTGGGACTGAGTTAATGAAGTCCTTGAATTTGTGCTGGGTCAGAATCTGCTTTGGTGTTGCCCATTTGTTACACAAGACATTTAAGGTGTGCAAGAGGCTTTGCTTCTGTACCCCTGACTTTGCTGGAAGTAAAGCCCAGCATTTCCATAAAGGAAACTGGGTTCTCACCCTAATGTCCACTGCTGCCCCCAGCCCAGGCTGGAGGGCTTAAATTGCTTCACACAATGTCAAGTGCTGCTCTGCAGGGCTTGGGTTTGAGCACCCTCCTCAGCAATTACAGAGCCTCTGGCACTTGATCTGGGAATATACCCATGGAAGGAAGGATAAAACACGCTGCTTTTAGCTGGTGTTGATGGTGCTCTGTTTTAAGTGTGTCTGGCAGCTGAAGTTTGGCCATCTCCAGGCTCTTCCTCACAAATTAATTCTGGGCTATTATCCTCTTCGGTACTTTTCCCTTTCTTTCTCATTTAAAATCCAAACTAATGACCTTGGCTAACTTCTTTCCCAGGTTAGAGAAATCTTAACTGGCCTGATGCTGTAGTTGTGTTCAGTGTGAGCAGGTGCTTTGTGCCCAGCCAGTGAGAGGGTTGTACTGAAGCCTTCTACCTGCAGCCCAAAACAAGTCAGTGATTAAAAGGCAGCATCCTTGGAATTAGCCTTTCTGCTCCCTGAAGTTGCTGCTCCCATGGTATATGCTGAGATGCAGGAGGCCAGGCCCTTCAGCATCAATCACACCAGCGACTTGAGACATGGATTTGCAAAAAAATGATCTGCAGAATCTTTCTTTCTGAAGTCATTACTGTCGTGTTGGCTTCCTCTGATGGAAGGCCAGCAGTTCTGCTTCCCCTCAGAAATTATTATCAGATGGAAGGAATAAATCACAAGAGAAATTCTTGCATCAAAGCTGCTGAAGCCAGCTGTTATGGGAATTTCAGGGAATATCTGCTTCTGTGGCCTGGCTGCAAAAGCTGCTTGATCCAAATGCAGTGGCAGTTGGGCAAGACAAGTACAGAATCATTAGCTCAGGTTTTCAGCTGTTTGGCTGGTTTATTTTCTAGCAGGCATTACCCTTTTCCAGTGGACTGATGCAGCCTTTGTTTTTCCATATGTGACAAATCATTTTACGATCCTCAAGGATCCCTAGCTCCTAACTGCAGTGTGCTGCTGACAGGAGCTGCAGTGTCTCTTACCCCAGGAGCAGGAATTGTGCATGCGGAGCGAGTACTTTATAAATGAGAGTCCTGCCAACTTGAGCTATACTTGGGATTTAATAGATGTCCCCAAAACAGAGCAGATGTCTTGGGCCTTGCACAGAACTGTGCCTTTGTTAATAACAACAGTCTTGGGCTCTCTAAAGACCTTCCTGTAACCCTGCAGAGCAGATCTGATACTGCCAGTCCTTTGTATGGATTGTTTGCCATCCCTGGGCTCTGAGGCTGCAGCCAACAGGTTGAGAGTGCACCCTGCCAACATTTTCCAATTACATGTGGTACAAACCCAGACATCCATGTATTGTATAAAAAAAAACCCTGTCAGATTCCTGAATCTCCAAACCGGAGGAGTTAAATATTTCATAATGAGGGCTAAGAATGTTTTTCTGTGGTTTAAATCATATTCCTGCATTTCAGTGCGTTTCACATTGGGCTGTTTGTTTGCCACTGGTGTTTACTTTTGTCCCCTTCCCCATCAAGTAAGAGGAGCTACAATCTTGAAACATCCTCTCTGTCATCTTTAGCTGGTAGTTTACACTTTGCAGTAGAGGGAATTTCTAGTTTAAGAGCTTAAAAACAATTATTTGGGTGAGTAGTATTGATCTGAGGATTGTGTTCAAAGTACAAGTGCGTGTTAACTAGTGGGTTTAGAGATAGCAGTTGGTACATGGCTTCAAGTAATTCACTTCAAAATGGTGCTCAAGAGCTATTGTGGATTCTGCTGAATGTTTTGTGTCATGTTTGGAGATCTATATTCTCAGAAGAGTTGCACTGCGTGGTTTACGTAGAATCAAATTATATCCACTTTGATGGTGGGAACTGCCAGCAATGAGAGTGACCTCTTTCCTCCAGCTGATATTAAAAATGTTCTTTGATATGATGGGAATTACTCAAATACTGTGATTTTTATAAAAGCCTGAAAGTAGGTGAGATGTTCTGCTTCTGTGTGGGAGAAAATATATTATTTAACATAAGAAACTATGCCTGGCACATTAAAGAGGGTTGGTTGGCTTGAATGCGTTTGAATTCTTTATCATGACAGTTTGTGCTGCTAATGAGCTGCTATTGGGAGTGAAAGCCATTTTGCAGACTTGCTCCCTCAGCCATTTTGCATGGTAATGAATCCCCTTCAAGCTTGGGGCCATAGGATTTGCCTTTCCCTCTCCCGTTGAAGGGGACCCCTCACTCCGGCAGAAGCTGCAATTAGAGCTTTGCTGGAAGGGCCTGTGCTATCCTGTACGTGCACCTCGTGGGTGTGGAGTGGGGAAAAAGCCACTCTGTGAGCAAAATGCACACACTTGCCTTTTAAAGTTGCTCAGAACAAAGTTTTTCAAGGGCCTAAAGTATTTTATCCTGCGTTTATTTCAGTTTTAATTAATTATATATCATGCATTATAATCCATACTATGCCATATTTTCTCCCAAATCTGTACTGCTTCTTGCTTCTACTCTCATATGGCACATCCGGGTTCATAACCAAATAAGCCCTTTCCCTTCTGAGTAATGCCTTCCTCTCTCAGCTGTTTCCCTGGGGGCTGCGCAATACAACACACACACCGTGGTCCTGAAAGAAAAGCATTTCCCCTGTGCCTCCAGTCAGAACAGCAAGACATTTAATCACCTGTCAGGCCTGCCTGATAGGCTGGCACATTTAAACCTTAACTCAAAATGGGGTTTGGTGTTTGAGTTTGGTTGGGGTTTTTCATTTCCTTTTTCCCCCTACACTAACAAACCTCGTACAGGGACATGTGACAGCTCTGCTTAGCACCAGCACGAGCAGCTCTCAGGGGTGTGAAAGGACAAGATGTCTGTTGTTGGATTACAGCAGCACCATCACAGGGATCTATATTGCTCATTATCTACTTTAATATTCCCTCGGAGTGCACCAGGCATGATGGATTTTATCATCAGCTGGTATCTCTGATTCAGCTGCATTTATTTCACCAGGGCTCTACAGATGTCTGCAAACCAGAACCTGGCCTTAGATGTTAAACAAACAAAAATACATCTTCTGATCAAATATGCTGCTGAGGTAGCTTATTTTTTTTAACCTCCTATTTCCAGTTTTAATTGCCTTTTTTCCTTACGAAATCCCTTTGTAAATGATCTCTCTCCCCTTCTGCCTTTCCACATAGAGCAGGAGCTTTATTTTTATTTTTTAACAGCAGCTATCAGAATGCATCTGAAAAAAGGAATTGATTAAAAATGTTCTTAAGAGTGGCTGTTTTTGTCTAAACAGGAAGCAGATTGAGCAACATACAAGTATTTTTCATAAAAATCATTCAGCTGAAGTTAATGAATGTGAGCATAGGGGGATCAATCAGCCACGTACAGGAAATGATACAGAAACACATCATGCCGAGAGCTCACCACAACTGCAGCTCAGATGCATGAACAAAGTCAGGCCATAATTTAGCCCCCAAATCTTATCAGATGCTGGTAGAGGTAAATCTGTGCTTGAGTGGGGTGTGGTTTACAGCCAGAATTATGAGTTTGAGGGGGGTTGCAGGGAGGCTCCAGAAAATCCCCTCAAACCTTCAGCTCTTCTGGAGAAACTTTGTTGATGCAATACCAGGATCTGTTGAGATGGACACCTGAAGCTTTTGAGAGCTGGTTGGTTGGTTTTCTCCAGGTAGAAATATTTTCAAATGTTCCTTAAACTGTAGAAAAAATTAATGCAATTTTCCATGGAGTGAAGGAGACTGTGCTTACCTAGCACTGACCTGCTTGCCCCATACCAAATGGCATTCAACTTTTGTTTTTGTGTTCCAAACATTTGCTCTAAAATGAAATGCCAGGTTTGGGTTGGTGTTGGTTGAGTTTGGTTTTTTTGTTTTCTTGGGGTTTTTTTGGCAGTGGAGGTGGTAAAAATTCCTTTGATTTGGTTTGTGACTTTGTTTTTACATTCCTGCTGCTCACATTCTGTCCACATAGCTCTGGATTGGAATGAGTATGTGTCCCTTGATAACAACAATCAGGGAAATTTTTATTCCTGGCTGCAAGTCACTTCATTCAGAAGTGCTTTTTAATTGTGAGGGGCTTCCACTAAATGGAAGATAGCTGGGATTAATTTCTGTGTGGAGCAGCTAATCGTGTTTAATATTCGACCTTGCCTGAGCTGCCAGAACCATCAGGAACAAACATGAAGTCTGGCTGGAGCAGCTGAGCTCATCCTGGCAACCATTAGGAAAAAAAAAAACCCAAAGTAGCAAAATCCGAGAGCTCATGGTGGGGAAGGCTGTGAGAACGTTGCCATCTCCTCAGCCTCTTCCTCAAAAGCAGAGATGAAATTTCTGTCTGTGGCACGAGAACAGTGCAGGGAGTGATAATATTGTGAATCTGTGGCTGGTTTTATTCCTAATTGAGGAACAGCAGAACTACTGTAATTTTCCCTAGTCCTGCTTGCCTTAGGCCGGAGGGGTAGAGCAGCTACTTGTTTCCATGGAGATGCTTTTTTAACAGGAGAACTTGGCCTCCTGTTTCTGAGACAGCAAAGAGCTGATTTCCATCACTGCTCCTGGAAGGACGTCGCGGGTGAAGGGGTGTCTTTCATCCTAAAGCTTGAGGGGAGGGGTGGGATGTTAAAGGTCATCAGCAGGTTGGGATTTTACAGTTCAACTCCCAAAAGTCATAAACCCCCTTCACATCTGGAGCCACTAAAAATTTAAGCATGGCTCTCCATAACAATCCTGTGGCTTTATAAAATGGGAAATGCAGCAGATGAGAGAGTAACGGAAGCGGCTTGTTGTGGGATTTTTGGGAATGTGTAGACTTGGAATCAAGGCTCTTTGCAGAAGAGAAGGGAGACAGCAACATAAAGGGTGGGTGGGTTGGATTGGCTTAATTAAACATACCGTAATCCTAAGGTTTTCCTAAAATTCCTAGTCCTTGCGTCTTACAAAACGAATGGGACAATCTGGGCTTGGAAAATCCATTGAAACAAAAGGGAGAAGGTTTCTCATTGGTTTCAGTGTAAATACCCATGGCTTTGCTCTTACAGCAAATGAAAGACTTTGGGTTGTGAAATGGCATTATCGATGAAAATCAAGACACTGCTCCCATGGAAATTAATTTCTTTCTGTTGGCATTAGTGAAAGTAAGATCAGGTTCAGAAACGTAAAAAAATTCCCTTCTGTTTGCAAAATGAAATGAAAATCAAAGCCAAAATTTGGATAAAGCTTTCAAAGGAATGGCATTCTAGATATCTATTGATTATTCCCATTCTGGTTTCCAGGTAGAATCCGGTCCGGGTTTTCCCCCATTTCAGTTTCCAGTTGGAATCCAGTCCAGGCTTTCCTCCATTGTCATTCCCTGCCCTGATCCTCAAGATTTTTGTAAGAGGAGTAAGGGGAAGAGTTTGAGCTGATTTTTGGAGGGAACTTGGGACAAGGTTTGGAAGCGTGTTACACTCAGTGAGTGTTTCCACTGGCAGCAGCTGCTTCCCTTTTGCCTAAATATTTCCAACTAATCGGGCTTGTGGCAGAAACTCCATGTAAGAATTTTCAGCCAAAACGCCTCAACAAGGAGAACAGCAAATGCAGACAAATCCAATACAGCACTTAAACCTGCCTGACAGTGATAATTACTGGCACAGGTATCCAGGCAGGATTCTACCGAAATGTAGATGCTCTTCAGTGCACATTGTTCAGGTTTTCCAGTTCAGGATAAAACCAAACGAAAACAGACCCCTAGGAGATCCATTCAATTTCTAAATACTTATTCCCCTTCCTGTACTAATTTCTGTAGCCACATTTGTGTTTCCTTGAAAAAAAGTTCCATTTCAGTCATCTTGCAGCCTCCAAGTAACTTTGAAAGGCATCTTTTTAAGGAAATTAGAGCAGGGATGAGCATTTTACAGTGCTTCAGACTCTGCCCAATGTCATCCTTTCTCCAGTAATAAGGCCAGCATGCTTTCAAGGACTACACTTCCAAATATCCACTTTTTTAGAGGAATTACCTACAGAGAAACCATTCTTCATCTTTAATTATTTAGGAGAGAGACTGCCAGCAGCAGGAGCCCAAGCACAGACCTATCAAATGACAGCAATTTCTGGGGCCAATATCCACTGGGGTTTGTTCACAGCAAACAAGGCCTGAACACTCCCAATTACGGATGTGTCCAAGGGTGTCCAGGACAGCTTTTAATGGGATGGGACCCCTCTTGCCTCGGCAACGAAGCTGCTTCTCTTGGCAGGATGAAGAAAGCTGCTCTTGGAATGTGGTCTAATTTCCATTTTTCAGAAGTTTATTTTTGGTAGCTCCCTTCTTAACTTCCAGCTAAATTTCTTGGTTTCTTCTTTGCAAACTCTCCCATCCTGAGTCTCTGATTCCAGTGGGGAC
Organism: Platysteira castanea; assembly: GCA_013397175.1. Taxonomy (NCBI): domain Eukaryota; kingdom Metazoa; phylum Chordata; class Aves; order Passeriformes; genus Platysteira; species Platysteira castanea. The sequence continues at coordinate 403,593 of VYXC01009541.1, forward strand.
ATGAATTTGCAGCTGTTATTTCTGTGGCTGTAGAGCTGCAGGAGATGCTCAGTCCTGGTGATTATTAGACCTCGGGAAGAGGAGGGGGTTCTCGGACAAATCAGGGCAGAGTTTGTGTTCAGAAAACAGGCCAGATATTTGTGAGAAACACCTCTACATATAAATGATCAGAAAGTTCCAAACTGAAGGGGAAGAGTGTGGGTCTGAAGTTCGTGGTACAAATGAGGATCTAGTTGCTGCAGGGTTGGTAGTGTCAAGATGATATTTGCATTAGCTAGCTAATTATTTAATTCATCTGCGTGTTAAATGTCTGATTTTTATGTTAATTTGACATATTTCTGGCAAGGGAAAAAGAACATCTAACAGTGACATTTAGTGTCATTTGAATCTGGCTAATGTTGAAGCAGTAATTTCTGTTGTGGTGTTAGGATGAAAACAGAAGTGTTCAGTTTTCTGGTAGCAATTCCCACATCCCACAGCTGCAGGGAAAGATGGACAGGACTCCTCCTGCCCTGTCTGCCTGTGCTGTGCCACAACTGTCCTTTCATTCTCTTCTGATGATGAAAACACAAGGATACACTTTCCCCTCCTCTTCCCTCTGCCCTCTGTTGTGCTCTCCTGTCAGCTGCAACAGAAGGAGTTGAAAAAAAAACTGTGTAATTTGCCAAACCCCATAACTTAATTACTGTGTTTTGTCTGGGCTACTAGGCTTGCATTTTACATCACAGTATTTTAAAGCAATTCATCATTGCTAAAATTTTTAACTTGCTGGAGAACTTGTGGAAAAGAGCTCCTTCATATTAATAATTAAATGGCAACAAACCAACAAACCCATTTCTTTTTCTACCAGTTTGGTAAGAAGGAAATAGCACAAAGTGGTTTGTGCGGGGGTTGGTTTGTTTGCAGGGAAAGATCAGGTGATCTGAGAGCCTGAGACACACAAATGATGGATGCTTGGGTTCAGCGAGGCACTTACACACGTGACTAACCTTAAACACCTTGGACAAAATCATTACTGCCCAGAAGTCAATATAATTGAACTCTGGTTCCTCCAGCACAGGCAGTGGGTCATCCATTGCATGCACTGGTGTTCCTTGCCAAGCAACAGCATAAATGTGTACCTTTATTTGTGTTGTAAATTGATGTGTGCAAGGAGAGATTTATCTCTCAGCTGTTGTGAGGGAGAGGGATTCTTGTAGTTTGTGATATCTTAGAAGCTTGCAAATACTACTCAGCAAACAGTAGGTCCAAGCCTGTGGGGCTATAAATGAGCTTTGTCTCATTGATTCCCATGGCTCTGTGCCAATTTACTGAAGGACGAGAGAAACGTTTGAATTTTCTCATGCCCCTTTGCTGTTTGTTGTTCCCAAAAGCTGCTCAGAGCAATCTGAGGCCGAGTTTCTGTCCCATGAGCTGCTGACAGCCGAGCCCCCAGCCCAGGGCTGAGCCAAGCAGGGTCCTGGCGGATCTTCATTTCCTTCTGCATCAGCCAGTGCCACTGGCTCAGCCAGGGGTGTCTCAGTCACAACAACAAGTTGGCACCAACGGTTCCTGACTTGGCACAGTTGGGTTTGATAGCAATGAGCCTCTTAAATGTGCCTGATATCCAAAGGCATGGGGTGTGTCTAAAGCATGCAAATACCAGCCTTCTTTCATTTGCTGAAAGAAAATCAGCGAGAGCATCAAGGAAGCCTGATCTCTCTCGCAGGTAGAAGTACCTACCTACAGCTTGGCTCAGCCTTGTTGGAGAATTACAGCCCGGAGCTATTGCTTCTTAACGCCTCATTTGTCTTCCTGGCTATGGGCAATTGGATTACACTCCCTTAAAGCAGGAAACTGCATTGTCTGCTTTGATGTAGTGACCTGAAGGACACACTGAGGAAGTGGGAAATGCAAGGCGCTCTCTTTTTTTTGCATTTCCAGAAGTGTGGTTTAGAGGCACCATAAATTAATCACTTCTTGCCACCATGCTGTAAAGAGGACAAGTCAGAGAGCTGGGCTAAGAATACAGGAATTTAACCTCATATTCTGATGACAAGGTACTTCTCAGAGGGAGAGGCAGTCCTGGATTTTGGACAGCTAGCAGTGGCCTGGGTGTGCTTAGGGAGAAGCCTGTGTTAAAACTGGAATGACAGAAACGGAGGTGTGTACCAGAAAGCCAACCCAAATGTGGATTGCATTACATACAAAATGTTCATAGTTTGAGACAGTGATTTAGACACCTAAGAAGCTTCACTTTGGAGCCAGTGTTTACTGATGAGTTATTGACTGTATCTATAGCTCACTGAACAGAGCCCCAGTTCCAATAATTTGTTTGCTATTGACAGGAGCTGAGGTTGAAGTAAATTAATTTAGTCAGGCTCATTGATTTTTCACCACTTATGAAGAAGAGAGGTAACATTATCTAGGTGCTGCAATCACAAGGCTTCTCTTAAAGGGTCATATTCTACTTCCTCTGAAGGTAATTCAAGGAAAATGATAACTGTGTGTGTGCCTGCTGCATTTTCCCAAAGAGGAGCCGGTTCTGACAGTGCACTTAAATTAAGGGTGATATTTTCCAAAGGCTGAAACATTTTTGAAAATCAGAGAGATGATGTAGTCATGGTAGTTACAGAAATTCCACAATCTCAACAAAATGAACAGTAAAACACCAGGAGCAGGAATTTTACAGCTTCAAAGGGTATTTGTGTTCTGTCTTCTGTCTGGAAATACAGTGTAATCAGAACTACAGGGTGGAATTTATCTCAACATGTCCAAGAGAAACCCTGCTCATAAATTATGACTTGTGAGCCTACAATCCCTTTCTATTTAGGACATGCCTTTGGGCTGGGGGAGGTTAGATAAGGCACCAGGGGTCTGCCTGGTGCTTCACTGAGTGCCTCTTCCTGAAGGGCGCTTTGCCTTAATTCCCAGGGATGTCATGTTCCCATCACTGCCCTGAGTGATGCCAGCAGACTGAGCCTCCTCCTGCAGTTCACTCTGATGTGCCACATGAAGTGTCTTTGTGCCCTGATGGGGAAAGGCGGTTTTTTGTGTGAGGGCAGCTGAATTCTCTGAGCAGAGATCAGTGAATTGGTTCCTTGTTTTATTTATACCCTAGTGCTGTGTAGCAGTTGCTCTCAAAAAAAGCCAGCCTCTTTCCTTGTATCCTGAAATCCCCCTGGTCAGCTGGAAGGGCTATTGTACTGCTAAAATTGTCCATTATTTACCTGTGGATATCTCAATTGTTGCTATCCTTGATTGGGCTCGTTCCTTTCTTTATTAGTGTTCTGAGGGGGATTAAAATTAGCCAGATATTGAACGGCTTTTGCATCAATCAAATGGAGATGTATTTATGTACAGAAGAAATGCAGCTTTGCCCAAGTAATGAATCAGTGGAACTGTGAGTACATGTGGGCTCAGCGTGTGTGGTTATGTCAAGGCCTTAGGGGAGGCATTAGGACTGAGACTGCTAAGCCCAGGTGACTTGGATTGACATTCACTATTCATAAATGGTTTAATTTCATTTATTAATTAAACTAAACTAATCAGTATTGTTTATTGAAACTGATGGGGGGGGGGAATATGTAAAAATTATTTCTCTCATTTGTGTGAAACTTCCTTAAGAAAAAAAATCAAAACACCATAATATAAAGTATATAGGAAATGGTCCTGTTTATTATTTGAGAAATTACCAAAATTTTATGTTGCATCTGGAATTTTTAGAAGGGCCCGTCTGGTGTGTTCTCTATCAGCCCATTGATATACAAGTGCTGAGTACTCTGTGTTGCTTTGTAAGCATTTCCGTAGTGCCCTGTGGTTTATATTTGCATGACTGCTGTGGCACAGGTTTGTGACACACTCGTTAGTCTTCATCTGTCACCGAAATGCCTCATTTAGGCAGCATGGCCATGCCTTAATCAATGTCATTAATTACTCAAAAAAGCCCTTTTGTGATAAGGGTGATGTAACTGCAATTACCTCTTATTTAAGTGTGGGAAAGATGTGATAACTGTTCGCTGTGTAGCTGGAGTTGAGCTGATGGCTATTATGGTCTGCAGTGTAATTGCAATGTAGTTAAAACGCAGGGATTTCTAATATGAAAAGTACTTCATATATCAAGTGGCACTAATAGATGGATCACTCACAGGAGCTTCCCAGTTCCATTACTCATCCTGTGTTAAATCCCAGAGTTTCCAGCACCGTCAGTGCTCAGCTGCTCTGGGAACTCACCTGTTCAAACAGGTGATATTTATTCATTTGAAGTGATTTGGATGCTTCTGATTAAATGGTTACATGTGACTTTAGGAGTACAAATACCAGCTTCCTTTTTTTAAAGTATCTACCAAAGAATATGTATGTTGTAAATGTAATTGCTTGGCAGTTGTTTTCATCTTGGGACAAAAGTGGGATCCTCTTCCAGAGGAAAAAACAAAGCACAGAAGCCAGTAGGGTCACAGGTTTCTTCAAGACTGTTATATTTGCAGATGTAAAGACACAACTTCTACCTGTAACTTTTATGTCAGGTATTAAGAAATGATAGGGAAGTTCAGGATGCCATATAAGTTTAACTTCTGCAGCTTGCAAGTTTTCTGCAAGCGTGAAGGAAAAGAATCCTGTCCTTCTTGGGTGCTGAGCTGAAAAGGGAGTTAGAAGAAGTCTCCCTCTGCACAGGATGGCAACAAGTGCTGGGTGATTGCCTGGACCCACTGCTGTGGGCAATCTCAGCTGCCTTTACAGCTGCCAGGATTGCTGCTTCAGGAGAGAAGTGTGGCCAGATTTATCCCAGAAGGAATCTGCTGAGGTTGAATTTGACTCCCAAGTGGATCAGGATTGAAAGTCTCATCCTGGAAGTGTGCGGGGTTAGGTCATGTGTGAACGAAGGCAGAGTTGTAAAGCTTGGGGCAGGGGTCTGACTGTGTGCAAACACAACTTCCAGCTTCCCCTATTTGTAACCACGTAGGAATATATCCCTTATTGTTTGTAGCCATGTAGGAGCACCTCCAGCCACTCTCTCTTCAGGGTTTTGGAGGCAATTTGTAAACAAGAGATATTTGCCTGACTGCCAGCAGTTGTCCTGGGAATGATACAGAAGTAATCAATTTATACCAAGTTGAGTTTGAACATGTTGAATTTAGAGTACAAGGGCTCCAAATAATCAGGCACATTAGAGCAGAGTGTGACTAGCAAGCAGACGTGAGCAATGTGATCTAAATGCTCTCTGCTCTACGGGCAAAGAGATCGGGTCGATAATATTGTGCTGCAGGAGACAAAAAGGACTTTGAATCATAAAGCAGCTGAAAACTTGTCAGACTAATTTTTCTTCCCCACCTTTTGTCTCTGTTTGAACAATACAGAGCTCCCATAGCACAGACAGTGGAAAGGGAAGCACCAAAATGTGGGGGTGTCCCAAACTGGCATCCAAATCATGGCTGCCAGGAGCTGTGCGTTGTGAGAGAGGGAACTTGTATGGCATCACGAATGAGCTCTCTGCCATTTTTGCCATTTTGCCATTTTTGCTCTTTTTAAATTTGTCTTTGAGGATCTGAAAGTAGCAATCTTGGTCTGAGATTGCTCTGCAGCTGATTGCTGTGGCGTTGTGGGCAGCACCACCACATTCCTTCCATATCTGAGGCATGTACATCTTCCAGAGCTCTTCATGGACCGGTGTACGCAAATTCAGTAGTCGCTGAAAGAAAGATGAATAAGTTAAGTGAGTAGTAAAGATCCCTGCTACTCTAACTGCACAGAGCAGATACATTCCTTTCCCTTGAAATCCCCATTAATTTCTGGATTTGTTTGGGTAAAACAGTGTCTTTCAGTCTGCGAATATCAGGAGCACTGACCTTTATATACAAAATAGGCACTTTGGTCATTTTCCCCCTTATTTTTCATGGCCTGTGGTCATTTGTTGTTCAAAGCCCTTTAAACTTATCTTATTTTAAAACTTTAGATCCTTCTTCAAAGAAAGAAATTGTTAAGAGAAGGTTTCAGCCCATAGTGTTCCTAGTTAGAGATGGGATGTAAGAGGTCATCTCTTAGTTAAGGATTCCTCGACAGATTGTTGTTGGAAAAAAACCTGGCTAGCATATACTTTTTATTCCTTTCAATTAAAATACTACAGTATTTTTATTTTCAAATTGGCACTATGAGCTTTATGTTCTGGGGACTACTGGAGAAACTTTTGGTACCTTGTTCATATGGGTGCTGTGACCATAGAACTGCAGCAAAGTCTCAGCACAGCTCAGGCTGGGGTAGTCTGAGTGTCCTTTTATTCCCACTGGCTACACTTTAGATTGCTGTCATCTTGTTGAGTTGTCTGATTAGTAGATGAACATACTACTAAAAAGAGCCTGTTTGGGTTTTTTTAGGCTACTCATCCAAATGGAGATCCCGTTTATTGAGAATAACCTTAGCAATTTAGGATATTTTAATTGGAGTTTTCTCTGCTGTTAGGTTGGAATAGAAACAAAAGCCATCTGCTTTTTAACTTGTCAGTAGATATCCATCATCTCACTGGCAATTTTGTTCACTGTGCTCCCAGCTGATGTGTTTCCTCTGACTAAAGTCCCTGGAAAAGCACAGATATGGTGTGCTTCCTTCTCTCAGAAATGGCAACAAGAAGCACAACGTAATACAGCAATAGAAATAAATTTCAGACAATTAAGATGGAAAATCCCCCCCCCCCCAATGTATCGGGTTAAAATGGCAAAGATATGAACCAAAGCTCTGTGGCTGGCAGTGACCAGGTAGAGCAGCAGGCAGGGATATTTAAATGTTTTGGTACTTGTATTTTTACACCTTAGGGATATTTTAAAACAGCAATAACTTAAGGCTAATGTATTTTACTGTACTGTAGCATTTTAATGAGTGCCTTGTAGCAACGGTTAAAGTCACAAAACGGTTTCCATTAAACTTTCCTGTTTTCAAACACTCCAAGCTTCTTCTGTCAGCATAGATGGTCTGGATTTAATCTATGCCCAAAGCAGATTTCCTGGGGTTTGTTACTTACTTTTATGCATTATTTAAAAAAAGAAAAAACCTTGACTTCTTTTGAGTCATGGCCATCATAAAAATTGCCCTTTGTATTACGCTTTATAAGGTAAAATTGCAAATCTCCTCTTCTTGGCTTTCGGAGAGGGGAGCCATATAACTTTGAACCTCTGACCTGACAGAGCCACGTCCTGTGTGCATTTTCATGTGTTTAAGCCTCATGTTAGAGAAGACCCTGCCACTAAGATGAGGATTTGAAGGTCTTGCTGCAGTTAACATTTTCTGTTTTACCACCTAGAAAGAATCATTCAGTCTTATGTATTCCGTGTTTTGAGAGATTATCCGATGTTTTTGAACAAAGAAAGGTGATTGTTTCTCTTTTTTAAAACCAAATGAGCTGGGATGCCATTTGAATAGCTTCAGTGGCAGGCTGAAATTACTTGTAGATGGTTTATGCTTTTCTTTGCAGTGGCTGAAGAGCTGATTTCTCTTGTAGCTGATTCTGGCGGGTTTGATGTTCAAAAGGTCAATTGCATGAGAATAAAAAGAAACAAAAAATCTCAAATGGCATCTTTGAACTAGACAGACAGTAAAATTAAAATTCTAAAGGGTTGATACGAGGCTTGAAAAGTCCCTTGAACAGAAGACTAGGAACAGTCACCTCCTTTATGGAGGAGTCTTTTCTCGAGGGTTGGCTTTTCTGCCTTCTTTGCTGAAATGTCCATGCAGCTATTTTATTGTATAATTACTGTCAATAAAAGTTATTTCTTTAGTCTAACAGCCATTTCTGAAAGTTCCGTGCCACTTGTGACCACAGAAAACCCTCCTTCCTTCATTTCATTCACCTCTATTATAAGCAGACCACGTGTCTGTTCTTTGTTTCCTTTACCCCTTGAACTTCATAATCAATACTGCCTTAAAGTTTAGATCTAGTTATTGAAATCACTTGGGGATCTCCAACATATATAAAGGTGATCAAAACTGCAGTGCTCAGAGAAAGTAACACGTGGGACAGAAGTATCTGGTCCCCCCTCACAACCTTTCCAGCATCTGTGTAAGGTATAAACATAACCTACCTCAATTTACCTCTGTTTTGGGTCAGTATTTCAGCACTAGGTCTGCCAAGTGACTTTTTCTCTTAAATTTTGTCTATAGTCTCAGCTCTAGTTAATGCATGTCTTTGCCTGAGAAAAATAATCCACTTTCTGATAGTTTTTTCCATGCTTTACGGTTTGGGATCATCTCGTATTTCATCAATATCCAATTGGATTTTTTTCTCCAGTTCATTAGTACAGATATAAAATTGTATCAGTCAATGTGACAGCAAACATTGCTGTATCTATTCCTCCCACTTAGTCTATACCCTTGGTTTCCTTTTCAATTAAAAATTTCCAGTGTTTATCAACATATATTACAATCTGCATGTTAGCACATTGATCAGGTATCGTCTTGCCAGATTCCTTACTTTAAAATTCCATGGTTATAACCAGCTGGTAAATTTTAGTCCAATTAAAAGCATCTTGCTCCTTCCCCATCTTCCCTCTTTGCTCTATCAAGCAATTTTTTCCTTGTTTGTATCTTTTGCAAAATAAAGCAGTTTTGGTGGTTGCCACAGTCCCTTTGAACTTCTCTTTCTCAGGACTGAGCATTGCGAAACAGTTCTACAAACATCTCCTGCTATTGATTTATTTTTATGAAAATGTTCAGCCTCTGCCAAACACGAGAGGTACCTTAATGGGAACACAGGTTCACAGAGGTGTGAGAGGCAGAAGTATCCATGGAAACAAACTTCTCTGCAGATGTTCAGATATCCTTCAGCCCTCCCAGCCAGAGGTGGAGCGCGGTATTGGCTGACCTGCCTTTGGAAGCTCTCACCTGAACAGCACAGCCTGAGCCCTGTTTAATGTCAGCTCGGAGCAAACTATTGGCACGTCCCACAGCTTCCCTGCACAGGAAATCTCTGTAGAATAATGGTGGTGAAATAAAGGATCCAGCACCTGATATTGTTTTTGTAGAGAAAAGAGTAAACTTCTCCTGAAGGCTTTGTTGTCTCATGTGGCATCATTAGCTCTTCCCTCCCATTTTGCTCTTTTTTTAAAGCAGCTGTGTTAAATCCTTTCCTTAACCTTCATCATTTCCACCCTTCTTGAGTCTGAGCTAATCTAAGCGAGGCCTGCAGCCAAACCCTGCTTGCTGGGTCAACCAAGCAGTTCTGGTTAGGAACATCATAGAGGGGATTAGATGGACAAAAACATGAGATGGAAGCAGAGTTCGAGTGCTCAGCACATCTCATAAACCAGCCCTCAAGTAATTCTCTCTGAATTTCCAAAAAGAGATCTCTAAAAAATTATTAATTTTTTTTTCTCATTGCATTTTTTTTGTTTTCTTCAACACAAATCTAACCTTGAGCTCAGGTAAAGGCTTCTCATGTGGATAAAAGTTGGCAAAGGGAAATGGGAGCTGACAGCAGAATTGCTGGCCTGGTGTCCCCCCATTCATCCCATTCTCTGGTTCATTCCTTAGGTCTTGTTGCCAAAATAGTTGGCTATTTATGAAGGACATTCTTATTTTAAGCATTAACTAGGCAACATGTAATTATAGATACCAGAGCAGAAAATAATGGCTGCTACATTAAGGAGTCTTGGCATAAATAATGGATCTTAAAGCTGCAGTGACTTTTTTATAAAGATGTCAAATATTGTAAAGACTTCTCAGATGATCCATGGGGGCCCTTCCCAATTCCCATCTTGTTTGCATCCCTCTGTAGTTCAGTTTTGTGCATAAGTGTCGTGATGTGCGTTTGTTAACAGGACTTGGCATGAGCTGAGTGAAGGATTCCCCAGGGAGAGTCTCGGTGGCTGCTTTGGCTCCTCCTCAGTGGTGTGAGGGTTGAATCCCAGGAGCCACCTCAGACTCTGTTCCTTTCCAGCCGTGTGCTCTTCCAAAATACAAGAAGAGGCTCTTGCCAGTTGCAGTTGTTCTCTGTAAATGGGACAGTGAAAATTAATGGGGTTTGTCTGACAGCAGGTCAAAGAGCTTTTTAACTTTGTTCTTTCTGTTTACCTTAGTGGCTTGATAATGGGGGAAATAAATTCTTCAGAGAGGTGTCCTGCGTTGTGTCTTAATCTGTGGCACTTGGATCACGTGCTCTGAAATAACTAGGAAGAAGTGAAGCTTCATTTATTGTTTGCTGAGTAAATCATGGCGTCAGAAAGAGATTTAAAAATGTCCATTATGAGCAAGTAGGGAGTCCTGCTGTTCCCTAAGCACTGAGCAGTGCAAAGGAGTGGGATTCCCTCTGGGGGTGAGTGTGATCCATGGATTTACGTTAGAGTATGGAATGGGTTGTCATTGGCAGAACCCAAAACATCAGGGAGGGAGCAGTGGTGGCACAGCATTGCAAAGGCCTGATAAATGTCATGAATAATTAGATGCCTCCCTAAAGGACTGGTTTAGGCAGCTTTAGAAATTGTTCCCAGGTAATTCACAACACTGCTAGTTGTGTTGGTTTTCCCATAATCTGGTGGGATTGTAAGGCATTTACATTATAAAGGACTGAGAAATGTAGTTGCTAGAGTCAGGATAATTATTAGTAATTATTATGGTAATTAATAATGGCAATTATAGGACCAATGGGTCCCATCCTTTCAGTTAGCTGGCATGAGATGGGAATCTTTTGGCAGAAATGAAGGAAGAAAAAGTGCCCTTTGCTCGTGGCCAGCCCTAAAGCAGAGAGGGAATTACAGCAGAAATTTCTAACTGGGTTAGTGGCTGCTGTCTTATTTTTCCAGCATCAGCTGTACAATTGTTGATCTCATCAGCTGATGTAGCTGTGTCTGACCTGCGTTTGCTTGAAGTTTGCTGCTGCATTCAGCCAGAGGAAAGCCTTGTGTGCCCGAAAGCTGCGTGTGCTGCTCTGCCAGGGCATTGTGCCTGCAAGCTTGTCCATAACAGGGGAAAATTGATTAAGGAGGGTTGCTCCTGGGGAAAATCCGCTCTGCTCCTTTGGAAAGCAAGCCCAAAGATGCGCATTAATTCCCTGAGCTCCACCTGAGGCCCAAGTGAAGGACAGCCAAATTAGATATCAGTCACTTGGACCTGGCAGGGCAGTGCCTGAAGTGACCTGGGAATGGTATTTTATGGGAAATAACACTCAAATCCCTTTAGAAGGCCAGCAAGGGGATGTTGAAGGTAGTAACCACTAAGGTGGACACATCCTTCCAAATTAGCCACTGCTTCAAAAGCACATCTACTCCTTTGGACAATTCAAACCCCATTAATTCATTTCATTGATCTCAGCCTCTTACATTTCTATTCACCCTGCCAGGAAAGAGCCTGTTCTCAGGGACTCCATTGGAACTGTGGTGGCCCACAAGAGAGAGGTTTTTTGGGAGAGCTGTTGTGTGTGGCAGGTAGGAGGATGCTGACTTGGGAATCATTTATCAGAGCACTAATCAACCATGCAGTAGTTTCCTACTGCAAGCTCAGCCTCTGCCACCCTGAAATATTGAAACCGGGGAGATTTAAATGTTCTGCAAATATAGGCCCATGGGGAAAAATGAAAAATGCCAGCCCCTGATTAATGACATTGAAGGCATTGTGACAGTGTGGAGCCAAGTGTCTGACGCTCTGCCCTGGACTGGCGTTCCGGTTGTGCTTCCCGGGAGCTGTTGGCAATCTGCACTTGCTGATCCGAGCTTGAGGGACTTGGATGAGCACATTCCATTGCCTGCTGCTGCCATCAGCATCCCAATTTTAGAAGCAGTTTATGGGAGGAGACGGTGTTTGGTGGGTTGGGTTTTTTCCTAGTTTTTATTTTCCCTCCTTTCTGCCTCTCCAGCCCCCTCAGGAGGCTGTTCCACAATCTGATCGCTGCAGTGGTGGTCAGGAGCATTCACTCCTGGGAAGTTCTGTGGCTCTCACACTTCAGCTTGTGGAGCTGTTTTCCCTCCTTGGGCCTTACCTCAGTCACCCTAGGAGTGGTGATTCCATTCGTTTTTACTTTGGCTACTCACGCCAAAGTGTCTCAGTTCCCAGTTTCCTTCTGTTCCCCAATTACCCTGGTAGTTATTTTCAGACCTGTTTTACTTGCTGACTTCTTTAGAGCTCTGGTAGCCTTTGCTCAGCATTTCAGATTAGGTTATCAGGCCTTTATACAGCAGCTTGAAAGCTCAAAGTAATTCTCATGGATTTAGTTCTTCCTTTATGTCTCTGCAAGGCAGCTTACAGTCAGTCTGAGATCACCTCGGTGGTTGTTCTGTGAGTTTTCTATTGCACACCTTTACATCAGAAAACTTTGCTACTTCCTGAGGCTGGGTTTGCTCCTCGTACTGCTGAGGTTTACCCTGTTCTGCTCTCCCTCATCATTCGTACACTTGGGTTTGCATGAAGAAAATCAGCAGCTCAGAAATACTGGTAATAAAAGCATGTTGAGAGCTGCTCAGAAAACAGCACTATTACATTAATTCGGGGCAACAAAATGGATGAAGCAGATAAATCTGAGAGTAGATGTTAATGTTTTATTTTGAAAACACTTTTCTGTGATTATTTTATGCTTTTTTTCTATTCTGAAGTGGAAGAGAGGAGCAGAACAGGGGCAAAACTCCCAAGTTCCTGGACTACATTAACCATAAGCATTGAAAAAGCCACCTTTTCAAAACTGATTTAGGAATGATAACTTCATTTTAAAACCTTTGTGGTAACCCTGAGTTTTGTAACTACATTTAATCCACTGATACTTTGAGATCAGTCTCACGGGCTTGGAGGCCTTTCATGTTTTGGCTTTGTTTTTGCTCCTTATCTACTAGCTTTACCTGAGCTCCTCATGGAATCCCCTCTGAGGCAGAATTCATCCTAAAAAAAAGAGCCTGTGGATTGAAACCCAAAACTCCATAGTTCCTACTGCAACTCAGACAAGGCCCCCAGAGCAAAATCTCCAAGCTCTCAGGTGCTGCTGAGAAGACATCAGAGACTTTTACTGCAGAATATGTTGGGAAAACTGCAAGTTGTCGTGTTTAACAAAGACCACTTTTTTTTTTTCCCCAGCAAATTATCTCCAAACTTGATTTCTTGTCAGAAAGATTTGGGAGTGAGGAAAGTATGAGCAGAAGAAATTTCTGCTATTTGCAGCTACTTAAGCAATATATATAGATTATTATATGTTTGCTGAGACTTTGATTCTTCCTGCATGTTGGCCAAATAAAATTAATATTGTGAGAAAGATTTCAGCCAAGCAAAGTGGGTGAATTTCATAGGAGGAGCTGAACTTTGCATTTGGCACGTTACCCCATAGCTGAGGTTCTGATTTATCTGTAAATCAGCTTTAGCTAAAATAACAGCAAACCTTATCCTCCTGTCTTGACTTCTGCACAGCTCAGATGTTGCAGGAGATAACTGCCAGTTTAATTTCCAGATGTGCTGTGCAGCCAATGGAGTGCAAAAGTCTTGAGCAAAGTCCTTTTGGATTATCTGATTTAATAACAGAGGAGAAAGTAAAATTTTCTCCTGGGTTCTGCATTGGTATAAATAGACGTAACTTTTGACTTGTGGAGGCAGTTCTGAGGAGCTGAGACTGCATCTCCAATATGGGGTTTTTGTGAAATTTTCTGCCACAGAAAATGTAGGTTCTTTTAAATGGAAATGGTGGCTCCATTTAAGGGGAAAGGGGACAGAAAAAGGAAGGGGAAAACGTTTGTGTTGTGCTGTGCAGGGCCAGGAAAAAACCAACAACAAAATGGCCAAGCCTTTCTCTTCCAAAACTTCATCTACTCATACTAAAGGTCAGTAACTTTATTTTGTATGGAAAAAACCCCAAACTTGTTGAAAAATGTAAGCATTTAAAAATGCCCTTCAAGAAGGAAGGTCCTCATGGATGCTGGCACTGTGAGGAGTTATTACTGAGCTGGTTACAAATAGCATGTTTGGATCACAGAGCCCAGTCTAATTTAAGATCTGCCATTATCATAAGTGGTTATTAATTTTGGATAGTTTTAGTGGAGGTTCTTGATGAACGTGGAGTGTGCTAAATGCAAGGGGACGTCCTGGGTGAGAAGTCCTCTTTCTGTGGATGGAAAAGGCCCCTTTGCATCCTTGAGTATTTGTTAAGTCTTAAACAACAAACACCAAAATAGGAGCCAGATCCTCAACTGGCACTGGAAAATAGTTATTTTTGAAAGTCAGATTTTTCTGATTCTTTTTTTTTATGGGCAGAGATGTTTCCTGTTATGGGACAAGTCTGTTTTCAAGGGGTCTGTGTAAAGCCTTTTGCTCTAATGACAAATTAATAGCTTTGTGCCAACATTAAGACTTAAAGCCTCATTCAGCTTCATTAATGAAGCAAATTTGTTGTGCATCCCACCTGCATCATGCTCAAGCACATAAATGGCACCCTTGATATTTTGTAATGACTGCCTGTTCCCTGGCAGAGCAGGATGCGTGGCATTAACATGAAGAAACAAATCCTTTCTAATTATTTATTTTTTTACCATATTCAAGATAGGGAGGGTAATTAACATGCAGCAGGGTATGGTCTAGATGACCAATTAACTTCAAATAAATGTGTTCTGGTAATTACTCCCCATGCAGCAGTGCAAATATTAGATTAAGTTTTAGGAGTGAATCTTATGGATCTTTGCGTTTGAGTAATTTAAGATTAAATAAATTGACTGAACTTCACCTGAAATTCTTGTTAAACTTCCAGACCATTTTCTCTTCCTTCTGCCCAAACATGGAACTGCACGAAGTCAGCACAGCCTGAAATTCCCAAAGAGTCCCTTTTGCCACTGAACTGGATACAAACCAGGAGGGATGCTCAGAGACACCTGTGGGCCTTTCTGGAGACAGGAGGTTGGGTTTGCTTTGGATCCTTTTCATGTTGCACACGTATCCAGCAAATACTCCTGGAAATCAGTCAAGGCCATCGAGTTAATACCAGAGTCAGAATTCCTTTAAATTAACAGTGAGTAATTGGCTGCATTGCAGCCACTAATTAAATGTTGAAGCAGAGCTGCTGGTACCTGTCACCCAGAGCTGCCTTGCTGACAGACCAAAGTTCTGTATGAGGCGTCCTTGCTTTTCCAGACATCCCTCAGAATTTCTCATGGCCTTTTCCTCTTGAGATCCACCTTTGCCCATGCAAACCAATGAGTGGTGCTGTAAATTTCTGCTCATAGGCCAGTAGTTTGTAAATGAGAAGGTTGATTCATCATAATAAAATAATAATAATCTGAATATAAAATAAAAGTAAAAGTGGTTGTGGTTGTGCATTCCCAAAGCTTTTCACAGTCCCAGTCTACAGGGGGTCAGCTCCATGGCTCAGGAAATCCATGACCATCTTCTAACCTGTCCAATTAACACACAGGAGGAATGAATAATTATTTGTACCCTTGCAGAAGGACCAAGTTCCAGGCCGGACAACTGCAGGAGAGAGATCTGGAAATGCCATTTAACAGTGCCTCTAATTCCTGTGGTTCAGCCACATTCCCATTCCTAAGAAACCCCCCTTTTGCTCTGTAGTCACAGTTATTTCCATGGACACTGACTTTGCATTTGTGGGAACTTCAGTAGTGGAGTTACAAGAGCGGATGTTGCCATGCACGTTCCAGCCCTTACATTAGGAACAGTAAATATTGTTAATATTATTAACATTAGTTAATAAACACTGGTTGAGTCGAATTCAGGTTTTCATAGCAACAAATCCAACTGTCCAAAGGTGCTTAATCTCAATTACATAAATTCATCTCTACCTCATGAAGTGCACTTAGCGAGGCTCATACAAGCTGCTGGTGCAATGAGCTTTTTTAATAGCACTAAAATTGAAAACACAACATGTTTCCAAGTGCAGTTTAACAATTAATTTGCCAGATATCAAATTTAATTTAACTATTTTCAGTCAAAATAGAGACACACATGGGAAATTTTAGGTGAGTGGGTTTAGCCTCTGTGACATTACATAGAGATGTCACAATAACTGGATGTCATAAAGGAGGTTGGCTGTAATTAATTTGGCATTGAAGACTTGTCTGCTTTTGCCATGTGCACTAGGAACTGCTTAATTTGTGAAAAACAGCAGATTTACAGCCCTGGCAAAGGTCACTTAGTATAGGAAGAAGTCTGTGCTACACCAGATCTGATACCAGGCTTTCAGAGCCTGAAAATTATCAGTGAGCAGTATTCCTTTCAATCCGTTTTCAGAAATTTAAACCTTTTTAATATACAGTCTCCTGTCTCTCAAAAATACCAAAGGCCAGGCTGACTGCCAGCGTGTAACAAGCAGCTTTCCGAGGTACCAGCTCTCACCTTTATGTAGATTTGATGGGATTAAAAGCTGTGCTGCAAGAACTCTTTGATCAAAGAAGCAGCTGAAAATTGTACAGGCTGCATCTCTAAGTTGCTGTATCCAGTTCATCCAAGTCTGGCACCCTGCTCTGTCTCTGGCACCATTCTGCCATTCCTGCCTGCATCCAGCATGCTGATCTGAAGCCCAAAATCCAAGTTCCCCATAAGCCAGCCATTTGCCTGAAACCCTGAGGATACTTTGGTATTTAAAAGAGGGGTTTTTTTCTGAGACATATCACAAGTATGAAAAAAAGGGAAATTAAACAACTGCAGAGTGGATTTTTTTTCTAAACTTTGCAAAGGTTTTTATTATATGTGAGGGTATGAGGGAAAGATCACTATAATGAATGTCATAAGCCTTTGATTTACCTGCTTGGTTTTAGTCTCTTACTATTGAATTACAGTAATAAAAGGCTGTTCAGGACAGCGAGCAGGAAATGAAGCAGCAACTGGTGATAAAAGAGGCTTTTGGGGAAATCACATCAAGGGCTCTTCAGGAAACAGCAAGATGTTCTTGCTTCAGAAACATTTGTGGGCTTGCTTCGAGTGGGACTGACAGCCTTGGTTTGGTTTGGTTTCGTGTTTTATTCCCAAAGCGCTGCAGGGCTGGAGCTGGGCCTGAGCTCTGTCCTGCCCATGCTGAGCCAGCAGCTCGTGGGTGGGTTTGAAAGGTGAACACTGGGAGCTGCTGTCATTCAGGCAAAGCCTGGGTGGGGACTTTGTGGCCCTCATTTGCTTGCAGAGTGGGTTTAGATGACGGAATAAACTGGCATTTTGCAAAATGCTATTCGAATCACTTGAAGTGAATGTAACAAAGCAAAGGTGCAAAATGTAAATATTCCTGGAAGGGCTCAAGGTTCACTTTGCCAGTGGCATGGGAATGAGTATGTGAAAATTAATTGCATGAGAAACCTCTGGATTTGGCAGAGGAGTTGTGATAGTTGCTCATGTTTTGGTTGCTTTCAGTTCATGCTGCATCCGAAGTGCAGCATGAACGGGCCCGTTTCAAAAATGTTGAGTGTTAAGATCCTCAGTGGTTGATTTTCAGGGGTTGCTCTACTAAATCAAACCTTTATCTGCAGTGGTCTGATTCAGGAACCTCCTTGTGGCTCAAAGGTGGCAGCAGGATATGTGCAAGCAGGATTTGGGCCCCACTTTGAGAGAACAGTGTCATGTTGCTTATTTGCAGTCAGCCCCAAAACCTGGTGCTTTGTACCTGGAAAATAAACCACGAAGTATTTCAGAGGTTGTCCTTGTGGGCGAGAGCCAGTTCTGCTCTTTGGGATGTCATTGGGGTGAAAATGCGATTTACCAGAGCAAAGGAACCAGGGTAGCACCCACCAGCAAGGGATGTGTCCGACCAGGCTGAATGCACGTGCCAGGGTTCTGAGTGCTGCAGTGACCATCCTGACCCTGCAGCAGCTGAGAATTCTCTCCCAAAAGGAAACTGGGTTTATCCTGGCACTGCAGAAGTAAATCTGAAGGAGAAAGGTTAGCACACAGGAGTGTTTCTTTGCTCAGGAACAAGTGGGGGGAAATGCCAGTTGTTTATCAGCAGTTTGGAAGTCTGTGAGTCTGACACTTGATCAATGGCTTGTGTGAGCACTGCCTGGGCTTCCCCTACTCCTCAAAGATGCTCTGACTTGGCTGTGGCATTTGCTTAAATCAGAGCAACTGCTCTGAATTACAGGCTGGGTGTTTGCATGCAAGGTAAATGCTCTAAAGCTGATCAGAGGAGCTACAGAAGGGCAAAGGAGCAAATTTCAAAGAGAACTGCAACAGTAAAATTTGATTAGTTGGAGCATCTGACTAGCAGATGGTAAGGAATAAACTGAAGAACGTGAAAACCACGTGGGTGTGTCAGGGGAGCGAGTAAGCAGCAGGTGAAGTGTGGGACTCGTGTAGCATAAACCACAATCCAGTCTCTGAAATAGTAACAGTCACAACACTTTCCCAGACACGAGGGTGGCTCTGAGCTGTGCCAGCCCGTGGCCACAGGAGCCAGCAGAGCCTCAGCAGTGCCAGCGGTTCCGGAAAGGCGGCTGCAGGAAATAATCTGGACTAGTTCTGTTCATGATACTCTTGGCATATTCATTTTGAGAGACAGGAAAACGGTCTAGAAGGTGCAAAGTCACACTGGCTGTCACTTTTTCAACCAGCCAGCAGGTTAGAACTGCACTGATGGGATCCTCCCACCAGGCCAGCAGCATCCTTCTCCAGGGTGGAGCTGCCCTTTCCAAGAGGTCTGGGTGGGAGCAGAGAGGTCCATTGGGTTTTGGATGGCAGGAGAAACATGCTCATTGTTTTCTTCAGTTCCATGTGGCTCAGTGGTTTGGTGTCTTGCTCAGTAGCTCAGCTGGGCTACTTTGACTTGACCCCTTGGATCTGTGACAATTTACTGGACTCAAATGGGAAGAATTCATTATTTTGATTCGTGGAGATCGTCTGTCTTGTGGACTTAAAACAGCAGTAGTAGGGAGGACTTCCTAGCAAGTATATATATGTTTTAATTTGATAAATGCGCTTTGCCGTGTTCTCACCTCTCGTTTATCCCAAAGAAGGTGGAACATGGGGAAGCTTGCTGCTTTTAGGTCTGTTTTCTTTAATGGACCTCCCAGGAATGAAAAAGGAGAGTGGCTGTAATGTTTATTTTGTGAAGAGGACAAACCTTAGCCTTGGGAACTGTGCTTTTAATTATTAGCCACAAACTTTACTTTCAAGGCTCTACAGAACTGGAGGAAAATCACACGTGGAACTGTGCTTGCACAGAGAGGAGGTTGCATAACTGGGCTGAGATGACAACAAGCTGTTGTTGAAATCAAACCTGTGTGTCTGGGGAGGAATTAGAATACCCAGTAAAAAATGCAAAGGCTACATCTATGACTGAGGGATAAATCAATGGACTTGCGTAAATAACGAATCACTCCAGTTTTCAAAAGCCTTGGCAGACCAAGAGATGCACTTGTGGCAAATTCAGCATGGCCTTGGCAAGTGCAGTCCTGTGGTCTTTGCAGTCACACGATATTCAAAGCTTTCTTCTCTGTCATCTTCAGCTCTTCACCCTCCTGGTGAGACTGGCTGAGCCCCCCAGCCCACACGTGTATTTGGCAGGCACTGGTGTGCAAGGAGGGGATTAAAATGTCACTCCTGGGAGCATCTGTGGGAGGTTTCAGGGTATTTCTGGCTTTCCTCAGAGTTAAAAACTTTTTAGACATAAAAGCTTCTGAAAAAATAAATGTCTTGTGTGCTGGTATGAAGAAGTGCTCCTGAGAATGTGTAAGGCAAGCCCTGGAAGGGAGGGATAAATAACCACAGCTGGAAAATTGTAATAGGGAAAAAAAGTGAGAGGGATTAAAGCCAATTCTAGGGAAAAAAACTTTACTCTTGTGCTTTAAACACACCTCTCCTAAGGTATATCCTTAGTTGCACTGGTTTTCATGAGGCATAATCACATACTTGAAGCTTTTATAGAGTTCATTCTTTGAAGTACTTTTCCATATCAGGGTTTTAAAAAACCACACAAAACCACTCATATTGCTGGATTACTTTTTATTCCATCCAGCATTGCAGCATATTCCTGTCCCGTCCATCCTCAGGCTTTTCACTTGTGTCTGTAACGTTTTGCAAGGATTTCAGTGAAGTCAATTAAATTAATCTGGATTTACCCTGAGAGTTTGCAGAGCAAGAACTGCTATGTCTCATTTTTAAAGGTCCTCTCTTTTCCAAACACAGGCCCTGCCAATAAAGGGGTGGGGTATTTTTAGGGAGGAGGGTGTAGGATCAGCTGACTGCTGCCGCTGCTTCATGAGTGAATGGACTTGCCATGGGGACAGTCATAACAGGAGACCCAAAGCAGCTTTTCCTACAAAGGGAAAGCTAAAAGGGTGTTAGATGTGGGCCTCCAAATAGAGATATGGGGTCTGTGGGTATCATAGAGGAGTTGTGTGTGTTTAGTACTGCTGGGACGGGATGGGAGCCCAGGAGGTGCAGGATAACTGCAGAGGTGATGTTTAGGAGTGCACGTCTGACGTGGTGTAGGTGATACACAGGAGAACTAAAAATACCTTCTTCCCCACCAGTGGGGAACAGACTTCTTGTTAATTAGGCATCTTTTAAGCTTGGTTTGCAAATTGACTTAATAATATATAATCATGATTTACTAAGAGACAAATTAACATTTGACTTTGAATTTTGGATAAGTCACCTGCATTCCTGGTGTGTTATCATGGAGCTCATGCTTGGCACATCATGGCTTTTTAGGTCAGCAATGTGAGAACACTGGACAGCTTTTTTCTTCCTGTTTCATAAGAGTTAACCTAAATCATGGCATTAGGGAGCATTATTTTATGGGTGAGAATATGCTAGTTATTAAAAGAATGTAACATGTTCCTTTTTCCTTCAAATCCAGCCAGGCAGTTGTTGCTGAGTTTCTGGAGTTGTGCTCACAGGATCTATATTATTGATCACATAATACAATAACTTTTGTCAATAAACAAAAATCCCCATGTTGCTCAGGTTAAGACGTGTTTGTGACACAAGGAACTGACCCAGCACTTTGGTACAGAACCAACTGGGGGGTGTGGAAATCTAACACAATGAAGCGTGCACTTTTCTTTCCTTTTTTTTTAAAGAAGAAAAGAAACTGCTTTTGAAAAGTAGAAATAAATCTTAACTGCCTGTTTCCACTGTGATCCACATTCATTTATTTCTCTGCTTTCTTGCAGTCTGTGGTTCTTAGAGCTATCAAAACTTTTGGTAATCAAGCAATCTCAAAACACAAGGCCTTGCAGCCTGACTTCAGTGTCAGGACGCTCACAAGAAGGGAGCACAAGAAGGAGGGGAGAGCTGTGGCCATTTAATAATCAAAATCAACTGGTTGAGCAGGAAAAGCACATTCTGGATATTTTTTCTGCTTTATTATTTGCATGCTGCTGCTCCAGTTCCACAAAGCTCCCGGGAGTCTCTATAGTTTATAGTACATGACTCATTGGTCTTTTGACACTGAGCTGTTTGACACTGAGATTTTTATTTGTACTTCCGTGGAGAAATGTATGCACAGATAAAGGTTACAGGAGGAGGTGAGTGGCCCTCAAATTGTGTTAACTTTAAAAAGTCTGTTCTCTCATAAAATGTTAAATAGGATGGCAGTGATGTCCTTTCTAGAGTGCTCAGACCGTGCCACTGAGGTTTGTGTACAAACAGCCAGAATGGA
The DNA here is from genome assembly GCA_013397175.1 of Platysteira castanea. Classification (NCBI taxonomy): domain Eukaryota; kingdom Metazoa; phylum Chordata; class Aves; order Passeriformes; genus Platysteira; species Platysteira castanea. The sequence goes on from VYXC01009541.1 coordinate 425,113, forward strand.
GGTAGAGAAAATACCTTTTATGGGCTATTTCAAAATGGCAGTGGAACAACCCATATTTGAAACTGCCTTATTTAGAGTGTCTTCCTGTAAAGCAGACCTGCTTCTCTTCAGCTTGGCTTAGCAAGCAGGTAGGAATGTGCATGGGATGTGACCATACTGCAGTGCTCTTCCCTTTTCCAATCCTTATTGTGGTGCCAGTGATCTCTTTGGCACTGCATTTTAGGAAGGGTTTTGTATCTATTACTGGTCAGTCTCCAGCAACACTGAATGGGAAGTGCCCTAAACATATTTGCAAATAAACACCTGGAGCTCAACAGCAAACTCCCCCCAGGCTTCACTTAAACATTTTGTAGATTCAAAAGTGGAAAGGCAGGAGAGAAAGTGCTGAGGATAACAAGGGGATCTGTGCCAGGTAAGTTCTCCTGGGAGCTGCTTTGAGGCAGGGAGTGATTTTATCCCAGCACTGCCCTCAGGAGCCACCAGCATTTCTGCTCCTCATTCCATTAGAGGAGCACAGAGGAGCCAGAGCTGGGCTGCGTGAGGGTCGGACCGTGGCCATCCCTGTCCTTTAAAGAAATTTATTCAACTGTGCATGATTAACTTTTTCCTCCACTGCATTACTTAGAGCCAGAGAACATTTTGCCCGGAAACACAATAACTACTTTTTTAGCTGCAGAATTCAGTGGTTATTTGAACTTCCTGGAGCCTCAATAACCCCAAAGCAGTCACTCGCTGTGAACGCTTTGCTCTGCCTCTTTCTAATGCCCTGCCCTTCGTATTCTTGTTGGAATTCTTAGTCAGTAGTTTATTGCAAAGAAATAGAAGGAAGACTCTGCTATTCCATCTCTAGAAGAGCTCTCCTGATAGACAGCTGAAAGTTTCTCTTGTTATCTCCAGCTGTTTCAGAATTTAAAAATTCTGGAAAAGCATAAATTGTTTGGGGCACAGTTGGTTGAAATTCTGTCAAAATGAGATGACTTTAATGAGTGTGGAAGGAGGCTGCATACAGGAGTCAGCCATGCCAACCTGCGAATAACCTCAAATGATTATAAATAGCTTTGTGATGACTTAAGTGATAGCTTCTCATTTTTGAGTGGTTATTCTGTGTCTGACAACAAAGATCCTGTATTTGGAAGTTTAAAGCCCTCATTCTATACTTGTCTGTTTTGATGGGAGATGGGGTGGAGCAGAAGGGGAAAAGGAAGTTCCTGTCAGTCCCCACGCTGCCCTGGGTGCCGATGCAAGGGTGTCAGTAAAACAGTCATGGTCTGGAACATGCACAGGTATGGGTGTTCTGGGATTTCCTGCTGGGGCTTTCAGGCTTCTATTCCAAATCCTTGCATTTTTTGCACTTCAGGCAAATCTTTCTGAGAGGAGAATAAAAGGAGTTATAACCTACGTGGGACCTTTCAGTTGATTAAATTCTTCATCCTCTGAGGAAAACCCTTTTTAGAGTTTGGGAAAGTGAGGTGGCAAAATGTGCCTAATTACAGTTGACTTCAGTGGATGAACTTCAGTTTTAGTCTGGAAAAGTTGAAAAGAAGTCCAGGGTTATTTCAAAATTAATTATCACTCTTCTGAAGTCCTGCTGAAAAAAAAAGAACAGCTCAGCAAAACCAGGCAGTGAAATGACTCGCAGATGAGGCAAAATCTATGATATGGTAGCCACGCCTTAGAGCCAGCGGGTGCTGCCTTTGTTTGTGTCAGTGGGGTGTTTGTGCTCAGGTATTCCAGGACACCTTGTGCTTCCCATGGCAAAGCCCTGGCACTTGGTGGGTCTGACACGACTGAAACAACGCTGGGCTGCATTTCTTGGTTTAACATTAACTTTTATTTTATAGTTAGATGCTGAGGCCTTGCAGCACTTGCAATAATAATGTAAATATTTGAATTTTTATTTTTCTTACTTGATCACCTGACTTTAACATCTGCTGAGTACAGGAGATGCAGGAGCTGAGGGGGAAGGAACACATGCCTGGATCTCCTCAGCAGGGCATTGGCTCAGCTCTCCTCAAATACTTCCTCCTGACATGTTGGTGCTGAGTGTGTGGGCACTTCCTCCCTGGTGGCATCAGTGGCTGCTGAGAGCTTTGGTGTGCTCAAGTCATTTACACTGCCTGGAACACAGGGAACAAAGCTTGCTGAGAGGCCCCTGAGCAATTCTCTCTCCAGCAGGCACAGGACAGGTAGAAATTTCCCTTGGGACATCCCAGGAAAAGGGAAAGCTTGCAGTCAGGCCTGGCACACCTTGCTGTAAGTGTGACTGGGGGTGTGTGATGGCTGGAGGTGACGCTGTCCCTGACTGTGGCACCCCTGGCCAAGGACAAATCCCATGAAGCAGGAGGGACAGAAAGCTGGTTGAAGTCTTTGCCTTGGAGAGAGGAAAAGAATTCTGCCGTCCCTCCCTAGGAATAGGGTGATTTGTCATTTTAAAGCCCTATTTCTGTTCACTGTTTATCCACACCACCCCAAGCATTACACAAGCTGTTAAATTAAGTGCAGCATCCAGGAGTGCTTTGTCCAAGAAGCTGTGTAGTAAAAAGGTACCAGAAAATGCTGCAGCAGAGCCTCGGGGCAGTAAAGCAGCTGCTCCAGTAGTGATGGGGATTCTCCTCTTTTGGCCCCCTTATCTTCTTTGCCCTCATGGATGACAAACGGAGAAAGCAAACTGATGCCTCCTCACACAGCTGTGTGACTTGTAGGAACAGCAAAACCACTTCGGTGCTGCTATGGAGCACTAATAAAATACTTGTTGGTGGGCTTGGCTATTTATGGAGCTTCTGTTGGAGCTGGAGTGGGGGTTTCCCTGTTGTTCCACATTACAGAAAGCTGCACCACGGACCAGGAGCTAAAATTGTATTTTACAGTCTGGATCAGCAGATCTTTTGAAGTTCATTGATTAAACCTCGGTACAAAGTTATTTTTGGATGGCAGTTCCGACCTCTCCCTGACTTTGTGGAGAGAGTTCAGAGAAACCCAGGGCTTGTGTGTGCCACAGCACTTGGATTGGTACCAAATGGCAGAGCAGGGTGGTGGCCAGGCAGGACGCCGGGTGAAGCACAGCTGTGGCAGGCACCGGGCACCCCCTGTGGATGCGGCTCCGTGTTTCCTGCGGGAACAACAGGGAGGCAGCGCCTCGGGCAGGGCTGCAGGGAGCTCCTTGGGCAAACGCTTTGTGATTCACTAAAAGAGGCCCTGTTAGACTTCCTGGACAGTGGGCTTGCTGCGGTAGAAGAGGAATTGCAGAGCTCTCCGAGAAAGGCAGAATCCTTCTGAAATCTGCAGGTGTAAGAGCTGCCAGAAAAGTTTTAGATGCACTGTACTAAATTTAGCAAAAGTTGAGAGTGAAGTTTCAAGAAGGAGTTAAGGGAGAAAACATCTGAAATAAATCTCTGACACTGACTCTGTCTATGTGCTGGAGGGGCAGACAAGGGGAGGAACAAGAATGTGGGTGAAAGCATTTTATGGAGACTGGAAATTCCTTTGTGGAGTGAAGCTGCTCTCTTGCCCTCTTGCTTTGAGGACGGGCTCGGTATTTGTCTTCTGCGCCCAACTGAGAGAAAATATTCCATGTGATTTAGGAGATCAACACAATTCATTTAATTCACCTAGAAAAAGAAAAATCACAAGATACCACCTGTGATTAAACCAACCTGGTGCCATTCTGTTCCGCTCGCAGACATTCCACAATCTGAGCAACGAGGGGACATCTTCAGATGGGTTCTTTGCTGTAAAAGAGACCTGGGGTGATTTCTTTTTCACCAATCAATCAATGTACTAAATCCATAACCAATGTATTTTCAGTGTACTTAAACTGAAAGTACACACCAAGGCTCTAGGTCAGTATTATGAAAAAAAATCAACACCAAAAAAACCCCGCAAAACATATCCCCCACAAAAATACCCAATCAAATAAACAAACCAGAAAAATCAACCAACCAAGCTAGAAAAACCCAACAAACCAAAGAAACCAGAAGGAGTGGTAAATGTACTCTTACTGATGTCCTTAGAGAACTCTCACCTCTGAGTGTTACAGGGTGGTGGTGCAGACAGGTTTTTATACCAAACATCTTCTAAGAATGATTATTTGTCTTTATTTGTTGCTTGATAAGAGTCCCCTTCCCTCCAGGTCACTCCAGGAACACCATGCACAGCCCCCTGAGATCAGCCAGGGAACTTTTATTGTATTAGCTTCAGGCTCATTATTTTCTGGGAGAAGAAAAAAACGTGGAGACATTTAATAAGATCAGTTACCCTTGGAGGTAATTTAAGCTCTTCTCTCTGTAGTTAATGAGCAAAGTAGACAGGAACCTAAAGATGAAGGTGGTTTTGCCAGTGCTGTCAAAGGCTGCATAAAAGTGACTGAAAGTCTAAGACTAAAATAATGGCTTTGTATATAATTAAAAGAAAGTTCTCAACAATTTTGTATGAATGTTCTCAGGAAGGTGATGCAGATATTTGGTTATTTGACTCTAGTCGGACTTTACATGCTTGAAGCAGAATCACAGCTGATGAAACAGCACAATTTGAAGTCACTGATTCCTGCCTAACGAGCTTCCTTAGCCTCACTCGGGGAACTCATTCCCAGCCTTTGTGGAACACAGTACTTGTGATTCATGGGGACGAGAGAATTCACCACGTGGAGGCTTTTGAGTTGGAAAGAAATGCAAAGCCTCCATCCCAAACTGCCGTTTATACACTGCTAAATGCAGTATGCCAATGCTGAGGCCATTTTTTCCCATTTTGTAGAACAAGTAGCTAACATCCAATCTTCACCTGCAGGAGTAGATTCCTGTCCAACATTTGCTGTGCTAATCTTGGTAAATATTTTGTATGTGGTATCACTGATTTCTGTGTTGGGAACTATGGAAATTGTTCGTGGCAGGGCTCATCCTAAGGATGTTTGTGTTTTACACCGATGTCATTGTGGATTTGGGATACGCGGGGATGTCTCTGCTGTGCCCGCTGGTTTTGTGGGATGCTTTTATTGCCGTGGATTGGCTGCTAAGTCTGTGTTCACTCAGCCCCTCTGGTTTGCTTTAACAGCTCTGCCACTGCAAACCAGCCCAGAGAGACTGATTCCTGAGCCAGCGGTCCTGCACTGATAACATCGCCGATAAACCCCTGAGAAGGGGCAGGATGAGCCGCTGGAAGCGCTCCCTCGCTGGCCACTGAAGGGCGGCCTCCCAGAAGATGGAGCTGTTTCCCTGAGACTGCTGCTGGAGACCTGGTAAGTTCAGTATCACAGGAAATTGGGGAATTCGTACAGATGTCAGGGAATTATTCCTCACAGCTGAGAGAAAGAAAGAAATGAGCGTGCTGACCATAGTTATTTTATTATAAAAGAAAGGTTTGATTTGGTTTTTACCTCAGTAAATTATACTTCTTAACAATAATAGTACATGAAAGTAAGTTCAGTTATTAGAGTCCAGATGCCAACCTTTTTTTTTCCCTTCAAAGCTACACATGATTCTTGGCAGATTTAGGTATATAGAGCATTGCAATTTTCTTGAGTTTATCACTTGATTAGAGTGGGGGTGATTTGTCTTATTGACAGCAGTCGCTCCCTTTTTGCTGGAGGCAAATCCATTTACTTCTCTCTAGGGTGGAGAGGGGTATTTATTTCTGGTGTGCTTTGGTTTCCACCTGAGAATGATAAGGCCGGGAGGGATTTTAAATTTCCACATTGAAAAATCAGGTGAAAAAGTAACGAGCATAGAAGATTGAAAGCAAAAGATGGATGTTGATTCTTGTTCAAGGAAGGATGGTTTGTGGGAACCCACAGCCCCTTGAGTTGGGGCTGAGCAGCAGAGCCCTCCTGGGATCAGATGATGAAGGAAAGGGTAAGTGTGGGGGGATTTGAATACATTTATAATCTCTGTGTGTGTATTTGGTGTCTGATCTTTTTCCATTTAAAGCAGTGTTAACCCTCTCCCTCCTTCCCTTCCCTGCTCACCCCAAATCTGGGGTAAGGCTCTTGGTCTCTCTGAAGCCTGGAGACCCTGAGGAGCCCCTCTGGGAACAGGACAAAACTGCTGTTAATGACCCCAGCAACTGTCAGTGTCTCAGCCTCACTGAGGGGGCTGCTGTGAACATTTTACTTTTCATTTTATTGCTGCAGATCAGATACTGGATTTTACAGCTCGCATGTGTGCTATCTAAACTGCAGAAAAGATTAAGAAGAAGGGAAGTTTTATAAGCACTGACGTGGTTGTCATGACTACCTAAGCCACTTTGCTGGTGCCATACAAGTCTTTCACTTTATCTGTCTAGCTTTTATACAAAAAAACCCCACATTTATTTCTGCATGAGAGTCTGAAGAAACAGGGCTCAATAAACATCTGTAAGCATAACTATGTGTGGGGGGGTGTGACGTGCAGGTGAAGCTGAGGCTCATTCCCCCAGTCAAATCACAGATGTGTGTGTTAAATTGTGTTAAACGCCTTGGACAGGGAGGGAGCCAGGTCCCAGGTATCTCTGCTTGTGTCTGAACTGACAAGATTGGAGTCCTGGCAATCAGGGCTCCAAGTGACCAGGGGAAGGAGGCTGCTCTGACTTACTGGGAGGTGCACGTGTCCTCCCTGAAGCTGTCAGCGTTAGAAAGTTTGAAGTTATAGATAACATATCCTTAAACAGCCTCACCATCTCTTTTGTGGAGTCCATAAAGCCTCTTCCACAGGCCTGTAAGGCTGGGACAGCTGGGATGTGTGAATGCTCTCTTGGAAAAGTACAAGAAAAAGTCCAAAGCCTTTTTTGGTGGTTTGCGGATTTTCTTTCTCCTTTTTTTCTGTAAAGGAAGGGTTTGCTCAGTGCCAGAGTCATGGCTCATGTACAAGGGAACAGCCAGAAACAGGAGCAGTATCTGTGTAAATGTTAGCATATTCCTGGTGCTTTATTTTGGGCAAGCAATGGCTAATCACAAAGAGAACAAGGAAAAGTACTAAGTGTGTTTGCAAAAAGAAAAGATGTACCATGCTCTGGGCACAGGGTCTCCAAAACAACAAGGGGCAGTTTGAGATAAAGTTTTGTTGCCAGGAGACTGTAACCACGAAACAGAAATGCTGATTAGCTGAGATACTTGAGAGATGATGAAAAAAGACATCTCGGTGTCTGTGTTATGTCAAAACCATAAAACAACACAGTTATCTTGGAAAAGCTAAACACAACAATGCAGATCCTAACAGCAGTAAATCCAACCCAAGAGCGAGTGGTCACAGGCTGATTTAAACTTTAAGAACATAGCTGGAGTTGGTCATTAAATGACTCAGAAGTTAAATTATTGGAGGAGGAGGAAAATGAAGAAGGTAAATGTATGCAGCTCTATCATTCTTTGAGCACCGAATTAGCTCAAACCTGCTGGAGATTGGGCAGCTGAGGTGAGAGGAGTCTCTGTAACCTGGGTGTGCCCAGCTTTGTGCTTTCCTAAGCTGCCAGGAGCTCCTGAAGAGAATTGTGACAGCACAGAAAAGCAGTTTGAGTTCCAGGTGGGCATCAAAGAGAAAAGTTTAGGAAGAAATCTGAAAGAAATCAACTGAAAGGAAACAAGGATAGAATTTCAGAAGACACAGGCCTGGTGAGCAGGTTCTTTACATGGTAATAGGAAAATAATAACTTGCAAAAAAAGAAGCCCTCTGTTAAAAATCTCCTCTTTTATGTTCCCCTGGAAAGGCTGTCATGGTCAGAGGAAAAGAAAATTGTCCACTGTGCTGAGGCAGGTTTGCATTCCTCTCTGTCATTTGGGTGCTGACAAAGCTGGCAAATACCTGTGTGAGAGAAAACATCTGCAAAATGCTTCTGTAGCTGGTGGGGATGTGAAGGAAGTTTCAAGTAAAATCATTTCCATATGTTCATTTGCTTTTTTTATGTGGGGAGAATCTGGACTTGTGAAAGTGTTTGCAACTCCTGAAAAAATTGTAGACTATTCAGTAATGTTATTAGAATGAAATCAATGATTTATACTAAGCATTCCTAAAAATTGCAAAATATAATTTAATTATTTTGCCAGTGGGGAAATGGTGAAGAAATGAGTTGTGCTTGCTTAACCTAATTTTTGTTTCTTAGCACAAGGTTTGTAATTACTTTAAGTAAGCAAGTTATTTGTTTCCATTAGCAATAATTGACGAGTAAATGTGATAGTGACATATTTTCTCCTGGAAAACCCTACTAGCAAATCCCTGTAGTTAAGAGCTCTGACCAAAATCCCCGTGCCAGGTGGATCTCCAGTGTGTCATCCCAGACTCAGCTATCCTTAGTGTAATGCATCCATTAGGAACTGGAGCCTGCAGGTCCCTGTTCCTGCACACTCCCTGCAGTAACACCCCTGAAATCCCCAGTGGATTAACATTATCCAGGTAATGAGGTTTTATTGCTGCTTCTCAGCTAATCTGTTTTATTGTGACTTTGGCTGCTCTGCAAGAAACATAAAATGAGGCCTGGATCTCTGTTTTCCACCTGTGGGATAGGTGGAATTTTGGGGTGTGTGACTCCAAGGGCTTTCCTGCTGGGACACTGCTGCTGGTTTGTTATTGCCATCGTGGGGCTGTTGCACTCCGTGTCTGTGAGCAGAATTCTGCCAGTTCCCAACTCCTGGGTCCCTGTGCCTCTCCAAATGCTGTTCCCCGGTGTTTTGCAGTAATGCGTGGGATTAGCTGCTGCTGCTGCTCTATTGATTGATACCAGGTTAAAGACAACCTGTCAGGCTTGGCTTCCTTGAAAAATGTGTGCTAGAGGCTGGATACTTCCAGGAACTGTTTGTCACTGGGTATTTGCTCCTGTAAACAACTGCTGGTACCAGCCTTCTGTAAATGCTAAATAAAAGTGCCATTTCTGCTGCCTTGGGAAACCACAGCGTGTCCTCAGAGCCCCACGGGAGTCACTGAGGGGCTTTTAACAACCTGCGGCAGGAAATCCATCCTGTGGCACAGTTAGGGAATGCCCAATCCCCTGCAGGTCACAGATGGTTCTGGAGCTCCTCAAAGCTGAAAGTCATCAAGCATTTTTAAAAACCAAAAGTTCATTAAAATTAAGGGTTTTTTCAGAGTGCATCTCAGAGAACATGCCGTGTGTAGCTCAGCCCCCGGTAGCTCGGGGAGTGAGAAATTACAGAAAGAAGCAGACTGGGGAGACACAGAAATCCTCAGGGAATCACAGCTGCCTGTTTTCTTTCTTCTCAATCCAATTGTTTCCTGCCACGAGGAGATCTAGGGAAATAAACAGAATTATCACCTGGGAAAGGACAATGCCGACTGATGTGTGCATTGTGTGGCAGCAATCTCTTCACTGCACTGGTAGATGACAAAAATCGTTCCTAATGAGGGTTTTCATTGCTTGCAAACCCAGCCATTGCTGATCAGCCCCTCACGGATTAGGGATGTTCAGGAGCAGACAACTATCTGCAACAAAGGAGTACATTTTCTCAGGATAAAAAAGCAAGCTGAGGATTACAAGGACCCAACAGTCTTTATCTGCAGAAAATCCTTGTTTCAGGTTTCTTACCTCTTCTTAAAGGCTTGGAATAAATAATATTGATTTCCTTTAAAACTTAATGTGTTCACTGTTAAAGTATTCACACAGCTTAGAAAAGAGAAGGGATTATTTTGCTTTTAAGCCTTCCTTCAATGTGAAAAGAGATCTATTCTGTCAAATTTGTCTACAAATTATCAATTTATATTTTATTAAGAATTAAATTTTAATTAAAATTTTATGAATTATAACATTTCAGACAGATATTATAGATGTGTATTTATACTTATTTGAGCTGTTCCTGCAGGGATTACTTCTCACCTACTAACTGGAGGTGAAAACATATTTGGAACCTTTCTTGTTCCTATCTCTTTGTGTGTGCAAATATGTAGATGCAGGGGAAGGCCCTTAAATTGGGGTCAGTGGAGCCATTTCCTTGAGCTCTTTTCCCTGCCTCACCTGCCCTTGGAGCTCTTTCCTGGCAGTCTGAGTCCAAAGGAAATACCTGAGTGAAGGTTTGTTGTGTACAGTCTCTGTATTATTTTGTGGTTTCCTAGTGCTGAGCTCCCAGCCAGTCCATAACATCTGGCTGCATTTATCCACTTGGCACAGAAACTCTCTTTAAGTGCTCTGTTTCTGCAGAGTCATGGAAGATATTCTCGGGAGCTGACCCACAGCAAAACATATCCCGGGAGGGCAGAGCAGCCACGGATCACCTGCTGGGGGAGAATTGATCCCCGTACCTGCTTTACGGGCAGAGGGATCGAAGCTCTTCCCACCAGGGCTTTGCCTGGCTCGGAGTTGTCTTTCCATTAGGGCCTCGTTTTCCATGAGCTGCCCCGAGGCTGGAAGGGGATGCACTCAGTGAGGAGGCAGCGAGCACTGGCAGGTGTTGTATTGCACTAAGCACCACTGGCAGTGCTTGTTCTGTAAGTGAGGTGCCGGGCTCTCAAATAGAGATAAGCAGGACCCGTGCTAAAACCTCACAGCTCCTGGCACTGGGGTTTGCAAAAATTCCCTGTAGTTGGAACACTGCTGCCACATCCAGAGTTCAGCTGTGGCTTGTAAGCTGCTTAAATATTAAATGGTTAATGATTTCTTAGCCTGGGAAGCTTGATTGTTTAAGCCAACTGAAACCTCTGTAGGTCCTTAACAAAACTGGAAGTGATGGGTTTGAAGGGAGAAGATGGCAGAACAGCTGGAGGGGGGAATGGCCATTACTGCAATCAGGGTGTTGCTGAATGCCAGGCACAGTGCCAGAATAGCCTGAAAATCCTGCTTTGCCTTGGTCTCTTGTTGGTTTGGGACCCGTGCAGGGCTCAGTGGCTGCAGCCACACAGTTTGCTGATAGAGGATATTTGTGCTAAAGGAATTTGCTCTGCATAAACTGGGGTGGATTTTGGGTGGATTTCGAGATAAGGTCGTTCCTAACTCAGGCTGGGGCTGAGGAATGTTCCCTTCTCCTGTGGCTCAGGTTGTCTCTCTCAGTGGCTTATATCCACTACAAAGAGTTTCCAGGAAAGGTTGTTCAGCATTAAGTGTTCAGCCCTTGGAGACCTTCAGGGAAGAAGCCAAGGAAGTGAAGTGCATATTTTTGCAGAGCGTTTTTCCATCCAGCCCTGGCCCTTTGATCTGAAGTGTGTGACCTGTAACATGCCTATTCCATAGCAGCATATCCAAGCCCACAGTTCAAGTGCTGAATAGAGAAGAGTCCAGTTTGCAGAGTGGATTTAAACTTCTTCAGTTTGGAAAGGTTCTGGTTTTCGTGCAATTCTCTTCACTATCTGTTTCAGATTTCAAAATCTGGGCTATGTACTTTTATTTTCTCACATGACTTCAGCAGTGTCTGGGTTTGCTATCGCTCTCCAGGCTGTATTTTTCCTTTCTTTTAAAACTGTCAGACATTTTAAAATGAGCAAGCTCCTGATTAATAACTAATTGGCTTTAGCAAACAGCTCTTGCTGGGTGGTTACCTTGAGCCAATTCCTATTAGTATTCCAACACACGCAGGAAGTGTTCTCCCTCGTTGGAGGCTGATGTTACATCTCTTTAGCCACTTATAAAATAAAGCTAAGTGAATTAGTATTGATTCCCTTGCTTGTAATAACAGGAATGCAACCTAATCGCCTCTCCAAATGACCCAGGCATTCCTGGCTGAGGCTGGAATGGGAAAAATGTATGGAGAGGACAGGAATTTTGTATTGCTGAGGGCAGCTGTCTGGGACAGGCACGGCTTGCTCCCCACCCGGGCAATGAGAACATTTTGAATATTACAGTTGTGAGGTACAAGAAGTTTTTCCCTCCATGGTGTCTTGAATTTGGGTTTTCTATTGACAGCCAAGATTAATTAATATTTTGCAGGCTTGACTGAGAAGTTCAGTCTCTCACAGCATTTCTCCTGTTTTGTGAAGTTCACAGTCCCACTCTCTGGGAGAGCGTTTTGTCTTTATCCATTTTTCTGAGCAGGTCAGGAAATTTATTACTTATATTACAGGCTCTACATGCAGGTGCAGTGGAGAGAAAGAAAGATATGAAGTTATGGAGATTTTCTGAGCAACTTTCTTTTCCTATCTGAATAGTTCTTCCCTCCCTCAGTCTTAAATAAGCTAAACCCTCCTCTCTTCCTTCTCTCTTCCTGCAAATCCTGGAACACCGGAGCAGAACGCTCTGTTACACTGGACAATTTACAGAAGTTCTGCTGTGCATACTGAAAATCCTCTTGCAAGGCTCAAAATACCTGTGCTGCTGTCAGAAATGCTGCTGCTGTTCAAAAACTAAAATAATGATAATAAAGTAAGAGACCATCCCAGAACAGAATTTGTCATTAAGAAATGCTGACCAGCTTTTCTGAGCAACCGACTTTGTGCACAGTATTTGACTGGCTACAGCAAGCTATTCTTAGCTAATACTTCTCCTGATAAAGGTCACACAAATACCCAAAAAATGCCATGCACAGCTTTTGCAGGGCATTTAGGACCTAATCAAACCCAGCAAGGAGAAGAACTACTTAAAAAGTAGATGAAATCGGGTTTTGAAATGTTTAGCCTAAACTACTGATGTTTACACACAGAGCTGAGTTTGGAGGGAGGTTTGTTCTTCACTGAGCTTTTCCCAAGTGTGCTTCTTCCAGTCCTCATTGCCTCGAGCTTCCAAAACTGAGGGCAGAATTGCCTCTTCAGTGAAGGTTCCATGGAATGTCACCCGCTGTGACATCCCAGTGCTCAGCAGTCCCGTGTCCCTCTGCCCAGCCCCAGAGGTGTGACACCCCTGCTGTGTTTCCCATGACGCTGGGCTTGGATGATCCTGAAAAGATAAAAAGGGACCCACCCAGCTCCCAGATCAGTGTCACTCACAGATTTATTAAACCTCTTCCAAAAACGTTTGATCGTTTGATCAGTCCTTGTGGTGGCTGTTTGTGTGCACAGGGTAGAGACAAACATTAGAATCGAATGTGTGATAAACTTCTGGGGGAGACTTCTGGGCAGTAATGGAGATTATTTCAGAGGAAAAGTTATTTGGAAACCTCTTGCATCTCTTGATATGTAGCACACAATGCGTTTGTGCAAACATGAAGGTGACAACAATAAAATTCCATTTCTCATGCCCCTTTCTACGTAATCAAACATCTGTTCCATTTCCAGAGTGCCCCTCCCCACCTGCCGCAGCTGAGCCCGGAATGTTTGGTGCTTTTATTCCAGAGAGCTTTCACAATGCAAGTCAGAACAAATCTATTCAATATTCTTTCTGTTGCTGATTGTGTGATGCCAACACGCTCTGCAGCAATTTGCTACAAATGCAGTGGCAGGGAAGGAATTTTCATTAAAAAAAGTAGGAAGAAAATTGCAAACTAAAACCCAGAGATCAGGACTTTGCTGAGATAGAAAATCTGTAACAGTCAGGTAAGCAAAGATTGGAGTGTGCTATCAGAGATTGGATTGAGACACCTTGACCTTTCTATGGAGGCTCCTTCTGGAGCTGGGGTAACTCCTACTCGAGTGTTCCTTCGTCTGCCAGCTGAAGGGCTGCCTGGAAGCTGAATTCCCAGAGCTATTCCCAGGTCCTGTTGTGCAGTGAGAGCGTGGCAGGCTGACTGTAGGACCCAGCTTTCCCATGGGAACACGGTGGCTGTTGTTTGAGAGGCAGGCACTCACAGGAAGCTGAATGTTTAATTTAACCATCTGTATTTGAAGCAGATGTAGGAATTCTGCAGTGTCTCCCGTCTGGAATTTCACTGTTGCCAGTGGAATTGCCAGTGTTGGTTTGTACATCACACATAAAATAGTGCCATGTTCTGTTACCTTCATTGTGATTCTGTGACATGAAAGGAATTAGGTTGGGTCCTGAGGTGTGGTGAAATGTATTTTGCTGTGTGCAGGGGCAGTGAAGTCCTTTGGGGCACTTTTATTGAGCACGAGTTACTGCTAGGTTGGCTCAGAGGTTAAAAAAAGAAAATTCAAGCCCTGAAAAGCCTTTTTCCAGCCATTTCTCACTTCCATTTTGTTCCATTCCGTTTCCTGTCACTCTGTTGTACACACTTGTTTAATGCTCAGGTTATACAAAAATTTTTTAGAGTTAAAATATTCATATCTCAGAATGAAAAGTTACTTATGTAATTCCTGCCATTGCATGACAGTGATCACCAACAGGAGTTGTGGGGTTCTTTAACCAGTGGGAATCAGGAGTGATTCCTGTTACAGCAGGAATTTATAAATATGCAAGTTGAATTCTTTATGATTAAAGGCCAGTTTGACAAGCTATGGTCTGGTGATTCATATGACTAAAAAGGAATATTCTTCTGAAAATAAGAACCTTCAAGTTCTTCACTTGTTTTTAAGCTGAACATCATTCTTCCCTGAGAGCCTTTTAGAATTTGCACACAGACATATCTACTTGCCTTTGTCCTATCTGGAAATAACTGTTTTGAAATAGGAAAGGTATTTTCCTGCTTAATGTTTTTTCTCCATTTTCAAGACCTTTTTTTCTGTCTGGAAGTAAAAAATTTGTTCACTCCTGAATATTGCTATCCATTAACACCCTCTGCTAAATGCAGTTCAAGCCTCTGAGCTGGATCCAGGTGAAACCATCCTGAGCTCAATCCATTAACACTTCCTTTAGGAAAGGCTTAGGTTTGCTCGTGTCTAAAGTCACTGCAGGACAGCATGGAAGATAATGGAAAATCAAGTGTCAACTGTTGCCTTTTTGCAGTAAAAACATGATCAACATTCCAGGGGCACATTATTTTAAAGGAAGGTTTCCAAGTCCGTAAAGCCAAGATGTTTGACTGTGAGCAGAGAGTGACATTGCCCAAACTTGACCATTTTTGGCGTTAATAATAAACCCCAGTGTTCCTCAGAAAGGGCAAAATCACCTTTTATCATGCACTTTTGTGCACTTGCTAATACTTACGTGTCTCAGAAGCTGTTCTCTCTGGGCTTAATTACTGGGGGGACACCTTGTAAATTAAATGGAACCATTTTTAATGTTAAAAACCGGCTTCAAACTCTTTGTGCTGCAGCATGAAAAGCTTTCTACTCTCTTGTTGGAGGACCTCTCCTTAATGGTGGGTCAAACACTGTCTGTTTGCTTATTCCAGGAACAAGTGCAAGCAATGGCATAAAAATATCCTGTACATCATTTTAATTATTGAGGGGGGTGGGGGGAATCACCACTTTATTCTTAATATTTTGAATAGATCCACTGACTCCATAGTTCCCTGCAGGCCAGCACTCTGCCTTGGTCCTGTTTCTGGACTGAGCCCTTCATCTGGCAGGAATAGGTGTGGTTTTATTGTCCTCTGAATTTCCTCAGCCCTGAGTGGCTCCAGAGGTGGTATTTGAAATGCCAGAGTACCGAGGCTATGACAGAGCTTGGAGCACATTTATTCTCTAATGGCAAAATTCCCCCAACTCCTGGCCCTGCTGAAGGCAGAAATGCATCTCTTGCTTTCTCTGGACAGCAGGAGGGTCCCCGCTCTCCCCAGAGCAGCTGTGCTGGCCCTGCTCAGCCACACACCTTCCTTTGCCCTGTAATTACAGAGAGGGAAATGTTAGCGCAGTTCAGCTGCTTCTGAACCACTGCCGGATCTTTAACCGAGCCCAGGAGCACCGGGGGAAAGGGGGTGTTGTACACGCTGCTGAAAAGTACTGGCTTTTAAGGGAATTGTTCATAGAATCAGGGAATGATTCAGGTTGGAACAGCCCTCCAAGTTCATCCAATCCAGCCATTCCCCCAGCACTGGCAAGGCCACCACTAACCCACGTCCCCCAGTGCCACATCCACACAGCTTTTAAATATTTCCAGGGATGGTGACTCCCCCCCTGGCCAGGGCAGCCTGTTCAATGCTTGATGAGATCTCAGTGCAGAAATGTTCCCTATTCTCCAATCCAAACCTCCCCTGGGGGCTGAGCATTTGTAGCTGATGCCACAGCAGCAGGAAGAGGCTTTCCTGGGAGTTTACCACTAATTGTATCTGCAAAACGCAGGAATGCTGGGCTAATTTCAAATGATGGATTATGTGTAAAATTAGCTTTCCTTTGGAAAAATTTCTCCTTTATGGTGAGTAATGAAAATAATACTTCTCTGGTCAAGCTGAATCTATTAATGGTTAATATAAAAATAAGGAAAGTCACTGGTGAACAGTGCAGTAAACGTGCACTGCAATCAATCAAGTTTACTTCACATCCTATTAATTACTGGGATTCTCTTCCACCAGGCTCTGCTTTGTTGTGTTCACTGTGTTCTCATCCTCCTGAGCCACTTCCATGCTCACATCCCAAGCATCTCTGCTCTCCCAGAGGGTTTTTTTTCCCCTCAGTACCCACTCACATCTTAGCAAATAGATCCTTGTGCATCAAATACCACAGCACTCAGCCAAGGACCTGCTGTACTGGAGGTCACGGGGTGTTTGTGGGGATTTAAAGCTGATGGTGCTGCTGAGGAGTCTTCAGTGTTCTGCCCCAAAAATAAGCAGGTTCATTAGGGAGCCATTTACTTTTCCTTCCCATTTTTGTTCATGTCCCATAGGACGGAGTAAGTGGGAGGTTCTGTGATCAGCCAGTGTACAGCCACCGGTGATGGGCGAGTTCTTTGCATCTCCCACCATCATCATCATTCTTATTATTATTATTACCCATTCATTCTGTGTTCTAAGTATCCTGATGGACTCATCCACTGGGCTCTGAGCTGCAGCTGGACAGCAGCACCGTCCATGGGGAATCCCAGGGCGTGGGAGGAGCCGGAGGCTGGAGCAGGGGGCACATGGGGCACCCGGTGTCTCCTGGCTTCCCATCACCAACTCCGGCTCTGAGCTCCGGGGCTGCTCTGGCCCAGGAGGGGGAATCCTAAACCACCAAAGCACGAGCGGGTGTTCCCCTGACCTGGCTCTTTGCTGTGCGCGGGGAGAGGGGAAAGAACGGGAGAGGAAGAAAATGTACAGAATTTCCGCGAACTCTGGTTTTCCTCCCTTTGTTTACAGAGCCGCTGTGCAGTGCCCGAGCCAGGAGCGCGTGTCCTTGTGCAGCGGGGCTGGCACTTCGGGCTCTGCCTTTTGCCAGTGCCAGGTGCGCCAGGCTGGTGCCGCTGGCTGTGTGTGAGTGCCGGTGGCCTGGGGACACGGCCCTGTCCCCGCAGCCGGTCCGAGCTGTCGGCTCGGGTCCCCCGCGTCCCGTGGGGGTGCTGGGGGCAGAGCCCTCCCTGTCTGTGCAGCTGCGGAGCTCGGCCTGGCTGAGGCTGAGCCAGGAGCCCTCAGCTCCCCACGGCCGCTTTCCTTATGGGTTTTTTGCTTTCATTGTGTTTGACTTTTTGAAGGCTGAGCCTCATTCCGGGCGGGCAGTCGCTGGCACCAGGCTGGGAAATGAGCTCTGCAAGATGGAGAACAGATGAAAAAGGGAAAAAGAGTGACCACGAAATTAAAATGAGATTTGAGGCAGACTTTTGTCTTGAGTGATACCTGTTCAAACAAGAAACTAGAGGCCTTAAAAATGAGAGCAAACGTGGTCCCTCTTTACCCTTTGGGAGACAGAGACATACTTCATTCATTTGGTGCTTTTATTGCTCAGAACTCAAATTCCCCTGCTGACGTACCAACAGTGGTACTTGCAAGGCCAGTGCTGCTTTTGGGAATTTTATTTTTTATACTCCAGCTCTCCTCTTTCACCATTCTATATAAGTGCTGGTTTCTGCCAGTATCAATTGGTTACTGCAGCTACAAAGTCCTGTAGCACAGGCCAGGGGAAGGTTAAAGGAAAACACAGCTCCTGTGCATCCTCCTGGAATGCTGGAGCAAGCAGGCAGATGGCACAATTTAGGTGTTTGTTTCTATATTAATGTATCAGCGACAAACTAAATTTCCTTGGCAAGCTCAGTTTCTGCCTTTCTCAGCCTCCTAATGAGGCTGATGTATCTTCTGAGAATGTCAAACAGTGGCTCCAAAATAGAATAAATTCTTAATAATGTAATCAGATAGTTAAACATTAGCACTTGCAAAAATTTTGGCATTAAGTGTTCTCATTAAAGTTGGTTTCTTCCATGTTTATGGCAGATAGGGTTAGGAATGCTGAGGCAGCAGGAGCTGAGTCTCCTTCCAAACCAGCCTGTTCCCTAGATCCGTACTGAAATGATGTGGCAGTGCTGAGGAGGCCAAGCCCATGGCCAGGAATGTCTGAATTGAGTTTGAGCTGAAAGAGTGCCCAGAGGGTCTGTCCAAGGTCGGGGCTGGTTTGGGCTGGCAGTGAGCAATCAGCTGGGCATGGAATCACAGAATCTCCTGAGGCAGAAGGGACCCGGCAGATCGCTGAGTGCAGCTCCCAGCCCTGCACAGACACCCCGAGAACCACACCGAGACCTGTGGCCAGAGAAACCTGCGCCTCAGAAGGCTTCGGGAGGTGGGAGATTTTCCCTCTAGGCAAGGAAAGCTGAGGCACAGCAAGTGTTGCCTCCGCTCGTGGAGATTCTGGAAAATCAGTCTGGATTTCTGCAGCTGGGGAGTTTTTCCTGGGATCGTGGTGCTGCCCTGAAGCTTTTCTGAAAATCACTTATCAATAGGTTACTCTCACTGATCTCCTTACACAAGACTTCGTTTGGAGTTTTTTTTTTCAATAAATAGGATTATTTCTGAAAGGTTAAAATGCTAAAGAAATTACAATACTGAAAGCATGTTATAAAAAACTAGGATTTTTTTTTTTTTTTTTTTACACGGACTCAAAAATCTTCTCCCAGTGCAAGGTCCACTCTAAGCTGTAAAGCCTGGCTCACCAAAGCTGTGTTAAAGGGGTGGTGGAAAGTAAGATGAACTGATTCTGTTGAACCCTACCAAAATGGGTTTAGTTGTCTGTTTGGTTTTGTTTCTTAGACAGAAATATTTAGAGGAAATTAAAATGGGAAATTAACAGAACTGTAACTTCCCTTCCAAACATTTTTGGTGGAAAACCCTCAAAGGAAGAGCAGTACTTCTGTGGCTGTGAACATAACTGAGTCCTCCAATACACTGGGCTAATGGTTATTTCTCTGTAACGATGTATCCTGAAATGTATCCTGCAAGGAGGATGGAAAAAGAGTTTTAGGTGGAGAGTAGGTAATATTTTGACTTAATCAAGAGGATAATATTAAATGATTCATAAACCAGTTGGCCACATGCAATAAATGTGGCCTGGAAACAAGGCAGAGATATTCCCTCGGTTCCCTGCCCCACAGTGGTTCAAGGAACAGATTTCCAAAACATAACAGCCTTCAGAAATGTGATTGAAATAAAAAGATACCATCTCCTGAGGGGAGTCTGCACACACAGGGATCTCAGCTCAGAGGGGCAGCAGGGAGGGAGGAGGGAGCAGGAGACAGAGGAAGGACCTCTCTCACAAAAAAAGCTGGGGGAGAAACTCCTCTTAAAATCAGGTTGTACTGCAAAATGCACTTGTGACTCTGGTGGAGGATAAAAGCCTGTTTTGGATTCTGGGAAAACTATTTTAGCTCCTTCAGGATCTTAAAGAGAAGAGCTGTGCCAGGGGGTTGGGTACTGAGGCATCCCAGCTTCAGATCGCCTTCAGTGATCTACTGAATTCAGGAGACTTTTAATGAGCACTGGCTCCAGAGAGAAAAGCAGTCCCAGTGCTAATTAGGCATTTCATTTACTGAGATGACCAAAATAAGGCTGCAAAGTGATTTTAGGACTGATGGGCTACCTTTTGGAATATTTTTTCCTAGGTGAGCGCCATGAGTTTCACTGCATTCCTCTCTCCTTTCAGCCAAGTTGGGATTTAATAGATTTCAGACAGACTATAAATGGAGAGCTGTATGTACATGGGAAGGTTTTTCATACCTTTATTTATTATAAATACTAAGAATACCTGCAAGACCCTAAAAGCAATTGTTTTGCTGCAGCTGTTTCCAAACGGTTTCTGCACTTAAAGGCTGGGAATGAAGGTGGGTCTGAAAACAGCACCACACAAACATGGATGGTGGATGTTGTATTTTTTAATTGCACATTTCTGCCTCCCTTGTAGAAGCAGAGCAGTTTCTCTGCAGTGCTGAATTCAGCCCCACTGCTCTGTCTAACCCCCAAACTCACCAAACTCCTGTAAGGATGGAAATCAACTGCTTGTTAAATGGGGAGCTGCTCCAGGAATCCAACAAAAGGCTGATTCCCACTTTTCATTTATTAATTGAACCCTTGAAAGCATTTCTTTGACAAACAGCTTTTTGTAGCTCTAATAATTACTGAATAGGGATAATCCAGCCCTTCCTGCTATTCTGTGGTATACTGGGAATATACACATTGAATCATCTGGTGCCCCAAATTTGGCTCAGATTCCAGGATGAGTTAGTGCATAGCTAAATATCTGGCAGATTAATAAAGAGCATTCCCATCCTCTCTCCATGTGCAAGATACTTGCAGTGAAAATGTATGTGAGGAAAATAAAGTATTGGAAAAATAAAGCCATCTGGTGTGAGAACAGCAGAGCTTGTTGAGAAATGGTGTCTGCTCTGAAATGGGCACAAAACAAACAAACAAAACCCCTCCCTGTGATTCTAATTCCTTCCAGTTGCCTTAGTTCAATAAATATGTTCCATTCTTTTCCTCTCCTCCACTGAAATGCAGTTTCCAAGCTTGAGAAGGAAGAGCTGCTTTGAAATGATTGAACCATTCAGTTTTCATTCCTTAGGACAGAAACAGGATTTTTTTTTCCTAAACAAAACACTTGAGTGTGAGGTTTGACTCCTGCAGGAGTTCATCCAAAAAATGCAGAAATCTGGGGAAAGTTTATATTTAAAGACAGGGGCATTTTTCAGTGAAAAATACTAAGTTTGAAAGCATTAGATCTGAGAGTTTCAGCCAGAAATAGTGAGCAGGGTCCAAAGGCAACTTGAGTCAACAAATCACTGAAGAAAAGCCATAAATGGCATAACATAATCCTGAAGGAAAATTGAAATGACAGCCCTATGGCACGAAACAAAGTGAATTACAATTATAAAATCAGGCTGTCAATATTTTGCTCCTCCACCAATGCAAGTTTACTGAAGAAAATTGCAGCTGTCTCCAATTTTACGCAGCATTGGGAACAGTAACGAGCACGTGGTGGGTAAGAACCACAGGATGGACAGAACTGGGAGCAGGAAGGGCCTCATTTCTCTCTGCCCACCACACTTAGGCAACACCTGGAAGAATTTTCTGTCGTTGCTGACCTTAACACAATTCCTTCATAAAAGGAGAAAATTCGGTATCTTGTTACTGTTTAGCTCAGGTCCTAATTCAATGTGTTCAATGTTCTGAAGTTATTGAATTAAAGAGCACAAAATTTCTAAAATCAAACAAAAGCTTGATATCCTTTCCAGCTACCATCATTTTCTGTGAACTCCAAATAGTCTTGATGAACTAATGGCACCTCTGGGGGAAGGAAGAGCAGAGTTCCTACAAAATCTGCCCAGCTTTAGAAATAATTGTAGCTCGAATTCATCACTCAGAGTGTAGCATATTTTTTAGAAATACACATTGACAATATAATCAAATACTCATCCTCCTCTAAAAAGCCATTATTACAAATCCATTCTCTCCTTCAGATGTTCAATGCCACGTTTTCTGAAGATGCATCCTGAGAGAATTCCAGGTTTTATATGTGATATAAGATCTTCCTTGACTGTGTTCATCAAATTGAATTTCCACTGTGTTAGGGGAGGAATGTTTTCACATCTTGCATTGCCTGTATTGCTAAAAGCTGGGTTCTGTGTTATCTTTCAGCCTCCCAAACTGTCACATTCTGAACTGGAGGGATCCTGGCTAAGTGGTTCCTGTAGGTGCTCCAGGGAGTGGCAGAGCCAGGCCTGTGCCTGGACAGCAGCAGCTTCACCCACACGTGCAGATGTGCCCAGTGCCCAGTCTTTTCAAAATGCAGCCCCTGGGCTTTCGGCTGGAGTGGAGAAACTGGACAGGTGGGGACAGCAACTTCTTTAATTTACACTCTGTAATGACCTAAGAATGCTAATTCAGAGACTCGTTAAAGCTGAGATTATCCTTACCTCTATTCAGGAAAGCAATTAACCAGTTTAGAGACTGGCACGTCCCTAAATGCTCTCCCAAATTGTAGAGGTTAGGGACCATCACTCTGGATTAGGCAATGGATTACAGAGAGGAGAAAAAGAGACTTGGCTTGGTAGGGTTATGTCAAGAAAAGGAAATTATGCTGTTTGATTGATGCACGAAATTAAAACCATCTGAAAGAGCTCAAATTCAATCACAGGCACAGGGAAGTGCTCACAAATGCTCTGAAGAGCAATAACTGTTCATACAAATTATTTAGGAGAAAATTTGTAGCAGAAAATGTGCTGGAGAAAATCTAAACTGTTCACGGTCAGTTCTGGACTAGAAACTGCCAAAAGTCATTAAATTATTCACTAACCATCATTTGTTCAGCTCAGTGCATCACAAAAGTCATTGATTAGGTAGTTTATAGGAGTTGGATGTATTTACAGAAATGTTTCTCTTCCCTCTTGTTACTTTGTAGCAGGTTGGGGTTTTCTTTAAAAAATGCAGAGGGATCAAGTTGTGCATTATTTATGGCAAATGCTCCGTACTCAGATCCTGAGCTAATGGGGATGGCACCATGAGAAGTTTCTAACTATTCAATATTGCATTTCACTTTTCAAAATGAACAGCCTATTCCTAAAAAATACATTGGAGATAACGAGAGAAAAGCCAAGCAAAAGTCATAGTCCTAATACATATGAAAGAGTAAAAGCTTTCTGGTGGATATTTATCAAAATCTTTGTTGTTTGAAAAACAGGATTTTTGTTTTCTATTTCTCTTTACTTCAGCACAGCAGAACTTTCCCCAAGTGGGATTCAACAGCTTTTTACCTTACAGCAGCACAAATTCCTGACACTGAGACTGGGCCGTGTTGGGTATAATTTGTTATAAACCCTTGAAAGTGCCTGGCACCTAGATTCCCAGAGGAATCCAGGTCATTAATGGTCATTAATGAATTATTCTCTATCGCAGGGGATCAGAAGCTCTTCACTGTTCCCTGACAGAGACAACAATGCCTCAGCTTGAACTTTAGCAGTGAATTCCAAGTGTGTGGGAGGAGGTTTCCTCCCAAAGCCACAGAGTGTAAATCCATATTTCCAAATGTGCAGAGGTGCAGGGTTCCTGCAGCACGCAGAGATGAGGGAGGGACAGGAGTGGGGTGACACATCCCATCCGACTGGCGCGGGATCGCCTCCGCTGGAAGTGGAGAGGAAAGTAGGACGAGGAATGCTCAACCTCCGATTACTCTGATCTGGCATATGTTTTTAATCTCTTGGAAGGAACAGGAGAGTTTAAGCCTAGAGAGGATTACTGTGGGAGTTTTCTGTTACTTGTGCTTTGTAAACGTAGGCTTAATGTTTTAAGTGCCTTACCCTGTCCCAAATCTCCCGAACTCTGGCACGCTGTTATTTCTGGGTTTGGCCCCTGTGCAAAATCAAAGGCAGTGAAATTCCTTTGGAGTGGGGATGAGAACCCAGACTGTGGGCGTGGATCTGTAACAACCTGATCTCTGACTGCGATACTGAAAATCCTGCGGTGGGCGCCTGTGCTGCGGATCTCCGAGCGGGAGGTGTGGATGGAGGTGCCAGACTGTTCCTGGGAATCCGTGACTGCCTGCTCAGCACACAGCTATTGTTACACAGGAACATGCAAAATAATTGGGGCTGATTTCAGCATCACTTCTGGGAGTTTCTGTGCCAGCAGCCACAAATCCCAGATGCTGAATGCTAACATATGCCAATATGGAAAAGGCCTGTTGCTTTCAGTGTAAATCATTTTACAGCTTTTGTTTCCTGCAGGCTGACAGGATCCACTGTGGCAGCACCAGGAGAGTGCTGGGCACTGCTCAGTGAGGGGCTGGAGAAAGCTGATGACTGAAAATGAGGAAGCTGTCTCCCTTTTTAGGGCTCTTGTCCCATTTCCAGTTTCTTTGGGAAGGCTCTTACATTGCAATGCTAAACCCTTTTTCACCAGTGGCCTGAAAACAACAGATGTTAGAGTGTTGCAGATTATTTAGACAGTTTCTCCCTAGTTCATAGCTGCTAAAGCACCAGCACAAGGAAAAGGAAGACTTGTACTTACCAAGGCTCAGGGTTGAGATTCGGTGTCCACAACTGGAGTTGCAGGAATTAAGCAAGAGTGATTTTTAATGAGGAGTTGCAATTGGTTCCTTGCTCCCTGGCAAACTGAAAAAGACACAAAATCAATCAAAACTCAGTGTAAATTATTCATTTGACTTTACTGAGTTTAGCACAAACAACCCAATGTGGCAGCAATAAAAGGCCCTTTGCTCTGAGGGGCAGCAGAGCCCTGAACCCAAAGCACAGCTGAGTTAAAAAGCTCCAGTTTGGGTCTCAGGATGCTTCCCATTCCACCTAAACAGACACGTGTAACTTCCCAGACTCTGCAGGGAATACAGTGGGGTGTTTAAATGCAGGGGGAAAGTGCAGGAACCATCAACATTTCACACCCAGTCTTAAAAAAGGTACTGAGTTGGATTAGGAGAATGATGAATCTTTCAGATGAACAAACGTTCAAATCCTGGGGCACTGTGCTGGTGAGACAGGGGTTTAATGAACTCTTTAGAGGTGGTGGAAATTGGCACCGCTTCAATGGAGCCCACAAAAAACCCTAGCCCTGGCTTTATATAAATATACAGTAATGATCTCCCTCTCTTCTCTTGGGAAGCTTTTATCCTCAAAAGCCACGTTCCATGCGAATTATCTTCATCATTTTTTCCCCATTTTAAGCTACAGGCTCTGGCCTCTCTATTTAACTGTAGCATTTTCTATCAGAAAATCAGGCAGTGCTTTCTAAGGGTAGCTCATGCATTGAATTCAGCTGTCACAGCTACTTGTGCTGCCTTGGGTAATTGGCTCCTCACAAATCTTTATCTAAAATATAAAGGCAAATAACTATTAAAAACCTTAACCTAAAGTGAAGCAGTAAATTAGCCCACAAATTTCTTTTACTGCTGCGTTTTGCTTGGATTTACTCAGCCCATAAATCAGAGCTGAGCAGGAGGTTTGCAGGGTGGTGGTCACAAGGGGCTGAGCCTGGAGCCATAAATGTTAAAGCTGAGGAGGCTGAACCAGGAACGATCTGAGCTCTCCTCCACACAGGGTTTGCAGGTTCTGCTGCTTCCTCGGGATCACAGGACTCTGTCTCATGTTTTAGGCACTTGTAGGATTGTTTCAGGGATAATTTTTTAACTGTAGGATAGGAGGAGGTTGGTGGGGGCCCAGCTTTCTCCAGTGAGCAATGGTTGGAGCCACCACTCAGACCACAGGATGGCAGGATTTGGCTTCCTCTTTAGCCTGTTTGGTTTGAACTCCTGTGCCCAGAAAAGTGCTGGGAAGCAAGGGTGGAAAAGAGCAGGAAGAACAAGGGAAATAATGGCTGAAAGAATTGTGGAGAAGTTTCAAGCAGGGCAAGGCAGAGGGCCGTGCTGGACTGAGCCTCCTGTCTCCTAAAGAACATTTCCAGGAATTGTCCATCCCCCAGACCATTAAGCTTTGGGGAAGCAAAGATTTGGGCTGTAAATACTTTGGTGAGGTCAGTTGATGGTTCTGATCCGAAAGTGCTGTTTGATTTCTCCTCTCAGTGCAGTGGGTCCTTGCCCCTTGAATCTGACTGAACTCTGTGTCTGACAAACCAGGTGATAATAGGGATTGTCTTGTAAAGGTCACTCAAGCTCCGGGGTGCTCTTTCAACCTGCAAGGCTGAGGAAATCCATAAAATAAAGATTTGCTCCTGGTCCTTAGTGCTGCTGGCTAAAAGCATTGGTGGGTTTGTGGAGCTGCACAAGGAATGTCACGGGTTATGGAATTTATTCACCTCGGGGCCGATTCTCAAACCTGCAGCAGTCCTGTAAATGTGTGGTGTGCCTTTGGCTGAATAAAATGTGCTGAATTCCTCACGTGAGTCCTGGAGAAATGTACAATCCATTAGGCACCCAGCTGTGAGGGACTGGAAAGATGGACGTCCCAAGTCATTCTGGGGGGCAGGGCAGGCTGGGCCTCGTCCTGCTCCATACCCCATCCCCAGAGCCTGTGTCCCAGCCTGGCAGTGCCCACCACTCCCTGGCTCAGCTCAGGCAATTTCCACACCTGCTCCTGGAGCCCCAGTCCAGCTCCTGAGGGGCCAAATGCCACGGAGTCCCACCTGGGGGGAGGGCCAAGGGGTATTTAGGGCACCTCGGTTGGCCCTGTCACCTCTCACGATTCCTATCAGCTGAGCACTGCTGGAACCCAGGGGTTGGTAGCTCTATGTGTGATTTTCTATATATTTTCTGTCTTTCTCTCTTTCTTCTTCTTCTAATTTCCTCTTCTTGGACTTTTTGTGTAACTTGAAACGGGATTAGTTTGCTAAGTTAATGCTTTGGGAAGTGTTTTATGTTGACNTCCTGAGGGGCCAAATGCCACGGAGTCCCACCTGGGGGGAGGGCCAAGGGGTATTTAGGGCACCTGGGTTGGCCCTGTCACCTCTCACGATTCCTATCAGCTGAGCACTGCTGGAACCCAGGAGTTTGGTGCTCTATGTGTGATTTTCTATATATTTTCTGTCTTTCTCTCTTTCTTCTTCTAATTTCCTCTTCTTGGAATTTTTGTGTAACTTGAAACGGGATTAGTTTGCTAAGTTAATGCTTTGGGAAGTGTTTTATGTTGACTGAATGTTGCACCAAATGTTTTGCCACAGTTCTCTGATTTTGTGAGGTTGCCAGTAAAGCCTTTTGGGTTGTTTTGACCTCTTGAGAGTNAAGGGGTATTTAGGGCACCTGGGTTGGCCCTGTCGCCTCTCGCGATTCCTATCAGCTGAGCACTGCTGGAACCCAGGGGTTGGTAGCTCTATGTGTGATTTTCTATATATTTTCTGTCTTTCTCTCTTTCTTCTTCTAATTTCCTCTTCTTGGAATTTTTGTGTAACTTGAAACGGGATTAGTTTGC
This sequence comes from Platysteira castanea, assembly GCA_013397175.1. NCBI lineage: Eukaryota > Metazoa > Chordata > Aves > Passeriformes > Platysteira > Platysteira castanea. The sequence goes on from VYXC01009541.1 coordinate 452,035, forward strand.
TAAGTTAATGCTTTGGGAAGTGTTTTATGTTGACTGAATGTTGCACCAAATGTTTTGCCACAGTTCTCTGATTTTGTGAGGTTGCCAGTAAAGCCTTTTGGGTTGTTTTGACCTCTTGAGAGTATCTTGTCAGTATTTCCCCCGTGTGTCTAACTCAGAGTACGGGAACCATTGCAAGTCCTTTTAAAAGCCTCATCAGGTGAGTTTTTTGGGGCCTTACACCAGCTCAGTGAATTGAGGATAGTTGCAAATAGGAGTAAGTCCTTGTTGGAATATTCCTGTGGTTTTTAAATACTGTACTGGATCTATGCTCTCTGTTATGGAAGGTCAAGGAGTTTGTTTTCTGGCATTTTTCCCTTTGCATCTGTGTTATATCTTCGCAGTCAAATTCTTCTTTAAAGTACATGTCAATTAAAAATTCAGGGCTTTTGTTCTTATACTATACCAGCACTTGGAGAACAGTTTTGGGTGTTAAGACCTGAATTTGTATTTTAATGGTATTACTTGAAGATAAACTTCAGAAAACTCGTGTTTTTCTGGACCTGGAGTGCCTTGGTCTTTACAGCTGCTGTTCTGTAAATGCTGGGTTTTTTAGTGATGTCTAATAGCAGATTCTTAAACAAATTCACCCAGTTTAGCCAACAAACATTTTGTAATAGCCACAGAGAAGATGAAATAACTGGATTTTCCCCTTCTATCCTGGGATTGGATTTTTGCCTCCCAGTATTCCAAATATATTTTCTTCAGAAGGAGATGCTACTCTAGAGTTCAGTGAAATTATGACCCCAACTCTTTAAAACCTCCTTGACACCAGTTTTTAGTGGGTTTTGTTGCTAACTCTGAATGGTCTCCATGATTCCCAGTGTTGGTCCCAGTGTCTGAATTCCTCTGTGATGTCACAGTGTTTGTTTGTCCGTATCTCTCCCATGCCGTGTAAATTCCATATAACGTACAGCATTAGACTGGGGTGAGGTGTGAATTATGTGAGCTGCTGTAGATAAAGCAGGAGAAGGAGCAGCCACTATTTAACTTCCTCATGTTCCTCCGTCCTAAAGCAGAAAACCTTTTACACGCAAACCTTTCTCTGGATGTCAAGTACTTCTGGCTCAGGTTCTGCATTTTCCCTTTTGTTTGGGTTTTGAATCCCTGCACACCAGCCCTGGTCAGCCTGACCTCCTACTTCTGCCACCTGCGCTCCACAGTACAGATTGTTCAGAAATTCTTGAGCAGAAATTCTTCTCTATAAATCTGATGCCCTTCAACACCTGAAATGTGTTGTTCTTCTTTAAGAGTTGTAAATACTTTTTAAAGCCGTTTTGCCCTTCATGTTCCCTGTGTGCTTGTTCCAGTGTAGATCTGCTGGTTGTGTTCTTCTCCAAGTCACTTCTTCTGCTCCTGCAGCTCAAGTATCAGCAGAACGATTGGGTGCTGCAGTCTCAGTCTTCAGCTCTGGTACAAATTCCTCTACAAACTTGGCCAAATCACTGGATTTTTCAGGGTTCTGTTTGTAAGCTGTGAAATGGCACCTGACTCTTCTCTCATGGTCCTTTTTACCTTTTCAAAGCAGTGTGTGTAACCTTGGCTAAATTATAAGCTAAAGCTTGTTAAAAGCAGTAGTCATGGCCTGAAATTGCTTGGGACCTTCCCATTCAGTGCAAGGCAAGGCTGCTCATTGCTTTGGTGCGATTTCGTGTAAATATAAACCTTACATTCATTTCTTTGGGTTGACTGGCTTTTCTTTTCTTTGTTTTTCAGGAATGACAGAACTCATGCAAGTCATGTGGGGGTGTTCTGGACCAGCATTGCTGCCTCTGCCCCCACACTGCAGCTGCAACGGGGCTGCCCCTCACTGTCCCTCGCTGCTCCTGCTCCATCCAGAGCTTTCCCGGCTGTGCTGAGGACATGGTGCTCTCAGGGAGAGGTGAGTCCAGACCAGCTCCCTGTGCCGTGGTTCCCACCTGAAAAGTGAGTAGAAAGTTGTTCCTTCCCTCTATTCTTTGACAACAGTAAAAATGTTTGAGGTTGGTTGGGATTTTCCAGGTTTTGGGGTTTTTTGTTTTTGCTTGTGGGAGTTTCCCAAGGAGGCTTATGCCCACACAGGGCTGTAGGAGCAGGAGTCCCTCCCTCTGGTTTTGAGCAGTCCTTGCACAATGGGGTGCTGAAAATCCCCCAGTGCTTTATAGACTAACTAAACCTAATTTTATTTCTCTTTTAATTGAGCCCCTTTGAGGCAGCAACTGGTGTGTTTGTGGATATTCATTACTTTTTTAGCTCCCTCTCTCCTGGGTTTAGCTGACTCCTTTTTTTGGCACATGCATGTGGTTCAGCACACCCTGTTTCCCTGTCATTCCAGAGCATGTTCTGCAATGGGCCAATTCCAGCTGCCTGGGTAGGGGAGCAGCCTTTGGATGGGCATGGGAAGTGGCACATGGGCCTGACAGCCCTTGAGGGGAGGCTTCAGTGTTTGCACCAAAGAGAGTCTCTGTAACCTCAGCTCCCTCAAAAGGATGAGTTTAATATTTACTGTGTAGAAGGAGACTTTAGGCAATTTGGAAAAACTGGTGAGGGTGGGGAGATACAGTTCTTTTGTTTCTACAGAGTATCAGGAATGTTCTTACATCCTTTTCCATGAAAACGCACTCTGAGTGGTGGATGCTGATTTGGTCCCACAGCTCCTGAGGGACCTGTTCTTTCTGGGAATGTCTATGTGGACACATCCAGTGAGGAGGAGAAAACATAGTCTGGCTCCTCAGGTTGAGGGAGAGGCTGGTTCACAGGTAACCATGGCAACCAGGCTGTCACTGGGAGCATCAAGATATTTACATACCAAAAATAAAAAAGCCCAAATGCACAACAGACATTACCACTCCAGCCCATTTGGAGATCTTACCCTCAGTTTTGTTCCTCAGGGATGCTGGCAGCAGCGGCAGGTAAGGATATTTTTCTCTCCTCTATCTCCTGCATCAGCAGCAAACATTGTTTCTGATGATAAATGTAATAATGGCTTCTAATTAAAAGGAGATATTTGAGTTTCAAGTTGGAGAAACACTGAAGATGATTTTATGTTCACCTTAAAAAGTTTCCATCTGTCACACGCTTCCCAACCCAGTGCGCTCACATCAATATTTATAACACCCAGCCCAGTGTTTTCACGGAAGAGCCATTAATACAACATATCAGCTCTGGTGACAAGTTACATTTTATTGCTGTCAACAAACAAAGATGTTCTTTGTCTGCAAACTCCCTTTTTTCCCCTTTTTTTAATCAACCGTTAGGTTTGAGTTTTGAAGGAAATGTGTAGATGTGCTTTCCAATGTTTTCTGGAGGGCTACTGGAGACATGACAGATGGAGCTTGTAGGAGCTGATGGAAGACACTGATTAATTTTCCTGGGAGATGAAATAACAGTTTTAGTGTAGGTTCTTTGCTTGGTATAATGAAATTCACTGAATTCATAAGGAGAACCAGGGAACTTCAGAAGGGGCATCTCCGAAATAAAGATTTAATTTTGAAAACACCTCAGAGTATTGATCACGGCACCGTTGTTCTGGTTTAATTCCATTTGTACTTTTTACCAGTGTAAAGGGGACAGGGGCCAGAGGCCAGATCAAAGCCATAATACTTGGGAGTGTCGTGTCACTGTGTCATGGAGGCACTTCACCCTTCCAGCTGTCCCTGTCCTACTCAGAGGGGCGTCCCTGGGGGCTCCTCACACCTCTCTCCACCTCTCACCTCTGCAACTTGACACAAGATCTTACAGGAGTCCTCTGGAACACCAGCCTTTGGATCCACGCCGTGAACCGTGTCACTGTGTATTTTCCTTCCCATGCCCATGGGGCTCTTCAGAGGGTTATCATGTAAGTTGCTTTTTTTTTTTTTTTTTTTACAAAAACCAGTTTTAAAAAGCTACTTGTGTCAGTTGGAACTAGTCTGCTCCAATGGTCTTAGCTGGATTTAAGCAGCAGCAGGAGAAAAATGGAATATCTGTACTAACCCTGTCTGCGCTGCAGCTGGTTAATGGAACTGCTAACTGTGTAACGATTCCCTGCTAATACCTAATTTTTAAACCACTTAAAATCCGATAAAATAGCTCCGTTCCACAAAACTATCCGTTGAGTCAACTGTGCTTTATTGTTCCAGAATTCCCTTTTCCAGTCCGTGTGGAGCTGTCCAGCTGCCAGATCCGTTACAGCAGCCAAACGACTGCACACACCTGGTGCTACTCCTTTACACTGGCTCCGAGGGGAAAGTGGGACCTCCTGGGAATAGTCCTGAGCCTCCACTGAATTTTGGAGCTGATTACAGAGACTCCCACTGCTCTGAAGGAACAGTGTGTCATCCTTGGTGTCCTGCCACGTTCTGTTTAATTGTTCTTTATTAAGAGCAGCCCCAGGCACGAGAATCCATGCAGAGGCCACGATCCCTCCAGACCGAGCTGCATCCCACGGCTTGGGAGGAACCTGCTGCAAGGCCCAGCCAGGTAAGATTCTCACAGGTGCAGTTAAACCAAATGCAAGGTGGTCTCCTCATGAGACTAAAGGAGCTCATGTTTTTAATTGTCTATTCTTTCATTTCCTCCCTCATTCTGCCATGTGGTGCATCTCTCATATCATTTGGAAAAGCAAGGGAGAAATGGAAACACACCCAGAGATCAACAACACTGTTCTGACAGTGCTGGTGATGGGAAAATGATCACCCTCAGCTGTGCTCACTCATTTGGCTCTCATTTGAAGGTCATTGCTTTGAGTATCTCTGCAAACAATGCACAGAACTATGACCAAAGTAGGGGGGAAATTCAAGACTAGGCTCAAAATGTGGAACTCTTAGAAATACTTTCCAAACCCTAAGAGTCCCTAGCTGTCCCTATACAAACTGTGGTTGTAATTTGTGTAGCCTGAACATCTGTCCGGTCCCTGAGCTGTCATTCCAGCTGTGCAGACTGGAGCAGCTCAGTGGCTCCTCCACTCCAGCTGACTTTAACCAGGGGAACTGGTGCCCTCCTGAAAATGCACTGGGGATCGCAGCTTTCCTGGGGTCAGGATTAACTCCCACTGCATTTGAAGGCATTGGGATGGTGTGGCCAGTGCCCGGTATGGTGACACACGGAAATCAAAAAACAACAAAGAGAAACGAATTTTTTTTTCCTTGTCTACTTTCAGTTTTACAGCACCAGCACAGTCAGGGAATGTTGTATTTGTGCTCTTCAGCTGGATGTGCCATTGGATATTTTGGTTATCAGTATGGAAAAAAGGCAGTTTGAAGTCATCTACTGACAAAATAATTTTGAAGGGGTTTTTAATGTCTTGCCTTAAGAAAGAGAGTGGCTTAAGCCTGGATTCAGGTAGCAAATCCAATCTCCTGTCCTGAGTGGCAATGCCAGTGTGGTAATTAGACCATGAAGGACAATACTAATTTTAAGGTATATGTGGGAGGAGAAAAAAAAAGGAGATTGAAATAATCAACATGTGAAATGTGAATATGTGAAATCGTAGGTGAATCCAGTTTCCTTGGCAACTTCTACTGTGCAGTCTGAGTATCCCTGAGAATTTCACTTGGAAGCAAGTGGGCAGCAGGTACTTCCTGGAGATGGGAATGCTTTTGAGGGAGAGCAGTGGGAAGCTCTGGTTCAAACCTGTTCTATGTGTGGTTTTGTTCTTCCCATTGAACTCTGTGTCATTGTTTTTACTTCCCATTGAACTGTTGGTGGCTCTTTTCCCTGGCAGAGGTGGATATGGCACCGGGACGAGCAGCGGATACGTTTGTTGCAGTCCCTTTTTTTCATTGGGTAATTGAATGGTCATTAAATTGTGTTACTTAAATAGTTACAGCAGAAGAGCCCGGTTAAAGATAGACCAAAACCAATTGAAAAAGCAGTAGAAAATTATTTTGCTTTGGTGTTTCAGATACAGCAATCCCTAGAACCAGGCTGTGGGCTGCCATCTTCATCAGTCCCTCTGCTTCCACACATTAAATCATCACAACTGGAGCATCAAAGAGCTCACAAGGCTTAAAAAAAAAGAGAAAGTGCTGGGTTGTCTGGCTTTTCCCATCCATCATTTCAATCGTTGCATGATATCTTCAAAGATTTTCTTTTTAATAACAATGGAATTGCTCTGCAATCCCATGAATGGGCCTTTCAGGGAGAAAGTAAAATTGCAAGACCCTAAAAATCACAAGGAATGGCATTGAAATTGGGTTACTGACTTAACTGGCTTTAATTGGAAAACCATCTACTGGAAAAAAAAAAAAAACCTCAAATATAGCTAAATGATACTGCAGGTGAAAGGGAGTTCCTGAGGGGAGAGGTAATGGTTATAGGGGAGCAGGAAAGGAACAAGGGATGTTTAACCCAAAAGAGGAAAAATTGAACAGGTTTGCTTTACACATCTCCATATAAATACAGTTTTATATATATTTATTTATATGTGTATATAAATGTATAAATACTATTGTCCATTGTAAATATTTTTAGATTTCTTGTACGAAATACCATTATTGGGATAAAATGTTTAAAGCTATTCTTTAATACTCTCACTTCCCCCTTGCCTTTCCTATCTGTGGTACCTGCAATAAAAGTGGAGCTAATTCTGTTTCATGTTTGGACACACATGTTGCTTTGACCACAGGAAACTGCCACAGCACTGTTACTGGAGGTTTTTTTTGGCTGAGTATTCCGGTGTACTTCCCAGGGGAAAAATACCCTCTGGAACCCAGTGCCAGCTCAGGCCAGAAGGGCAAACTTGGCACAAAAAAAAATCACTTTTCCCTGGTGGTTGTTGACAGGAACAAAGTCTCTACAGGAGTGTTGGGTGTGCTGAAAAGGACAATTTATTGTGATTGTAGAGAATTGTGATCAGGATTTACAACTCCAGTGCCTCCTTGATATAACCAACAATAGATGTTAAATGAAGGAGTTTGTGAGGTATTTCTTTAGTTTCTCCAAGGTACTGGTACCAGATCTAATGCCAGCTGCTCGTTTTAATATAAATATTTCCTGGTGTGTTAACTCAGCCTAATCCCCTAAAATAGCCACTTTGTTCCTGTAATTTGTATGTGACCTTTGTGAGCAGGTATCTGAGAACACAGGGAGGTTAATGAATTCTGTCTTTTCTTACCAGTGTGAGGCACTGAAGTAATAATCTCTTGTTAGAGAAGGGAAAAGAGGGCACACATCATGTCCAATATTTTAGCCTGTGGCTGTGCTGTGAACTAAACCCAGCTCGCCAGAGCCAGGCTCAGAGCTGAAGCAAATAGGTCANAAAAAAAAAAAAAACCTCAAATATAGCTAAATGATACTGCAGGTGAAAGGGAGTTCCTGAGGGGAGAGGTAATGGTTATAGGGGAGCAGGAAAGGAACAAGGGATGTTTAACCCAAAAGAGGAAAAATTGAACAGGTTTGCTTTACACATCTCCATATAAATACAGTTTTATATATATTTATTTATATGTGTATATAAATGTATAAATACTATTGTCCATTGTAAATATTTTTAGATTTCTTGTACGAAATACCATTATTGGGATAAAATGTTTAAAGCTATTCTTTAATACTCTCACTTCCCCCTTGCCTTTCCTATCTGTGGTACCTGCAATAAAAGTGGAGCTAATTCTGTTTCATGTTTGGACACACATGTTGCTTTGACCACAGGAAACTGCCACAGCACTGTTACTGGAGGTTTTTTTTGGCTGAGTATTCCGGTGTACTTCCCAGGGGAAAAATACCCTCTGGAACCCAGTGCCAGCTCAGGCCAGAAGGGCAAACTTGGCACAAAAAAAAATCACTTTTCCCTGGTGGTTGTTGACAGGAACAAAGTCTCTACAGGAGTGTTGGGTGTGCTGAAAAGGACAATTTATTGTGATTGTAGAGAATTGTGATCAGGATTTACAACTCCAGTGCCTCCTTGATATAACCAACAATAGATGTTAAATGAAGGAGTTTGTGAGGTATTTCTTTAGTTTCTCCAAGGTACTGGTACCAGATCTAATGCCAGCTGCTCGTTTTAATATAAATATTTCCTGGTGTGTTAACTCAGCCTAATCCCCTAAAATAGCCACTTTGTTCCTGTAATTTGTATGTGACCTTTGTGAGCAGGTATCTGAGAACACAGGGAGGTTAATGAATTCTGTCTTTTCTTACCAGTGTGAGGCACTGAAGTAATAATCTCTTGTTAGAGAAGGGAAAAGAGGGCACACATCATGTCCAGTATTTTAGCCTGTGGCTGTGCTGTGAACTAAACCCAGCTCGCCAGAGCCAGGCTCAGAGCTGAAGCAAATAGGTCACTCTTGCTCTCACTAGACCATCCATGGGATGAATTGCATTTAAAAAGCACTGCAAGTTTTTGAATTCAGGATCCAAATCTTCCTCTGCACATTTTGCCTTCATTGCTCTGCCCCAGCTCTCGGGGTGGTTGTGTCGTGTTGTAATGTGTGTGCCACCGTTCTGGGTTTGCTGGGGGAAAGCAACGCTTGGAGCACAGACAGCAAAGGCTTTTCCTGGCTTCTTCTCTCCTGAAACCATTTTGCGTGGCTCTGGCTCAGAGGAAACTCTTCTCTCGTGACAGAGCCAGTGCTGAAACACTTTGCACAACCTTCCCATTACCACTGGGGCTTTGTTAAGCTGCGAGAACATTTGCAAATCAAGTTCAAATGATTTTGCTGCTGCCTCCCATAGCACAACCCCATCCCAGGTCATCGCAGAGCATCACATCAGGCACCAGCATTGCCCCTGCTGGCGTCACAGCCGAGTGGGGCAGGACCTGCAAGGCACAGTGGGTGATCTTCCCTTCTTTCAGTTTGCTGTTTCCACTTTTCCTTCCTTCTGCTTCTGCCCTTCCATCCTTCTTTCTATTCTTCTCCCATCTTTCATCTGTCTTTACATCAGCAGTTTTTGTCCTTCCTTCCCTTCCATCTCTGTCCTTCTTTCTGCCACTGCTTCCATTTGTCCTCCCTCCTTCTGTTCTTCCATCTGTCTTCCCACCTATTTTGCCTTCCCTTTGTCTGTACATGTTCTTCCTTCTACCCTTCTGTCCTCTTTTCCATCCTTCTGTTCTTCATTCTGTGCTCCACTCCTTCCTTCCTCCTTTTGCCTATGCTTCCATTCCTCTCTTCTACCAGTCTTATTTCCACCCATCTGTCCTGCCCTCTGTTTGCCCTTTAGTGTCCCTTTCTGTCCCTCTGTCTTCCACCCATTCTTTCCTCCTATTCATTCATTCTTCCCTCTGTTTGTCCTTCCTTCCAGCTGACTCTCTTGCCTTCTTTCCTTTTGTCCATCCATTCCTAAGACTGTCCCTCCTTACTTCCATCCATTCTTATCTTTATATACCCATTATATACCAAATCCATATATTTATAGTGGATATAACTGACCTTTTCCTGGCCAGCAGCAGCAGATCCCCATTCATGCTCCATTTGGGGGCTTCTTTGCGTCCGTCTGTACTTCCCTGCTTCTGTCCCTTGTCCCTGGGACATGTGCTGCCATCCTGATGGTGGCACTTGGGGGCAGCTGAAGGGCCTTTTGCTGCTGCTGCAGGAGTAGCTCCATCACCACCACGCAGAGCACACATGGAGTAAGAAGGATTTGATTTTCACGCAGACACAAGTTCTGTGCTACAATGCATGGCCTTTGCTCAGTTCCCATTCCATGTCCTGTGTGACTGACAGCACCCCCCTCTCTCTCTCTCCACATCCCTCTTCTTGCAGCATCTCTAATGCACCTCAGGTGAGGCGAGAGCAGCATCAATAGTGTGGATTCAGGCAGTGTGTGCTTTTGGCAAGAGCCCCAGCAAGTATTGCTCCCATCCATCTCCCATTACTGCGCTGACACCTGCAAATGGCAGCGGGCTTTACAAGCTGTGTTGGGAATGAGCCCCGCACCTGCTTGCTGCAATCACGTACAGGTTTATCCTTTCCTGCTCCCGTCTTTGTACCACACTGACTTGCCAGCAAGGAGTAAAAAAAGGCATTTATCAACACACCACCATTTTGTGCAGCACTCCAGCAAGTCTGAATGGATTCTGTTTGGATCAGATACCCAATATTGTTCATCCAAGAAAAACAAAGAGAAGAGCCCAGGGGTGATAATCAGCAATCGTTTACTGCAACACACACCCACACCCTCCTGCTTTTTCCCAGACATAAATTTTAAATGACACTGGTGGGAGGAAAAGGTTTTCCTGTCTCTGAAACAATTCTGAATACCTGTTCTGAATTACAGGACCTACATTGATCTGCCTGTCATCCTGCTCCATTTGGAGTGACAGAGCTGCAGAAAAAAAGCTTTTGTTTAATTGAGATAATATTGTATTTTTCCTTTAGGAGAGAACTGAGATATGAGGGATGTTCTTCTTGTAATAAAACGACACAGGCAGGTGAAGTCCTGACAGCAAAGCCCTAATTCAGCACTTGCTTAATTCTGCTGACTAAACAAGGCCCTGTGCTGAGCTGTGTGGGCACTGCTGGTGTCCCAGGGTGAGAGCTGGCACACTGATAACAGTTTTTGTGCCCAAACAGATCTCTGGCCTTGAGCTGGGCACTGGCTCAGAGAGGATGTGGAACTTCCCTCGTGGCTGGAGCTGTGTGAGCTACCCTGGTTCTGGACTGCTCTCAAAATAAAGGGGTTTTCCCCTTCTGCTCGTCCTCAGTGAGGACTTGCAGCACTGCTGGACATTCCTGCCCTTGCCTCAGGCTCCAGCTGTGCAGTGCACAGTCCATGTGTTTGCCTCCTGGCCAGGGCAGCCAGCTGGGAGGGACCAGCTGCTGAGGACACTCCGGACGCAGGGACAGGCCTGGGTGACTGTGCCAGATGGTGCCTGAGCTCCCCAGGGCTCCAGACACTGTTAGGGGTGACAGAGTCCTCAGGAATTCTGCTGTTCTCCTTGCCCTGCCAGCAGCTGAATTCAGCCCTTCGAGGGAGTGACACAAAACCAACCTGTACCACCAGAAGGGGGAAGCTCCCATGCGTGACCCAGAGCAAACTGCACACTATAAAAGACCATTATTCTTGTTATTATTATAATTGCTGGTGCTGACACCTTGGGTTTGTTCTGGGTTGGGCCGAAAAGGAATTTCTGGGATGTCTGTGCTCAGGTGCCAGTCCCAGTGCCTTCATCTGTTAAGAGCTTTGGGAAATGTTTGTTCCTGACCTGGACTCTGTTCCCAGCTTGAAAGTGCTGTAGGTGTTGTGCTGAATGTGCCACGGGTGTCACAGCAGCCTCGTCACTCTTGGGTTCCTCATCTGCTTCTGCAGACAGAAGGGGCTGGCACTCCAAAAAACAAACCAAAAAAAAAATTAATTGAAAAAGGCACCACAATCTGCTTAATTTGGAACTGTAGCCTATTTCTTTGGGAAATACTGTGTCTCAATCTGCACAAACCCATTGCTTAGATTCCATAGGATTTCTTCAGCAGTAATCATGGGCTTTAAACAAGTTTTTTTATAAAAGCACACAACTCATAGCCACGGGAGAATGAAGTTCCCTTCGAGAAAACAAATGGAAAGAGATACTACATATTTATTTTATCAGATTAAAGACAAATGTTTTTAAAAAGAAAGGGAGAACACCTTAAAAAGAAAAAAAAAAAAGGGTGAGTTGCTGCATTGCATTGCCTTGATTTGCCATCAGGAACGTTTTTGGCAGCCCCACTTTATCCTGATAATAAAGCCCTCGGTGGCACAGGGGGGCCTGAAATCCTTTATTCTGGTCAGGGTTTAGTGTGCGTTGGTGAGGATCCTTTCAGGAGACAAACCAGTGCCATCATCCCAGTGTTGAGGTGTGAGGAAAAGGATCAGTAATTATCCCCTACCTGCACTCCTTCAAGGAGTGGGAGGGCACCAGATCCACCCCCATAGGCCAGCCTGGAAGGGAAGAGGATGTTTGGAAAAGGAGCTTTAAGTCCTAAAAATATTTTATGTAAAGCTCTTTTTCAGAGTCTACTTTTGTTTTGAACCAAAATTCTCCTGCTTTACTTGTTCTTTGTTCTTGAAGAGATGAGGGAAAGATAACTATCACTTCTTTTCATGTACTGTCACCTCAGCACATAACCACAAGTTTTAGAGGTCAGCTCCACACTCATGGAATCCACAGCATCAGCCACCACAGAACTGGGGAGACACTTTGGCTTAGCCATCAGCTGGACTGGAGGGGGTAAGTCAGTAAGAGTTACAGATTTATAAAAGGGAAACATATCTGGAATGTTTGGGTTGGTAACTTGTCTGTAAAATAAATAATGTTTAAAACTGGTATCCAAAAATTAGAGTGGGCATCTGGCTAGGGAGCAGGTGCCCACATTCTGTCCCTTGCAGCCCATACACATGCCCAGCTATTTCTGCCTACTGATGTTAAAATCATGAGATGTCCGCAATAAACCATTAAATAAAATAAAATATTACAGCATTGCTCAGCGAAAGAGATCTCACAGCACAAATTCCTTCATTACCTTGTCATTTAGATGATAATCCAGTTGTCCCAGTCAAATCCTGCCTGGCTTTCCCTACCTTCAAAGCAATTCAGACTGGACAGATTTCCTAGAGCTGCTCTTCAGAGTCTGGTCAGGATTTTTTCCCCAGGATGTTGTAGGAACAACAAATTTCTGCTGTGTGCAAGGCAGTGGGGCATGATTTACAAACAGATAGATGAGATGGTAGATAAGAGATGTTAGACAGACAGATGATAGATAGATAGATAGACAGATAGATAATAAATCTGTCTTGCGTAACAGCCCAAGCTGCTGTTGCTCCGCTGTCAGCACTTCCAGGCCCTTGGCTGCACAGCCACAATCCATGGCATGGGCAGCACAAAGTGGAGAGTGTGGCACTGCCTAAGACGTGCCTTAGACAATGTGGTGACAGCCCTCCAGCCCCTTCTACCCTCCCCATTCCCATCAAAAAAGAAGCTAAAAAATATAGAAAAATATTTTTGCATCCACACCTTCCAATTCTGTTTAACAAGCAGTGCATTGCTTCTAGTGAGATAATGATTTCTTGATGGACTCTCATCAATGGCCTGTTTCCCACATTATCTGAAATAATTGCTTCAGAGCGACCACAGGAGGAGCAGCAGGTAGGAAGTGAGGCTGCCGTTGCCAAAACATAATGGATCATTTAGTCCTTCTTGGAAGGGTTTAACACTTCTGTGCCTGATGGCACCGTTGTGATGATAATAAACCCAGCTGTTGGGATCAGGTCGTGCACATCCCCACGTCAGAATTCACATCTGCCACACCAGAATGAGGCCCCCAGAAAACAAACGTTAAAAAATACAAGTATTCAAAGTGCACTCGCAGCTTGCCTCTGACTGAACTGATGAACATCTCAGTCAGGAAAGGGGGTCTCTCCCTCCTGTTTTGAGCCTGGGATTGGGTTTTTTTGTTTTTTCCCATATTTTACATCTTTTAATGTTTCCTTTCTTTCTTTTACTTTTCCCTCAATTTCATTTCCAGCCCTTCTTCCCCCAGCTACCAATACTGACAGTACAACCATTTATAATATGCCAAAGCCTTGAAGAATTTTCATCTTTTTGCCATTAAAACCCTTGTGTGAAGCACTGGCTCCATACATGCCCAGGGGACATAAAATAATCCTTTTTGGGGGTGACCTGCTTTATGACAAGGAGCCAGTCAAGCCATTTAAATAAATGTATATTTTAAAGTGTCCTGTAATAGAAATTATATTTGAATTCTATTGTTTATGTAGAGCTTTCCAAATGATATTGTGGTATAAGTTTGAAAATAGTCTTAATTTTTTATGAGTGTTTTAGTGTACTTTTAGAAGAAGATGTAATTAAGACTGTGGTTTCCCACATGGTTTCTCAGCAAGGAGAGCTGCATCCATGGATGCCACTCAAGATGGTTTTGTTGTGGCTCCATAATGAACCAGGTTAGGACGAGGAGCAGCTCTGTAGAAAGCATTTGGACTGGTCTGTGTATAGCAACTATTTCTGGGAATGCACTCTGGGTAATTATGCCCCTAAATGGCCAAACTATTTGTGTAGAGCCTCCTCCACAGCTGTAATTACGCTTGCACTTTGCACACCCAACCCAGCCCGCACTGAAACGCTGGCAAATTCGGCTGCAAGCTTTTGCACTTGAATGAAAGTGGAGACCCATTGGAGAAACCAGAGCCACCCCTCCCACAGCGGGCTCTGAGTGCAACAGCCCATAATAAAATGCAATGAGGAGATGCTGATTCTGCCCCCAGAATAAGGGGCTGCAAAGAGGAAAAACTGCACTGACCCAGGGGTGACAACTGAATCCCCATCGCAGGAAGAGGGGAAAATGTTGCCATCGAGGATCTTCGGCCTTTTAACAGGCATCCATGAGAAGGAGGATGCAGGAAAGGGTGTGGAAAACAGCCTCAGCTCAAAATTACACACAGAGCTTTCTAAGGAAAAACCCACAGGAGTGTTTTAGAACTGTGTTGTGTTGAGGCAGCATTCACAATTTGCAATTTATGAAAATAAATAAGTATAGACCTGTGGATTTCCAAAGTGCTGCAGGAACAACAGGCAGCTGATCCTTGGGATCACTTGCATTTGCCTTCAGTCCCCTTGCATTTGCCTCACTGTCACTCATCCCTGAGCAAAGGCAATGAGAAGGGACACATTTGTCCTGCTCAAATTTGTAGTTCAGAGATCAGGAAAAGGGAGTCTGTTCTCTGTCACAGTTGGCTAAACAAATGTCTTTTCTTTTCCTTTGATAATAAACATCCCCTGCACCAGAACCCACAGCAGGTGAAAAATGAGGCAAAACTCTCCTCTACAGTTTCACCAGCTCAAACAAGACTGAGATAATCCCAGATATGTTGGAAGCACAATGTTCTCATTTTCAAACAGAGAATCAGAAAGTAACCAAGGTGTTGGATGTTAGAACCCATTTAAAATACGATTGGCCTAATTTTTTAATGATCTATGCTTGGGAATTATGAATTCACCAGCACCACCACTGACCGGCTATTTTAAAAAGACAAAACCCACTGGATTCTTTCCCCTGATTTCTGTCACTCAGGCGTGGTGTATCCAGTTTGTGCTACAGCTTTTGCAGTTTAGTGTTTTTAATTGTTACTAAATCCTCCTACCTTGTCTCTTCAGTTCACCCACTCCAGATAAATCAATCTTCAATTATTAAGATTGTTTTTCTGGGCTTACCTCATTCTGCGTGATGTTGATATTCTGCAAAGAGCCAGTACAGTGTTTTGGGTATTACCAACACTTTTCCAAAACCACACAAATAGAAATGCTCAAAAAGGAGCCAGGTTTGGAAATACCGTAGGAAACTTCCTTGCCAAGAATCTTACATGCCTTCAGTTCAGTCTTCCCTATCCTGAGAACATCAACGGATATAATTCTACAAACTCCACCCAACAACACCATGGACAGTTGTTTGGTAAAAAAAAAGTTGGTGAAAATCTGCAATACTTTTTCTTAAATCTGAGATACTTTGATTTTGAAGTGCTCTTACAGCATTTTGTACTTTTTTGGCTGCTTCCTGCTCCTGGCTAAACTCCTTGTGAAATGAGAATGAACTACTGATGTCTCCCTTTCTTTCCCAACCTTTATCAAGGTTTTAGGGTTTTTCCTATTTAGGGAAAGCTTTTCCCTCCAAACATCCCATGGTGGGATGCTGCTCCCTGGAGAACATTGTTCAGCCCAGGATTGGTACTGTGAGGCCTTCCCATGTGGAAGAGAGGAAATCGTTCAACTAATTCACTCCTTTTTAAAAGAATATGTCCAACTCTTATCCCATACAAATAAATTGCTCTATCCAAGTGCACATGTTCCAGGAAGGAAAAGCCAGTATTTATATTCTAGCTCCCAACTTGCTGTTACACCACAGCAGAAGCTGTGAAACTGAAGCTGAGCCATAGAAAACACTTTATAGTCACTGTAATTTGGGTTTGGAAGGCCGGAATAGAGGAGGGGGATTATTGTCCCCAGAAGCCACTCGGCTGGGGTGCTGCAGCCACTGCACCTTTCACTGAAGAGTCACTGGGGATGGTGAAATTCCTGCCTTCCCCAGCACTGCTGCTGCCATGGCAGCTGCCAGCACAGGCAGGGCTCTGCTCCTTCAGCAGGGCTGTGTGTGGGGCAAGAGGAACTTCTGTAGGTGCTGGAAAATAAACCAATCATAAGGGAAAGTGGTGCCTGAATTCCAAGCTCACCATTTGCTATTACCACTGATGGCCCTAATGCTCTGTACAATGATCCACTTCCGTTGCTAAGTTAACTTTTTCAAGGGGGATTTCATTTGGGGAAAGCAAAACAAAACACGAGCTTAACAGAACTTGAGGGCTTAAACATTCTGATGATACAAAAATAAGCCTGAGTTATCATCGCTTGATATGCACAGCTCACAAAGCTTCCAAAACAACTCCCAACAACTGGCAGCAGCTCTCAGATCAAAGGAGGCTCCTAGGCTGATGTGAAACTGCACAAGGCTTTCTATTAAATACAGAGAGGATAAATAGGGTTTATCCTGCAGGAATGTGTGCACACGCACACAAACACACACCTATAGGATCTATACACACACATCACTCCAAATTCTCTGCAGCTCTATCTCAATACATCTGTACGTACACACAAACCTGTGTGTGTTTGAACACACAAACTTCAAAGTCTCTGCAATTTAGGATCAAATTCTACTCAACAACCAATTAGATACTTTTTCCCTCCAGCAATCCTGTAAATATTCATGTGGTTTCTTTTCCCTAAAAGTTAAGACTGTCACCCGCTTCTGGAATCTGCTAAATAATTCCAAGGAGACGAAACACAGCTTTTGGGACGTCGTTGTTCCATCCCCAGCTTTGCCAGGAGACAGGGAGTCACAGAATCACAGAATATTCTGACTTGGAAGAGACCCACAAGGATTGTAGTGTAAAACCCTCATTCCCAAGTCCTAAACTCTAATTTTCAGCAGACAGATGTTCATGTCAAGTGTGTGAGTTCAGAGTATTGACAGCACAAAATTTGATCACAGATGGATCAAATTTCAGGCATCTTATCACAGTGAAATATCCACTATAAATAATTGCAAGTAGTCATGTAAATCAAAACAAAATGGGTCTTAAAGGAAGGTTCATATGCAGCAGATATGAAAGAACTTCCTGATTATTCCAAATCCTGTTTTAATTAACATTTACTCCTATAGTCTGCCTTTATTTTTTCCTTTTCATCTCCTGCCTGTCATTCATTTGACATCTCCACCATGATGAAAGTGATACTTAATATGAATGGGAAACACAAAAAAAGCCCCAAAACGTTTCCAATACTCTTTCTGCTTAAAGAGATTCTGCTGATTCTCATTTGCACCTTTGTCCTGTAACCCATTTTCTTTTCACTTCATTTCAGACTCATGTCATGATTCTAACAGAAACCCTAACTCAGGACAGAATTTCAAGAGAATAATTCAGCTTCTCCTTTCCCCTGCATATTTCCCTATCAAACATCAATCCTTGGCTGCTAGATGCCTCCAAAATCAGCCTGATGCCGAGGCTTTTAAATGATGATGAAACTGAAAAGTAGGGCAGAGAAGGAGAGAAAATTTTTCAAATGTATTCATGATTGCCCTGAGCCCTGGTCCACTGCAGTCAGAATGAAAATGGGCATCGCTTCCAGTGGATGTGGTTGCATTTGTTTTCTTCCTGATTTCCTCACTTGCAGATTATTTTTCATTATGCAAAGCATATTGTTAAATGCTGAATTACAGGTGGTCTGACCTTCACTCACTCAGTTTACTCGGGGTCTACATTATAAGAGAGGGAATAAATTTGGCTCCAAGGCTTCTAGCTGGCCGAGTATGCTCTGTGGAATGGAAAAAATCAACTTCTGCTGCAAAATGGGAGATTTAAATTTTAGTTGAAATACAGAAGCAGATTTACTCACATCTTTCTCTTTTCCGTGAGCTTTCTGTCAGTACACAATTACATTGTCAAATCTGTATGCAAATAGACACGAGGTACACACAACCTGGGTGACTGGGCCGCTGCTCCACGTTTGCAGTCAAACTGTGCTCATCAGCCCTGGCACCTGGAAATTATTTGGAGGGGGTAAACCCCAGAATTTACATCGGTCTCGATGCTATTCCAGATTCCTTTATAATTACACCTACACAGAGTTATCAAGCAGGAGAAATCAAGGTGGACTGAGAAGCCCCATCAGTTTCCTCCTGCAGCAATATCATTTCTTTCTTTATTTCTTTCAGTGTGTTGGAATGAAACTCTTCCAGCTAAAGAGCACACAGGCGTTCCCGTAAAGAGAGTGAAAGAGTGCTGGTGACCTCTGGAATTTCTAATTTTGCAGGTTTTTGTCATAGGATTGGGCTGTAGGAGACAGGTCCAAAACTCTTGAACAGGCAGCTCCAGGCAGCTCATAACTTTCAAGATGGATTTTAGGCACACGCTCTCTGTGCCACAGCAGCTTCTCCAAGGTTAATACAGCATCAGACAGGGAGTGAATCCCAGCTGCTTTAACATCCTGGCTGAGGAGGAGCCCAAGCTCCTCTTCAAAAATGCCAGGCATTTCAGGTGAAACTCCAGGGACAGCTGACACTCAAATCTGTGCTCACATGAGGCTCTGGGTGCCAGCAGCTGCTCTAAACACCATCAGTCTGTCCTAGTACTGCATTGATTTCTGCCACGACTGACAGCCCAAACGTGCTCCTACAAGAGGAACACTCTTCCTGTTTTTAAATGTGCCATCAATATTTTTTTCCAATATAATTTCTGCCTTGTTTGATCCCAATTAAGCACCTAAAGTGCACTTCCCAAGTTATGTCAAGGGGAAAGTTCCTTTTGCTCAATATTTTGTCTCTTGTCTTCACAGCCACATTGACCCTGAAATTCAGACAAGCCTACAGCAAGGTGCCACAGCTTGGCACAGTCACTGCACAGCTCCATCCTCTGGGGTCTTCAAGGAAGAGGAGATTGTCACGGATTAGGTCTTCCCTGGCTGTGGCACCGACAGCGGCGTCTCTGCACTTATGAATTATTTAGATTGCTGCATTTATAAAAGGACTGCCAGATCTACACGATGACAAACAAAAAAAAGCAAATTTGACCTTTTAACGTGTAGTGGGGTAAAGTAAATGTGCAGAGATGGAAGCCACAGCCCACCTCGTGCTGTTAGAAAAAGCTGTAATACTGACAAGCAAGTGAAGCTCAGACTCAGTGCTCACCTGCCTTTGTATTTAACTGTGCTGGAGCTCTCATTCCTCTTCAGAGAAACAGAGGATTTCCCATTCAAATAAGAGCTAAGAGCTTATCTTGCTTTGAACGGTTCCCTTTCCCTGTGTGTATTACACATCCTTAAAGCATTTTACTCCCTAACTCAGGTGCTAATTCTTCACTGGCTTTATCACACACGTAAGTGAAAGACTTCTAGAATTGGAAGAGGCAGATCCTCCCGGTGACATTGGGAGAAAAAAACCTTTCCTAATGGTAAGATTGGTGAATCAGAGACAGCTGTGAACCCTTTAGGTGCCTCTGACAGGTTAGACAGGTCTGTCGGGGTAGCACAAGTACCAACCTTCCCTGGGGCTTGGTAACACCCTGAGGTCTGTTTGCACTGGATGGTTCCATGATTTTTGTCAGATCTGGAACTGGGATAGGAATTTTGCAACCATTTGGTTCATTCCTGGTAGTAGATAAACCCTTTTATCCAGAAGAGCAATTTCCTGGGTCCCTCTGGTGTTAAGCAGGGTCTCAGCCATGAGATAACCCAAACTCAGATGAGAACGTCCTCAAGTATTCACAAAAATTCCTCAGTCCTACACTGCCCATCCTGGCTACCTCTGGCCACTCCATCCCCCAAAAAATGCCAACAGCTTCCTGGGTTCCTGTGCAGACAAGCCTGAAGCATGGGACAGCAACGGCCAGGAGCCAGGTTCTGCTGTGAGCAGGTTTGGGAACTGGGAGCATGCAAGGAACTCACCAAGACTGCACACTTGGACAGTAAAAATGGAGCTAAGGTTTAGTTGTGGGGCCACCGAGGCATTATTAAATCAGGACATTCTTTATCCCTCTGCAGGGGAGTTTGGGGAGATACTCTTGGCAATCTTAGGAATGATCTGAGCACCAGCACAAGGCTGTTGAATTGTTACCACTTCCCAAATTGCAATGCCAAAGCTGTCGATTTTCCAATCTGAAGATGGGAAAAGCTCGTATCCACACAGGATTCTGGGGACAGAAGGGGAAACAGTGCTTTGAGCTTCCCCCTGGTGACCTCACACCCAGGGGAGGAGAACAGGAACCGAACCATCCAAGGGACAAATGCCTTCACCCCAGGCCTGAACTTGCCAAACCACTAAGGAAGGGGAGACCTTGAAGGAGTTGCAAATGAGTGTAACAGTGAGGTTACAGGCCTGAGATCTTTGGAATTATTCTTTCTTGAGACTAATCGGATTTTTTTTCTGGCATAACACCATGAAAGTCACCCCAGGGAACAGTTCTGGACTGTTGGTTGATCAAGTTTATAAATTAGATCACATTTTTGCCTTTGAAATTGCCATTAGAGACACCACAATGAAGGGAAAAGGCTAATAAAGTGCCAAGACAACAAGTCTTAACAAATGTCTTGCTTTCCCTAGCCCAAGTTCTGTTAAAGACAAAGCTATGAATAAGATCTGAAAATTTGTGATCTATATGAATGTTGGGGTTTTTTCCAGTTTTACTGCAAAACGTTGCTGTTCGGTGGCTTGACAGCTCTTCCCCTCACTGAACCACTGCAGACCAGGATGAACCCCTGGATGAGCCTGGAGCTCAAAACCCATTAACTTCCTACTCCATATTCATAGGGAAAAAAGCCTTCTGAGTGCTGGCCATACCCAGTAACTTCCCATGCCAGACACAGGACTCTGATACAGCTACTAAAGAAACATTCTTTTCCTGATGGTTGCTTTGTGTGGCCTGGGATATCTGTACTTTAGTAATGATTGAAATAATTATAAAAATAATAATGTAAGACAAGCAGCAAAAATATTGAAAGCACATGTGTGTGTTTGGGGATGTGTGTAGCACACACTCTCTGGATCCAGCACTGTGGACTGTTTCTCATCCCGCAATCCAAGATAATACACATTTCAGAGCCCCTGCTGTGAGCATGTAGTGAAAGACTAACATTAAAGGAAAATAAACCTTTCCAATCAATTGTGGAAGTAAAACCAGCAGTGAAGCAGCTACAGAAATGGAAGCGCAGCTAGAAGAAAATTAAAAACAGCAACCCCAGAATACCTGTCCTAATTAAACGTTAGCTGGGAATATGTGAATTAAAATAGGAATGACATCTGAATTAATAAAAGAGCAACAGAATGTTTCAGGAACTGTTTTTCCTTGACTGATGGTGTAATTTCCTGAGCTCCAAGGCATGTTGGCTGTCTGACCAGCTTTACATGGACACGTTGTAGGCTCATGGAGCACTTCTGGGAACTGACTGACCTTGTCAATCCAGAGTGTCCAACCAAGCCACCTCTGTGGTTTGGGTTGTCAAAAAAGGATCCATGGATTTTTTTTTTAGGCTGTAAATAAATGTACAAAATGAATTGGAAGAAAGCCAAAAGGTGGTGAAAAGTGCACAGTGCTCAGGAGAAAAAGAGAACCTTGAAATGCATCCAGACCTGTCCTGTGCTGGGCAGATTTTCCAACGCTTCCCTTTGCTCCCAACATAGATACAAATTGAACACCACCACAAAGCCCCACAACCCAGCAAGATACGGTGACATTAAATATAATGTAAGAGCTATTTGAGATTCCTAGAAAAACTAAAATTAAAGGTAAGGCTTTAAAATCACAGGACCAAGTTTATATCAACCATGTGTTTCCAGATTTGTAAGGCCATTTTTCTATGGGATAAACATTTGTCTAGAGAAGGGTTGTAAATTCTGAACTGAATTGCTTTATACTGCCACAGCACCCAAGATTTTTGGCTGCAAGGTGAAAAACAAGCTTAGTATTTTTTAAAAATACAGATTTATGACAGCCCTGCTAAGGAGGCTCCTGCACACAGAGAGCTCCATTTGGAATGCCCAGTTTCCCTGTGCTGTATCCCTGCAAGCTCCTTTCTGAATACACAGCGAGGGCTTCATGCACCAGTTTTTTCTTTCTTCCCTACTTTGCTCCATTCCCTGGTACCACAAACCCATTTTTCTAAATGGATGTCTTGGATCCCAAGTGCCTCCGGGCAAGCCCATGTTTGAGCAGCCCTGCAAGAGGAGAAATGCAGCCTGATACTCATTAAAAGTCTGTTGATGGGCTCAGACTCTCCTGCTATTGAAGATTCATCAGTTTCTTTTTCCACAAGAATGTATTTGACTGCAGTAGTTGGAAAGTAGAGCAATAGCACCAATTATATCCTAGCAAAGTGTGTGTCTGCATACAAAATTTCTGTTGTGGTGGGATGGCATTAAATTCCCTGGTAGATTGCCAGAGTTTAGAGCTATTAATGCTGGATTCTGACACGGTGACAAAGCCGTGTTGCTGCGGTGCACCGGTGCCTGGGGGAGGATGTTTGCTCACTCCTGCACCAGGCACAGGGAAAGCACAGAGCTCGGGAACCTGCCCCTAAAACACCCAAACAAACCCAAACTATCCGGGGATTTCTCCTCAGGGCTGACACTCCCTATTGCACCCCACACGGGCAGGAGTCCCTGTGCTCTGTCTGCTCAGTGCTCGGGGCTGCAGCTTCGCCTCAGTTTCTGTGCTGAAGACGTGGAACAGCACCAAATGTAAAACCAGGGACCATGTTCAGCTCCTCCAAATGTGGGTCATGACCCCCAGGTCTTGTCTTGTTTTTAAGAATAACCAGGTACAACCAACAAAATCACATAAATTATATAAAGAGTTGAAAATTTGGGGATTTGCTTCCAAATGCTTTTGAACAGAGCTGGTTATTAAAGTCACACATGCACTTCTTAAAAGCTTCTTGGCCATCTTGTTCTTGTACAAAGATGTCCTTGATATTCTGCTGCCTTAACATCAGCTGCCAATATCCCATTGCCTTCCATGAGGAACAGCTTCCCCAGCACCTGCAGCTCAGGAAGAGGAGAGGAATGCTGTAAACCCCAGAGAAACACCACTCAGAGTAATAAACTGGGAGCAGAAGATACCTGGGGTGGGTGTGCAGGACACCAGAGCACATCTATCAAAATAACAGCAGGACATGAGGCAATAAATAAGCACTGATCTACAGAGCAGCTCCCAACTCCTGCGTGGAGATGTGGAAATGAATCGCCTGGGGGAGCAGGTTATGGGGAGGGGAGGGAATGGCAGCTCAAAGCATATCATGAGAGGGAACCTTCCTTTACTCACTCTGGAGCCTGCAGCCAGCAGGGCTGAACTCAGAAAGCAGCAGTGTAGTGGAGGGTGTTGGGTGAAACAAAATTACTCTGTCAGAGAACAACCAAAGAAAAATTAATTTAGCATTAATATTAAATGAAGGCAAGAGAAGTCGGAAAGGGTAAGTTCAGCCAAAAAGATTTGTAAGATCGGGGCATTATGTGGCCTGGTGGAGAGCAAGGAGAGCAAGACCTTGCTGCTGCTTTTTCTACATTCCTCATACAGAAGAAAAACAAACAACTGTAAGCAAGCCTTAAGTAGAATATACAGGAAACAAAAACCCCCTCTACATTTACACGTATTTCAGCATCACATAGACTTTGTCCTGAAGTGCAACACTCCTGGTACCTCTTAAAGCTCCCTCAGAAGCAACAGTAGGACACAAAATCACTGCCCTGGAGTGCCAGCAGTTCGTTCTCAGCCAAAGGCTCTGTGCAGCACACAGGTTCAGGAGATTCTTTCCAGTTCAGGGCAACACCGATGAGGGCCAGATTTGCAAGGACAGCAAGGCTGGACAACCAGGAGGACACTACAGCAGACAAGGAGACCCCTTGGCTTCCCCTCTGACCACTGTGGCCTTGGCTGCTCTGCCGGGCATACATCCTTCACATGCTGAATATTGAGTGTATTGCACATTGTGTGTGAATACTGGGAATTTCTGTGAAAGGGGTGCCCCTTTCAGTATAAGTAATAGAAACTTCTTCATAAACCATCCCATCTTGTCTCAGTCCCACCTGACACCCACGAGCTGGAGATCTCTCCTAGGTTATTTTTCTAGGCAGCTTTAGAGAGAAGGTCATGACCAGAGAGCCAAGTACATTGCCCAGAAAAAAAAGAGGTGGTTCGTTTTGGTGTTTCAAAGAGAAATATTCAAAGCTCTGCATATAAAAAATTAATTAGCTGACCAAACATTTGAATGCTGAATAAATAACCTTTCCCTGGCAAAAATAAAGCTGAATGATCTGAAACAAAATAAGGGCATCCATCCAGCAAGGAGAAGGAAAAGATAAGCTGTTTTCCTCTCTAAACTTGCCCAGCTTTCATTAGAGGTCACACAGTTCAAAGAGGATCGAGTTCAAAGAGGACTCCACGTCTGAGTCCAACCTTGGTCACAGTGCACTGCTCCTGGGAAACACAAAGGAGGAAATGATCAGCCCTATCCTGAGATAAGGTGACACATTAAAAAAGCACAGGCCTGTCCTGCACCCTGGTGCACAAGCCTGGAGTTCCTTCCCAGCCACCTCCATAATCTCCTGAATGGCCAGGAAAATATGCAGAATTCCTACCCAGCAATGGGAAATTTCACCCGTTCCTTACAAAACTGGCTCTGCACCTCCCAGCAGTCTCCCATTTTCTTGCTCACTCTTGAGTAAATCCCGTGAATCTCTAAGGGAAGGAGCTTCCCCCTGCTTCCATAAGGTCCCACTGATCTCTGCTTTAAATAGAGCCAACCAAGCAAACCAATGCTCTCTGCTACGGGTACGTTTGCTATCAAGTGGTTTTCCACACAGAGAAGAAACACAATGCCCAGAGGAGATGGAAAGGCACAGCCCACACAGAGAGATCCAGGCAGCTGCCAGTCCTGCCTTAGAGCCCGATAGGGCTGTAGCTTTGGAGTTACTTATTTATTCCAATTATTCTTTTAATTTAAATCACAATTGAATGCTTTAGTAGCTCAACCCATGTTTTTAAGGCTTGAACATCCACACCAAGTCAGGCCTGTCTATAAAAGCAGTGAATTGAATATTTTTATTTGGTGCTTGCCATGCTTTTTTCTCCGGAGTTCAAACATGGGCAATTTATTATGCAGCAGCTCCTTTCCTGAGCCGGGGGAAGGACCGGCCTTTTGTCAGTACATGGAACCACCAGCACACTCATTTTGCCCACGAAACTCCCTCGTTCCAAAACATCAGCCTGACTCAGAACGGCTGGGTCGGGAAACAGCTCGTAGGGGAGAGTAATGAATATACAACGTATGCACAGTAACAAACAGCCGGTGAGTCATCCCAGATTTGTCCTACATTAACTTCACAGCCAGTCCCTGCTGGGGAACACAGAGGTGCTGCTTTAAAAGAGCTGGAGAAAAACTCAGGGGAAACGCTGAACTTTCAGCTTGTTCACCAAAACGTGTAATTTGGCAATATCAACAATGCTCAGAAAACATCAGGGCAGTGCACTTACTTTCTCAAGGATTTCTCTGCTACAGGCAGGAAATAGACGGTTCAACCCAGCCTTGCCAATGAAATAGTAGCTCAGATATGCTTATGTAAAGCTGCCTGCAAAATTACCACAAAAAATGAATAATCCTACAGGAGATACTTTCCTAGCTTTACTGTGATGTCTGACAGCAAGAGCGCACCGTGTTTTCCTATCCTTTCAGTTAAAGGAAACTCTGCAGCTTTTTGTTTGGGGATGTTTGCAAGTATTGCTTCTTTCCAATAAAGACATCTTTTAAAGAAAGTATTTGGCCCATATTTCCAGAAAGAAAAACTTATCCGTGCCCCAAACACAGAGAACTGATAATGGCAGTTAGTTCAAAGCAGAGTTAATGGGTTTATTGTTGCTGGTTTTTTCTAAAGGAAATTCACCCATTCCACCTGGGCCTGATGTTCACCTACAGGTGCACAGGCCATGACAGTGTTCAAACCCAGCCCATAGATGCTCCTGTTCCTGAGCTCTGCAGGTTCTCTCAGAGAAGGCCTGGCAAAAACCCAGCTCGTGCCTTCAGCCATAGGGTTTCACCTTGTGAGCTGGTGTCACAAAATATGATACAGACCATTCTTCTGTTGCCTGTCCCTAGCAGGCTTGGCTTAGTGCCCTACAGTGAAAACTGCTTTATAAAGGTTCTTCTTCTGGAATAATTCAAATTAAGATCTCTGTTGGAGCATGCAATTATCCTATGTGTGTCTGAAATCAAGGAGAGCCAGTCAGAGGCGGATCTGTAACTGGGGATTATTTTCACAGCATATAATTTTCAGATCACGCACATCAATGTTATAATTGGGCTGTGGGAGCAGAGGGTATCTTTATTTACACACAGTTCCTTTAACTCAGCAAAGTGCTGTAATTTCCCTTCTCCACAGTAAATATGTTTCTCTCCAAACCTGCATCACAGGGGTGGCCCATGACTGGGAAAGCCCCACTTGCTCCAGAGGTCATTGCATTTGGTAAATTCATCCTAACTGCCAGCATAGTTCCTCTGAAGCTTGTTGGATGGAAACCTTGGTAGACTGAAATGGGTTTGTGATTTTAATCAGGAAACATTCCAAACCTAAACATTCACAATTCTCCAAAATATGAGATCACATTAAAAAAAAAAAAAAAAAAAAAGGAAAAAACCCATGAGGCTTGCAAAACAGCAGTAGACACCTTTTAGGATCAGGCTGTTACAAGACCCAGTAAAATTTTGTTTATATTGATTTGTATCTTTTGGTAGGATGACAGAGACATTAGTGGAGTCTTTTCGCAGGCTACATTGATCAAATTTGTCAAAATGGGATTTTTGGTGTCTAGTAAAAAATCCTTACTGGAGTCTTGTATGTGGGTTGGACTTGGAGCAGGTTGCTTACTTCCATCTGCTTCATTTCATGAAATTTTTAACAACCTAATCATTTGTGAGACTTCTGGTCTTCTTCCTTGCCAACTTTGGTTAGATTTGTCCAATGAGTTTAAAAATTTCATACTCATGAAGGAGAACAAGAGGCAAAGTAGTTTTACTTAGAAGCAGGTGACTAAAATAAATAGACACTACGATTTCTTTGTCCTCCAGTTTCAGTCATTAGGAAGCATTCAGGTCATGTTACCAACTTATTTTCAACAGGAAGACTTGGTATTTTTTCCTCCATGAAAAAAAAGCCATTTTTGCGTCAAGAGCCTTTAGAGCGCATTTCAAGGAAAACCCACACAAACACACAGCTACAAACTGTTTGGGGTCATTTTTAACTCCAAACTCAGTGTCACGCTGTCAGCAGCTGTACACACCTAATGCAGTGGCCACCACAAGCCTGCCCAGCTAAGAGGCAAGTTTTATTTCTGATTTGGTTCATGTCCTGTGCTGGAGCCAGAGCCTGGCAGTGTCAGCTGAAATCATGTGCAGCTCTGGTGTCGTCAGCAGTCATTTGTTGGGAACTGGTTTAAAGACAAAATCTGCTCAAGAAAGCTAAAGTAACACAAAAAAGGGCAAAAAGTAAAGATGAGCAGAATGTGATTTTTTTTTTTTCTTGGCACACCAGCTATACTGAGATTTCTGTGTCATTAACTTTAAATATAGAAGGGTTTATGGGCTTGTCTTCATGTTTTCATTCCAGCACCTATGAAAACCACATGTGCAAAGGAAAATATAATAAATTCGAAGCTGAGGTTTCTTTCACTGAGTACCCGAACGATGCATTAGTCACAATTCCAGATTAATCCATTATGGATGATTTCGTAACTATTTTTTTTTGTTTTCATCTGTTCTGCTGATGTTTCATTGAAGTTTGCCCCTGACTTGTCTGCAATGTGTTCCTTGCCTACGGAGCTTTCAGTTCACAGAGTTCTCTGGGCTGACCTTCCTGCTGTCCTTGCCACAGTGTGCCTCCCTCAGAGGATCCCGTTGCTCTGACAATGCCACTGAGCAGTGCTCTAGGCTCTTGCACTGGGGTAACTCTGGAACCTTTGTCTAAGCAGAGCCCTAAAAATTCAACCTATGCAGAGCATCAATCCATTCAAAATGAAGCTGTTTCCTTTAGAGAAATAATGACTAATAATCATAAAGTGAACCAAACAACCATACTTTGGCAGGTTGTCTGATTTGTGAAGGATAAAGATACTTCAGATCATGCCACAGGACTGTGCCCATAGTGCCAAGTCCAACACTGAAAATAAGAGCAAAAATCTCTTTTGAGTAGCCTCAAAACCTCCACCAATGTTCTTAAATAAAGACTTTGATTTGTCTTTCAATTACAAATATCACAGAATGGTTTGGGTGGGATGGACCTCAAAGCTCATCTCACTCCACCCCCTGCCACAGGCAGGGACCCCTCCCACTATCCCAGGTTGCTCCAAGCCCTGTCCAACCTGGCCCCAAGCCCCATCCAACCTGGCCCCTGGACATTTCCAGGGATGGGGTACCCACAGCTTCTCTGGGCAGCCTGTGCCAGGGCCTCCCCACCCTCACACGGAAGATTTTCATCCTAATATTGAATCTAAACCCAGCCTTTGTCAGTTTAATGCCGTTCCCCCTCAGCCTATCATGACATGCTCTAATAAAAGGTCACTCTCCAGCTTTGAGAAAATATCTACTTCCTTTTGTTTTTAAAAGAATGTTCTTGCAATCAAAATGAGCCCTTGTGTTTTAGTTTGACTTGAAGTTCTTTTCAAAAATTTTTGCAATTATTATTATGACATTCATAACTGCCAGTGAGCTGAAAAATAAGTTTCCAAACAGCTCTGAATCACTTACTGTTATTCCTCAAGTCTGGCTCTTACAGATGTTTCCGGATTTCTGCTGGGAGTCTCTGATCATCAGAATGAAACGATCAATTGCTCTAATTTAGCTTTTAAACTGAACTGAATTAAGATTCTCTATGATGTCCTTGTTCAGGGCTTTCAAAACCCAGCCTCTTAGAAGACAGGGCGAAAGGTAGTAAGAGGTGGCTGCAACAGAGCAGGCCAATTTCCTGCCATTTAACATCACAATGGTGGAGTTACTGCTAACAACCAATTCAATTTGTAAATCCATTGAAACAACAAAACAGCCCCGTGTGCTGTATAAAAAGTAATGGCTTTGTCCTAGAAGAAAAGAGGTTTGTTTCAACGAGACAGGGAAGAGAGTTGTTCTCATGACTGCTGTCCTTTTTGCCCCCTCTGCTTACGCAACCCACAAGATCTGTAAATGTCCTTACTTCCAGCAGCTTCCTGGGGCCAGTCTCTCCCTTCAGCTGTTCTCATGAAAACCTGCTTAAAGCCAAAACTGAACCAACATCCAAATGAGGACAGAAGTTGACCCAGATGTGTTCAAGCAAAAAGACTCAGGGGCTCAGCAGGAATTCAAGCAAAAATGGGAATAAGGAGTAAAGGAAGGCTCCCACATTGCCATGGGCTTCACTGCCCAAACCTGGAGGAGTTTTGCCCAGTGTGAGCTGCCAATGCCACAGGCTTCATCCAGCTCCAGCAGGAAGCTCCTCTCTGGATGTTATTGATGGTGCCCACCACAGAATGCCCCCCAGGCAGGGCACGTGAATGGCTCTGGAATGCTGGCAGTGGTCCAAGTGCTCAGTGTCCGTTACAGCCACAGCTATTGGCTGCAGAGGTTCCGGACTCAAAACATCACCACAAACATTCTGAAGGCAAATACCAAAAGCCTGAATCATTTTACACATCTTTCAGCAGAAATCTTTAGGCCTGCAAACCCAATTACAGGAATGAATGATGAGACATCTGATAGGGTAATTACTCATAATTAGGTTTTGACGCAATCTTTGTGAGACGGACATTTGAGTCATGGGGAGGGATGTTCTTATCTCAAAATTCACCAAAATGGTAGTTGCTGTGTTGAAAAGTCAAATACAGCAGTGTAATGCTAAAAGAGAGGAATCCGCACAAGCAAGAGACACAGAACCCTGGAGCCACCTCAGCTCTCTCCATGCCTGGGAAGCCTCTTCTGGCTCCAAGGGGTGTGTGCCCAGTGCAGCAGCAGTGCTGTCTTGCAGTCTCCTCCTCCCACCCCGTCTGCTAAATACCCTACAGATGTTCCAGGCTCACATTCCCATTTTTCTCACATTTCCATTTGCTGCTATATGCCCTCCTCACCACAGTTTTTGTGGCAGTCTGACTTGCCCCACATTAAAACCAGCATTTCCCAACACCTGCAATAAACCAACTCAAGCACTCAATAAGAAGAAGAGAAAGAGGGAATGAGCTCCCCAGTTATTCCAGATGGGTGCCTGTCCCACAGGCTGTGAGCTGCCTGCAAGGAGGGCCATCTGCATCTTCTCATAAACAGCAGAAACACCACCACTTGATGTATTACGAAAGTAGCAGGTACTTCTATCTTAGACCTGAACTGGACAAACAGAGATGGGAAAAAAAACACCTTTTGACAGATTTTAGTCCAAGTGAGAAGTAAGAGAGAAAGGTTCAAGTTTTCCTTCATCCTTGCCAGATGGCAAAGAGGAATTTACCCCATTTTCCTTCACTAAATAGAACCATAACTTTATGGAAACTAAAAATAGCACTGACCTGGTCGTTGCTTTTATGACTGCATTCTCATTTCCACTTTCCTTCCTTTATGCCTTTTGCCTGACTAAATTGCACAGAGCAGTTGGTTTAATGTTTTCCCTTCTTCATGAGCATCCCTCCTGAGGGGGCACAGCCTCCTCATCTCTTGCTTTTTTGGCTTTGAATAGCTGAGAGCCACATTAGCATCCCCTGTCTGGGCCTTGCTCTGCCTTTCTTTCCTAAACCTTCAGTAATTCTTCTGTTTGAAACTTCCTCTTCAAGTGGCTGAATTTCCCTTTAGCCCATTAATACTATCTAAGGAATATTAGCACTAAGGAATCAGCCACACTCACTCTCTCTTTGGTCCTGTCTCCCTCCCTCATTCCTGAGTCTCAAATACAGATCACTGGTCTTTAACTTCTAAGTATGCCAGTGGTGTCCATCAGACCCTTCCACTTCCTGCACTAAGGAGCTGACAGGTACACCATAAAACAGGACTTGTGGCATGGGTTTTATTCTAGTAAAAGTACTTGAGCAGGCCAGAAGCATCAAATTATAACACACGCTCAAAGCAGCTCTAATTGGAAGGCTTCTTCATGCTAGAGAAGACCTGCAGGCAGAGCTCACATCCAAAGCTGGGATTCCCCCAGATCCAGAAGCAACACAGGATGTACATTTGGGAACCAGTAAGGTCAATAATGTGCAGTTACTTAGTCCTTCATTTAATGACAATCTCTCTGTGTGTGTGTTTCTATATACTTGTTACCTAATAATTCTCTAGTGGAAGGCACCAAACACAGAGAAATGGGAAAGAGAAAAGCAGGTCCCTTTGCTCTGGCACTTGGCATGTGACAGAGCAAGGAAAACTGAGATGTTTGGAAATCTAGGCCTTCACCAAGGCAGCGCCCAAGGCCTCCTCTGGTTCCACACTGGACATGGCCCTTTTCCTGAACCATCCTCAGGCCTCTACCATGCAGCAGGTCCAAATATTCTGCTTACAGGAAGCACCTGGAAAAATAAAGTATGACCTATGCACATGCACTTCAACCCTGAAATAAATAAGCCAGTAATCTTCCCATGTCCTGCAGTCAAATAGGACACGTTTTATCTCCTGTGATTAAATTAGTGCTTGGCCTGCAAGAAAGTTGTAGCGTATGATTTCCCTGGATTACTTCTGTGAAAAGTACTTTCCCTGTTTTCTCTCTGATTCCTTGTTTGCAGCCAGACTTCCATTTTGGGAGACAACCATTTACTTCAACACATTTTTCTTTGCAAGGTGACACCACCTCCAAGAGTTTTTCATTCCTTGCAGCCCTTACTTGTACTTTTGTTTTCTAATGCATTTTGCTGCTGCTGCCCTAACATATGAGGAACCAAATACCTAAGGTAAGGAGCAGAGGGGAGAGATTCAGGGATCTGCATTTACTCAGATTCCTTCATTTCACAGTAGGTCCGGGAGAAATGCACATACATTTTTCAAGAGATCAGTCAATAATCCTATTTTGTTTGCTTGCATCCTCAGTGCAGCATTTCCATCTTATTCCCATAGCATACAAAAGGCTCAACTCTTATTTACCTGCTGCAGAGCAACAGGTGAATGTTTATGCACAGGCTTCAAGGAGGTTTAAAATAAGACAAAACAAACCCTTCTCTGACAGCAAACATGGAAATATAAATTGTCTTGACACAGAACAGTGGTCATGCCCAGTGAAAGATAATGAGCACGCTCTCTGGTTTTGAGGGATTCCCCAGGGGTGCTGTGTACATTTTCTTGACTAACCAAGAAAAATCAAACTGCAGCCCTGTCAGCCCTTCTTGTAAAAGTCCATTCCCTGGACTGCTTTGGATGCACAAACTACCATAGCTGCTCCTGCATGGAGCACAAAGGATGATAATCTCAACAGAGTCAGCCTAAACTGCACCTACACTGCTGCAAACGCAACCTGTTCAGCCTGAGAATTGGACTTCCATGATCCTTGTGGGTCCCTTCTGATTCTGTGTCCCCCACTCAAACATGCAGCTGACAATCTGGCCCTTGGCAATAATGGAATTTCACAGAAGTCTCCCTGCTATGTCCCAGAGATAGCCAGGAAAAACACTGAGTTAAGTGGAGAACTAGAAAAATTAGTGTCATTATTGAGTATGGTCTTAAAAATACTGACATTTTCCACCTTTGTCACCATGAAAAAAGTGCACCTGATTCAGAGTTAATAAATTGGTAGAGGACTTCCAAAGGATATGGGATAAGTGGCTGCAACTCCTCATTTCTGTGTCCCAAAACTTAGTGCAATGTCTTCCTGACTGCTGGCAAAGCCTGGCCTGGCACACGATGCCAGCAGCTGCTTTTTGCTGCAGAATTGGCAGTTCAGAGGTGTAAAGCTCTATTTCTGCACTAACCTGATTTGGGGCTGGCATGGATTATGTAAGGTTTGCAGAGAGGTATTCATCAGCACAGACTGACAACATTTGATCTTGCACAACTCCACAGCAGAAGCTAATGAGACATTTAAGAAAGAAGATGAAAAGGAAGAAAGAGGGGAAGATAAAAGATGCGTTGTTTCTTAAGAAAAAAAACCCAAACACCAAAACAACAACAAACAATAAGCAGAACAACTAGAAAGTAAAGGAAAGAATATTTTTCTGAAACCTTTGTCTTTTCTGTTCCTGAGATGTGTTGGTGTTTGTCTCCCCTGAGTGTTCTTACCCTTCTCACTAACTGTGCGTGATCAATTCCTGTAACTGCAAGGAGCAAAAACCTGAAGTACATTAAATCTGATTTCTCCTTTTAGTCCATTTTCCCGGCATATCTTTGCAGGCTGTATTATTTACCATTAAACAATTTTACATTCAACACTTCAGGAGACATTTTCTTCAGTACCAGTTTTGTTTGTCATTCTGAGGTACAGCTGCTGACTTTAGAGTGGAGAGGATTTTAACAGCAGCCAGCAGAAATGTCACTGGGTGTAAGTAACTCCTCCATGATAAATACAGAAAAGTCTCCTTAATTGGCACAGCTCTGGTAGAACCGGAGAGGTGGCAGCTAAAGGCTGTCCTCTCCATGTAATACAGGGACAGGGGGCACGTGGCTGCCCGTGGGAAGGGAAGGGAGGCTCTAAAGAAAATGTGTTGTCAGTCTGTTACTCCATTGCACCTGTGACAGAGATGGGGAGTAAGGGGCTGAAGTTATTTTTGTTACCTGTTCTTATGCTATTTTTTTACCAGGGAAGAGGAGGATGCCATTAAGTTTTTCAGGTATATTTCTTATGATTAAAAGCAGAAGTTAATGATGTTAAATAATACTTCAACACCTTCTGCAAACTCATCTCCCATGCTCTTGGATGAACTTGTTTTGCATTCAGTAACCTTCTCTCAGGCTGACTTTGAGATGCAAAACGCTGCACAGTTTTGGGTCCCAGAGGATTGAAACAGGAACAGCATCACAGAAAAGGGAGTGGGAAAAGATCCTCCCAGGTCAGTTACTCCTTTCTGTTCCTCGGGGCAGAATCAGCTCTGCTAAATCACTCCTGACTTTGTCTAAAGTGATCCCACGGACCCAGCAACAGCCCTTAAATGCTCAGTGCCAGAGCCTGCTCTGCACTACCCCTCCCAAGAGCTGTCCCACACTCCCTGTGCAGCCCAGGGGCAGCTGAGCTGCACAGCAGGGAGCCCTCACTGCAGGAATTTTCAGGTGTTTGACTCTTCCAAGCAGGACAACCACAAGATTCCTCTAAATGCAGGTTAGAAATGAGGCTGGACATTTAGAACTTACAATTTGCATTCTGGAATTTTCTTCCCATATACTCAGAATGATTTTATCATAACAAAGAAATGCTTACTGCTTGTGTTACCCTTCTTTTGATATTCCAGGATTCTCATCTATTTGGGATCCACAGACAACAGTGAATGAAAACGCCATGGAACAAACTTAATAGAAGGGTAATGAATTTAAAGCAGCCCCCATCCTACAAACACAACATAAACCACAGGATTCATTGCAAACACCACCAGGCACATTCATACAACAAATCTGCTTGGTGCAACACTTCCATGTGACAACACAATGTGTTCAAAGAGCTGAAGGCAGGGCTGACATGCTGCAGTTGGAGATGGAGAAGAGCCCCTTTTCCCCTTTGTGATTTTCCTATCACAGTTACTAACTGGAATTGGAGAAACCTGAAAAACTCATCTATCCACCACACCAGGGCAACCTGTGCCAGCACACACTGGCCCCTCCCAGGGGCTGTACAAAGGGAAGGTTTCAGAGACCTTTAAATCCCAAGACACACAATGATAGTAAAAACAAACAGAGAGAAGGGTTCAAGGAGAGTCATATTATTCCATTGCTGTGTTAAAGGAGTAACAACTGCATGTCTGCAAGGCTGCTAAAGTAAAGTAATGCTTTCTCTTGAAAAAGAGTAGTGTTGAAATTTCATTTAAAATCACCCGAAACACACTCAGAGGTGATGAGAAGGTAAAAAAGTTAAAGCAGTAAGAAAAAAACTGATGAAAAATGGAAAAATCATCTAGCTGTTGATAAAACCAATCCATTGTTGTATATTCATGGACCGAGGGGAAATCCTGGGCACTTTTGAGAGAAATCAATGTTTGGACATTTGTGGACCATCCCAGTGCTTTCCATTGCCCCCTCTCAAAGTGACTTTGAACTGGTGCCTGCCACAGGACAGGGTCAAACACGTTCCTTTTCTCCACAGGAGGCAAGAGCCAGCACCAAACAGATTTGTTCTCCCCAGTGCTTATGCACTGAGCTCTTCAGTCACTTGGACATCCACGAATATGTTATCCAACTCTGCTGCAACAAGATCTGCTAAATTATCCTGCCTGTCCCTGGACAGGGAGAGCTTGGAAAGAGGCCAGCCACCAGCTGAGAGCTCTCCTTGCCAGGTCTGTCAAGCAAATTGATTTTCCTCCAAGACCTTTGGGCCCCTCTGAGCAAAAAGAAACCATATTTCATCTCATTTTTGCTCAAAGGGCTTGGAGCAAAAATCTCCAATCTGGACTAGAGGACGCAAAGTGCCACCCCTGGTCACCTACAAAACTTCTGAATGCAGCCCAAGACATCAATGCTATACCAGTGGCAGCTGATGAAGGATTAGCTGTGAAGGGTCTCACTCACTCCTCAGATATAAATGCATTGGTCTGTAAATGCAAGGTTCTGTGCTTGGGGGGTTTTACATCCCTTTCCATCATACAGCTGTTCTTCAGTTCATAAACAGTTCTGGAAATCCATGAAAATTAGTAGGCTTGTAATAAAGTAAATTAAGGGTATTTGTTGCACCAGAGTAAGTTATAACACATCACTCTGGTGCATCATTGCCTCAAGTGAAAATAACTAGGGAAGATTTATTGTGTGTCCTCAACAACAGTGGAGGAAATAAAATCTGAAATCCAAGGTTTTCCACTCAAAATATCCCCTTTTCTGCCTTTGTCTGGGCAGCTCTTGTGACTTCTGAGTTCTGCAAGAAGGGAAGCATAACAAAGACAGCACTTTTCCTAACACTAGACATGGCACATTTCTGGTTTAGGGACATATTCCACACCAGCACTCCCATCCAGGCTGTGGGAGCTAATTGTGTAATTCCTTTCATGCCATGGCCATCAACCATTCCTTGCCCTGGCCAGGGAGCAACTCCATTCCCAGCTGCAGCAAAATCCTCACCCCAGCACAACCCTTTGCTCAGCAGCACCAAATGGGTAAAGAAGGATGATGAAGGAGCCTTATAGCAATCCCCAGCTTTTCCCATTTCCAAAGGGGTTGTGTGCCTCGTGCTGGCACTGCTCAAACATTGAGATAACCATTTTGTCCTGATATGTCACACAGAGCTCTCCTCAGTGATTCACTGCTGTGACAAAAATCTTCCCACAGTCTTAAGGTGTTTTTAATAGAAGCCAATACTAAACACATAAAGGTTTAGCAGAAATGCATCTGCAGTGTCAGAAAGGAAGAGAACCAACAAAGCCAAGCTTTGGTCAAACTCTAAATGATTTTGTTTCAAACCTAAACAGTTTTGGTTTAACTACAATTATTGTTGCAGGTTTCATTAGAACAATCCCTCTATCTTCCCTTTCATCTAGATTTCCAGAAATTGAATAAATAAGTATACATTCCAGTGAGCAGCAGCATTTCCATGGAGCTTTCTTCACTGATCTCTGCCTGAGAATTTCACTCTTCCTCTGCCAGAAAGGAGAATAAACTATGATATAATTTACTTTCAACACTGACAAGCTTCAGATACAAGATTTTAGTTTAGTCTACAGTAAGAAAACCAGCTGTGAAATCTAGGTTTGCATCTGGGCTTAAATGTAAATCATCTATAGGGAGAAAGGAGGGGAAGGTCATTTCATCTAGGCATTTAATCTTTGATTTCCTACGCCCTCAGCTGGAACAGCAATGTGCTAGGTGGGATCAAAATCTTGTTTGGAAGCACTCAGATAAGAACAACCCATTACTGTTTATGTTACAGGCTTAAAATATGATAAAGTATATTCTGCCTTAACTCTACTGCTTAATATGAGCTCTAATATTTCCCTTACTGACTGCAAATCCAATCCCTCAGATTTTGCTTTGGCAGGGATAGTTCAGGGCACTCCAGGTCAAACAGAGTAATGAACCTCAGTGATGTGGTTGGTCCTGAATGCCAGCAAGTCCCTCAAAAGGGGCATTGGACACGGCCATGGAGGATTAGGGACCCTTCCACGAGTGCTGGCCATGCTTTGTTCATGTGAAATTTAGTGCATCAGCTCCCCCAGGATGCTCCCATTAAATCCAGTCTGATACAAACACAAGATTTTCAGCTTTTCTATATATAACCCAAGCTGATTCCTTATCCCATCACATTTACACATTTGCCCATGGCAGGTACTGAGGAGAGGACTAATTAGGAATAGTGAGGAATGAAGATCTTTCTCTCAGCCACAGAAGGGGAAGATTTAGCTGTTCAGTTGTTAACAAGGTGGCTCCCAGTGGTAACAGAGTTGGATATTATTGATACAGCACATTTCCAATATTTCTCCTAGGGAAAAAGGCTGCTATAAAAGCAGCAAACTGCCATGGATTTTGCCTGTCAGAGCAAGGGGCACTGCAAATGTAGTGTATTCAAGACAGAAGAGAAGCTAAAAAAACAAGCACCACTTCCCCAAACCCACCACACTGCCTGGGTTACAACCCAGGTACAAAATGTACCTGGATATTCTGTAATGCCCCAAAGCACTAAGCAGCTCAGATACTCTCCCAGATTGTGTGTGGAGGGACTTGACTCTGCCCACTTACAAACTGGAAAATTACCCAAATCACCTCTAATCTTAACTTTTCTATTGCATTAGTTGCATCTACCTGAGCACACGCATTCAGTTAAATGCAAGGCTCATGGCATTGGTTTGCTTCAAGAAAGAAAAGCTCTGTAAACAAAATCTTAAAAAAACAACCAACTGAACTGCGAGAAAAAATTGGCAGGCATGCGGAAGGTTTGGCAAAGCCCATTTGCACTCCTCACAGCTGGAGACAGGAGTGCTGCTAACCCAGCTCCACTGGGAGCACGGGTCAGAGCTCTGCAGAGAGATTTCTTTGAGACATCCTCTTTTCACTTGCAAAGGGAGAACATTTCTGCTGAGAAATAGGAGTGATATAATCCAGCAGGTCAAGGATAAGCAGCATCCCTTTGCCATTGCCCTTCACAGACAGATCCCAGCAGAAAGCTGGGTTTTATTTTCAAAGATCACTTCCTTGACAAAAAATTATTCAAGTAGAGAATAACACCCATGTACAGAGACCCTCCCTTACATGCACTGCCCTGGTACCTGCTGTTTGCAATACCCAAATCCTGGAAGCTTGCTGATGACAGCAAGAGTTGTGGCAGAGCAAATGGTGAGAGAACAGGAACAGAGGATGATGCAAAGACACAAAAATTTGTGGGGAAAACCGTGCTTCCTTTTCAGTGCACGTTGGGTACTCCAAAGGAGGATATGTAGGGATCCCCTTGGGGTAATCCAATCAGTCCCTCCATGGCACCTGCGCTATAAACATGCAACTGCTGATAGACAAAAGTGTGTCTGACAGTTCAACAACCCATAATAACAGGAAGGACAGAGGCAAACAGACCCATCTGATGCCCACATTCCAATAAACATGCACAATATTTGTTAGTACAAACGTTATTTAACCATTTGGTGCAATAACACACGAATTTCCTTTTCTCTCCATCTTAGACAGCACCCTATAGCACACAAAGAAGGAGGTAAAACTATAAGTCACCACTTATAGTGATTTAACACGATTCAACAGGGAATCCATGTTTGATTTGATGCAGTTTATGGTTCATTATTAAATGTGAAAATAAATAAATGCTCTTTATTTTCTGTTGGATAATGGCCTCTCTACAGATAATCTTCCTAGATCAGGGTGCAGTTTATCACCCCTGACACCTCACTAGGGAATTCCATGGCTGTCCCAGCTGGTGGCTCTGTGTTTGCTGGCAGGACCCAACCAAACCCAACCCACTCCTACCAGCCAATGCTACATCCCCGACAAAAGCTCATTATTCAACACGTTATTCAAGGGGCAACACAGAGAGAGGCTGTGCCAGAATGGCAGGGGACAGCTACAGTACAGGCTGGGAGAAATCAAGGCAATTCCTGTGCGTCACAAATCATGACAAAATTCATATTAAAATTCTCTTGCAAAAATAGGAGGAGAAAGAAAATTGCTGACAGAAGTATGGAGCCCAGGTGTTGCCCTGGTTTTTGTTAAGCCTTTTGTTTTTAACCTTGGAGTCAGATTCTTTCACACAGTTNTTTCCCCTCTCAAGTGTCATGACCTTTTTTCCCCAAAGTATTCTCTAAGAGTTTTTTGTTTCCAAAAAAAGACAAAGATTTCCACAGACAATTCTGTAGGAAGCTCATCACTGTCTCACCAGCAGAACTGATTGCATATATAATTAGTAATTTCTCCTTTCTTTAGTGACTGCAAGCTGACTTTCTTAAAAAGCTCTTGCGCTACTAATTTCTGTCCTGCAGGAAAGGCTTTGCCAAAGCTCAATCAATTATGAGGTACAAATCCATGAGCAATCAGGCTCCGTTACTTCCCAGCTCAGGTCATTCAGCTGCCTTTGCAAAGATGATCCCAGTGTCAGGATAAAGAGAAAAATCCCTTGATGTGGTGGGGTGTTCCTAGTTGGAGGCCAGGTCCCCACAGGCTGCTCTATCACTCCCCCCAGCAGGACAGGGTAGGGAGAAAATCAGATGGGAAAAGCCTCATGGACCAAGAGAAGGGCAGTTTACAGAAGCAAAGGAAAACAAAATGTTTATTCTCTACTTTCCATCAGCAGGCAATGTCCAGCCACTTCCTGGGCTGTAGGACCTCTGGTTGCATAGGGATTGCTCCAGAGGAGAAACAACATAATAATGAATGCCTCCGGTTCTCCTCTCTCATAGCTTTTGCTGATGTCCTTTGGAGTGGGATATCCCTTTGGGCAGTTTGGGTCAGCTGTCCTGGCTGTGTCCCAAGCTCTCACCCACCTCCAGGCTGCTGGTGAGGGGGAATGCTGGGGAGACAGCCCTGATGCTGTGCCAGCACTGCTTAGAGCACTGGGGTCTTACCAACACCTTTTAGCTACCAAGACAAAGCTCAGCACTTTGGGGAAAATTAACTCCATCTCAGGCAGACTTGAAACAGCCAGAAACTCAACAAGTTTTTAAGAAGTATACACTTGGCTCAAAGTTATTTATTGTTTTCTTAATGCACTTAATTTTACATATCCATGCGTGTCTAGTGCATGCAACCTTTCACTTTGAACAGTAAGAAAATAAAGTATAATATCCCAAGCTTTGTGAATGGGCTTTAAGAAAAAGTCAACTGCCAAAACTCTGCTCTTAGAGAAAGGTTTATTTTCATAGTCTGTCACCATAATCAGATCAGTGTCTTCATCTCACTGCACTACATTTCTCCCTGACAGCAACAGCAGTCACGATAGCAACCAGTGAGAGACATCAAAGACAACTCTTGGTGCAGCACAGAGCCCATCACCAGCGTCGGGTTTTGCCAACTGCTCCAACTTCCAACAAACTTCCCCAGGAACTCCCTGTGGAGGACAGACAGGGCTACTGAGGCACAGACATGAATTTTAGAAACCTGAGCTTCCTCCAAAGTCCCTGGCTCTTGTGAGTTCAGATTGATGCCTTACGTGAGATCACTGATGTCATCTTAACACACTTAATGGTCTGGAAATCTGTGGGAAGCTTGCACAGCGTGGTGCAATCGACTGAATCTCCCTCAGCTGGGACGTGCCCAGTCACTGACCTTCCCTTTGGAATCTCCTGGTTTCCAGTGGTTGATAATGTGCCAGTTGCTGCCAGGCCTAAAGCACCACAGTGCGAGGAAATCAGCACAAACAAAGCCAACATTCTGCTCAGTGCTCCTATCCGCAGCACCTCAGTGAGGATTGCAGGGAAGGCAATGCCAGAGAAAGGGCACTGACACCAGCTCAGGCACAAGTGTGTACTGAAACAGGCCTCAAAGTGATGACTGCAGGCACATTTCAGAGGGTTTCTACAACCTCAAAGCTCTCAAAGAATGACAAAATCCAGACCAAGGTGAAAAAAAAAAAATTTTTTTGCTTGCCCTAAAATGGTTGAGCTCCAGCAAAGACACCAGAAATAAATACATCAAGATTAGTCCTTTAAAAGTTGTGAGCTGTAGCTCCTCTTTCCTGCCAGAAGCTTCGAGGCAATTAGCTTCCCAGAAGCAACACAAAATCCTTTTGCTGGAAAGGGTCACACCAAAACATTCTTTTAAATCTCTCCCCAGGTCAGCTTTAAGAGACAGGCTCAAGTATGGCAGTCAAGACGCGGGCAAAGTTCCACCAGACTTCCTGTAGTGGCAGATCTGCCAGTACAGCCTTTGGTCAAAGACTCAAGCGTTCATCAGCTACAGCACTGCAAAACAGGCAAGGTCAAGAGCAGATCCCATTTAATAAGCAGCAAATATCCTTGAAAAGGGGGAAGAGAATAGGCCACCTCTCTGTTCAATATTTAGTTTTATTTATGGGAACTCTTGAAAGAGCCATTTCTGTGCCCTTCCCTCATACATGGATTATCTGCTGCCTTCGGGTACAGCCAGGGCACCCAACATCAGCTTATACACCCTGGGGCAGCTGCAGCATGAGTCAAGAGCCCTTGTACATTTATTTTCTTGTTCCTGTGAGAACTTGCCAAGAGGACAAAACCCCAACTATCCTCTTGGTTTTCTTACAAACCCTCCCACCACTGCAGTAGCAGCCACTGGCATGCAGCTGTCCCCACAGCATTCCTTCTGGAGGTGAAATCCCTAGAGACAAGCCTGGAACCAAGACAGAGTCCAGCCCAGAGAAGGAGAGTCCTCCTGTCCAGGGTTGCCCTTTCTGCCAACTGTAGGAGCCTGTGTATTCCAGCAAGGTCTATCCTTATTTTTCTAAGTGCAGTCGAAGAACCAGGACTATCGTTCACACTTTATCACTTCTCCTTAGCTCTCTGTAAAATGCTTTCTTAGAGGAAGGAGTATCTTCTTCTAACAAAGGCTGCTCTTTACCAGCGCATTCCTCTGATTCATCGTTTTCATCCTTTGTGTGTTTACAAAACTCATGCCACCCCTTTAAACAATCCTTTTGCCACCAGATCCTGACAGTCTCAATCAATATTCCTCTCAGAGCCTTACACAACTATTTTTTTTAAAGTGTAGACCTCCAGAAAGGATTTTAGCTTAATGCCAGAATGGCTTGAACTTTTCCCCAGTCTGGGACAGCTGATTTCCAGTGGCAGCTGGGGGTGAGATCAGCTATCCCTGCTCTGAAATGAAGCTCACAGAGGTGCAACTCTCACTTAATCCA
Source organism: Platysteira castanea (assembly GCA_013397175.1). Lineage (NCBI taxonomy): Eukaryota > Metazoa > Chordata > Aves > Passeriformes > Platysteira > Platysteira castanea. Next base: position 494,430 of record VYXC01009541.1, read on the forward strand.
GCCTCCTTTTCATCACAGGTATTAAGGATTCATCTTCAAGCACTTAAGCTCTTCTGTTTAATCTTCCCTTATCTCCCAAGTGGCCATTGAGCAGCCTCTTGGAATTAAGAAGGTTCAGTGCTAATAAGTTCGGGAACAGCTCTGGAGCACTCTGGTTTGGAAAGGCCATGGAAGACAACCCTCAGCCTCTCCCAAAGCACCTCCTGGAATCACTCCCCTTCACAGTGCAATATCCACAGATCACAGTGCAATATCCACAGATCCCCTGCTCATCACCACACCCAGCTCATCAGATGAAGACAGAGGACAAACTTCCAGAGGGTGCGAGTCAGGGAACACTGGTCCCCTGTTGGCTGCTGCCCTGCATGGGGGCCAGGGCTCACAGAGAGTGAAGAGGCTGAGTGCTCACCCAAAAGCTGCTGCCTTCAATGAAACAGGTGTTGGAGACATTGACTGATGCTTTTATCCTTCTCTTGTAGGGGGAGCTGGGGTGGTTGGGGGTTTTAACTCCATGTCTTTGCTGGGCTGCAAGGCTGCAATGTTCCTCTGCACTCACATGGGGCTCAGGAGGAGATTTCCTGCACACAAATCCTAGTCAAACCAGGAAATCTCTTGTGCTGGTTTTGTGCCTCTGTTATTACAAGCTGCCTGTCTGGCAGCTTGAGCAGGAGATCCTTTTGGTATTACTAAAGCAATAAAGAGCTGGAAAGGAAAGACCAGAAAGGACAATGTGGATCTTTGCAAGGGGAGAGAGCAGGAAGGCCCAGGAGAGTGTCGGAAGAGCCAGAGAGGGACATTTTGGCTATATCCTCACTGTGCAGTTATCCCAGGCTGTGAGCCAGGTTTTATCCCAGTCCTCCCATCCATCTGGACTCTCTTTACTGTAGTTCTGGAAGAGTCAGGTCTGAAACTCTCCTTTTGCTCAGGGAGGGAGAACTTTTTGCAAATTAATGCAGCTGAGTCAGGGAGGGTCATAGATCCTTCCCCAGGGAGACAATATCCATCCCTCCATCAATGTAACTGATCAAAACCAGTTGCAGATCACAAACAAGCACAATATTTACCAAAAAAAAACTCTCAGGCCCCATAAATAGTGAGGACATGTTAATTTAGGCAGGGTGTCAGTACATCTACACTCTCACACAGGCTGCCTTCAGCAGTTTGATCAGAGCACAGCACACAAAACTGGAACAGAGTCCTACCCACAAGCAGTAAAATATATTTATTCTTGGCTCATGTTTCCACAAACCCTAGCACAAGAGTTGGGTTTCATGGTGACAGCCATTCTGCACTTATTGCAAAAGAAACACCCTGAAATAGATTTAAAACTCTCAACCTACAAATCAAAGGTGTGGCAAATGTGTGCAGAGCTGAGATTCCCAAGCAACACGGCCTTGTGCCCTTAGAAAGCCCTGCTACTCCCCTGAATATAAATGATAAAGACATCATGTAACATGGAAAGGAATGAAAAAATCCCTTCACAACACAAAAAAGACCCTTCCAGTGACTTACTGGCAGACTCAAGAGATAAGAAACAGAAGATAAGTGAAGGCAAGCACCCCAAGAGCATTTCAAATACCATACACCCACTTTAAAAGCAGAAAATCTATTACTCTTCTCAGGAGAAGGAATCAGGCTTTCTAATGTCTCCAAGCATGGAAACAAAAACCAGTATCTCAAGATGAAGTTTGTACTTCTTGGGAGACAGATGGGAGAGATGTTTTCTCATTTCTTTGTTGAACTTCTCTCAGCAAAATCACTATTTTACCAATAAATCACTTTTTTGTAGCATTTGTGCTCTGACCTGATACAGAAAAAGGATTTGTACAGAAGATGTGAGAACAGAGTTTTTCAGAAGTGATCCCACATCATTTGACTGGATGTTACATCTCTGCAAAGATTGCAGGAATAACAAAAATGAACACACCCAAGGCTTTCTTCAGAGCCTTCCAAATGTGCTTCTATACTAATTCACACTACAAAAAATCCCCATTTAAGACCAGGTGTTTCAGCTAAATAGAGTTGGAGGTCATTGAGAGGGTGTCTGAATCCACTGCTAACCTGAGCCACCCAGAGCAGTCTGACAGAGAAAGGACAGATGTAACCACCCAGCTCCTGAGTTCTAGACAAGAGCAATAAATAAGTCCTGTGGCAGAAATCCACAGGCTAGGAGGGAGCAGCCTGTGAACATGCAAAAAAAAAACCAAAACAATTTAACCCAACTAAACCTCCAGAACCATGTTATACTCCATGTCATGTTGGTTTGCTTAAGCAGCAATGGAAATAAGCAGGTTTTGTACAGATTTAGTGAGGCTTCTCAGCCAAATTCCAGGGAAAGGGGCCCTTAATCAAATGCCAGAGAAAGCAATGGAAAAATCTCCATTACACTGAAAGGTCCTTAGATGTGGGCCATCTACCATAACATCTTGGCAGAGCTATTCATGTTTACACCAGCAAAAGCACTGACAATTTGGGAAACCTCCTTTTTTTGCCTGTTAGTTACCTTATCCCAGATACACTCTAGAAGTACCCCACCCTGATGAAAATGTCTATACACTCAATTTGATATACGGAAGTAGCCCACTATAAATCAGCCTCATGTCCAGTTAAGCCCATATATGCAGGATCACTTTATTTAGGAACAACTGTCCAATTTCCAACCCAACATTAGATCTTCCCAGAAGATGTTGTCCTTAATGTTCACCACTGGAATGCATAAAACACCTTTTTTTTTCCTTTTCCCTAATGAGATTAAATGCATTTACTGCTAGAACCTCCCCTACTTCTCTACCAAAATGTTACAGGAGACAACATTTTTACTAGGCTTAATTAAAAGTCATGTTAATAAGCTTAAGTGTAGTAAACCAAACACAGCCAATATTTTATTGTAAGAAAAATATTTATATATTTATTATATTTGCTATGTGGTGTAGTCACTATGTGTTTAAAGTATTTAACATAAACAAGAATGTATGGTTGATAAATACAAATGTTAACTACACATATAATATGGATACGCTTAAATGTAAATGAACATCAATATTTTCCATATTACACTGATTTCCCTTAATGGTAGGTAAGAAATTACTGATTTATCAATGTGTAAAAGCTTTGAGCTTGTACAAACTTATTTCTGAGGTCCCTGCGCTACCACAGATCTCCCAGTGCAGCCTGTGCTGAGCTCTGCCCAACCACTGACTTTCCTGCAGCACTTTGAAGGCAATTAAGTCAGATTTATTTGATTCCCCTGAAATGTAAAGCCATACATGTACTGCGGATTAATAAAAATGCTGGTTACTACCAAAAGCACAGCAAGATACACCTGGTTTGACCAGGACATTTGCAGAATCACCCTGTTCTCATAACCTGGCCCACTTTTCACCATGTGTACAACAAACATACAGGCAGCTGCCAAACCCTGCCTGGGCAGCAAACATCCTGACTGAAATCTGTACCTCATGCAGATCCCATCTGCTCTGCAGCACACAACAAACAGGTCTGGGGAGTATCCAGCCAAGCTCCTGCCCAGTGCCTATCAGCTGTTGCTTGAATTACTCCAAGGAGAAATATTGTTCCTGGCTTGAAATCCCAGGGTTTGGAGTCAGTGGTGTCAGAAGGAGCAGTCACTCCTCAGTCTGGTTTCTCAGCTCACCACCTTCTTCTCTACCAGGCAGAGAACCAACTCAGGACTCTTCTTTATTTGTATTTGTTTGCATTTGTCCTCTTGGTGATTCTAAAGTTCACTTTCTAAAACATCAAGATGCAGTTTCCCCCCCACAGTAAAGGATAAAAGTACAAAAACTACATTTGCAGCATAGATCTGCTTTCCTGGTCAAGCACAACCCACAGGAGGCCAGGCCTGCTTTAGAGCCCAGTCCATGCAAGAAAACGCTGGATTACAGGATCTTTGTACTATTTTGCTGGTTTGGCATCACTACCCATCAGGTTTTTAAAGCTCATTCCGACTTCTGTTCATCACAGGGACCAGTAAAACAGGCTAAAGCAAACACAGCCCTGTGGTCCCCTGGCTGGAGGGAATGAATACATTTCAGGTATATATCACATGCCCTGACAGAGGTGTATGGTCAAGAACATCTATAGTGTTTTATAGGACATAAAGGAGAAAATGTGCTGTAATAAATCGCAAAAGTTATGCCTTTTAGCATCTGGATGGCCACTTTAGAAATTTAAGACCTCACCTTTAAAAAGTGTAACAACTGAGCTATAATTCATTTTTATTTCACTATTTCGCTTCCCCATCAAAGATTTTCACTCCACATACACCACCTTTTTTTTCAAAAGCTGTCAAGAATAGGAGAAATTTTGCCTTGAAGAAAAACACAACCATTTCTTTCCATCCTACAACGTTGTATATTTCAGTCCAGACAGGGCTGCAGCAGTTCCACTTATGCAGATTATATTTCATGAGAATCCATCAAAGTAGGGAATGATTGTTTTATATGAGAAAGCCTAATGCTCCAGAAAGGATTCTGGAAGGTAAATATTCCAGGAAGGACTCAGAGAGCCATCCTGCTCTGTAGGCTCACATCCTCCACTAAGCTGAGGCAGCTTCAGGGCTAAGGTTGGCAGCTTCAGGGCTAAGGTTACCCGCTTCGGCCCTTCTAAAATGTGATTTCATGGTCACCAAGTGTCTTGTTCAACCAACTTCTGAGCACATGGCAATTCGACTCAGTGGTGGGGTTATTCTGCCCTTACACTTTTAGCTCTCCAGGTAGAGGAGCACCTGAACCATGGACACCTTAAAGAAGCAAAGTCACATCTCTCTTGGGCCATCCCCAGTGGTCTCCATTTCGTCAACAGCGCATTTTTACTGCTGCTTGGATGAAAGATGTTCTTACAACAACTCTTAAGTGACCCCATTTCTCTACAGAGCTTATACACAAATCTTTTACTAACCCAAAGCAAAGCCAAAGTACAGGTTTTTCACTCTTCCTTTTTCTGGAAAAGTGGAACAATTTTGCAGCTCCTTCACCCCTGATGATGCAATGAAGGTTTCCCCTGCTTCACCCAGTTTAACCCCTGCTGAGTTTATTGTGGTGTGTACCTTCTATGAGCCTGCAAACTCCTGCAAGACCCTGAGTGGGACCTATTTCTCCTGACTTTGGATTAATCCAAGGTCACACACACACTTCATACAGGAATTAATGCTTTTTAGGACCCCAGCCCTTCGGGTCCTGTTTTGCCTTGGGTAATGGAAGCTTCCCAAGAGACTGTGGGCTATAGGCAGTATTTTATGCTTCCTTTATCAATCAATACACCGTAAAACACACACTGAGGTCCCTCTCACAGCTCCAAGGAGCCTCCCAGCATCGAAGCAGAGCTGCTGGCACTACTTGATCTTCCTTCGTGCCTTTGCCTGCAGATTGGCCTCCCATGGTGCCCTCAGCTGGAGGACAAAGCTGTGTCATTGCAGAGACTTGCAAACGAGCCGCTGATTACAGAGCACAATTAAGAGACATCGTGCAGGTCGCTGCAGGCTGGTGCATCACAACCTTCGATGCTCCTAAGGTCAAAAAAAGTGAGCACAGTGGGAAGTTGGATCCCTGTCACCGGGAAGCTCATTGCAAGCAGGTTGCCTTTTGGGGAAGGCACGTAGATACATCAAGATTTAATTGCAAGTGGGAAACCAGAATGCCAACAAGATGACAGCAAGCTGGTCCTCTGCAAGCACACGAGTTTCAGTCACCAGCTAAAGCCAGGAAAAAAAAAAAAAGAAGTCAACATTATGAGCTTGGGAAGGTCATAAACTTCTCTACAATGATATAAGGATGCTCCTTAGCTGCAAGTGTGACTTGCATATATTCATTGTCTTTGAGACATCTGTCTCAAACACAGGCTTTACACCATGAGTCTGATGTGGCTTTCACTTACACCACATTTATTGCACTTTTCTGCTGAGTTTGACAACATTGGAGTTTGGAGAAACAAAGCTCCACATGAGTTTTCAGATCTCTGCAACTGAGGCATGTCCTTCCATATTTTAGATTCCTATCTGTAATAGAGGCTTACGAGATTACAGCCCCCTGTGAGCAAACCCAAAGGGAATAACAGCAAACCCCGTGTGAACACACAGCTCTCCCTAACACCAGCCCAAGTCCTTTCTCATTCCACCCGCACACCCCTGTTCCCAGCTGTTACCACAGGGATAAAGGCAGGCTGATGCTACAGACCTCATGGGCTAAGTTGTATCTCTGTAAATAAAACCAGTGCTATTTTTACTTTGAACAACCTTTAGCAGCTTGATCCTGCCTCTGGGAATGGCACTCCCTTTACAGAAACACAGTTGAACAATAATTCACACAGAACCACTAAGAGCTGAGGAAA
>VYXC01009541.1:501682-517809 GCA_013397175.1 Platysteira castanea
GGAGGACAAAGCTGTGTCATTGCAGAGACTTGCAAACGAGCCGCTGATTACAGAGCACAATTAAGAGACATCGTGCAGGTCGCTGCAGGCTGGTGCATCACAACCTTCGATGCTCCTAAGGTCAAAAAAAGTGAGCACAGTGGGAAGTTGGATCCCTGTCACCGGGAAGCTCATTGCAAGCAGGTTGCCTTTTGGGGAACGCACGTAGATACATCAAGATTTAATTGCAAGTGGGAAACCAGAATGCCAACAAGATGACAGCAAGCTGGTCCTCTGCAAGCACACGAGTTTCAGTCACCAGCTCAAGCCAGGAAAAAAAAAAAAGAAGTCAACATTATGAGCTTGGGAAGGTCATAAACTTCTCTACAAGGATATAAGGATGCTCCTTAGCTGCAAGTGTGACTTGCATATATTCATTGTCTTTGAGACATCTGTCTCAAACACAGGCTTTACACCATGAGTCTGATGTGGCTTTCACTTACACCACATTTATTGCACTTTTCTGCTGAGTTTGACAACATTGGAGTTTGGAGAAACAAAGCTCCACATGAGTTTTCAGATCTCTGCAACTGAGGCATGTCCTTCCATATTTTAGATTCCTATCTGTAATAGAGGCTTACGAGATTACAGCCCCCTGTGAGCAAACCCAAAGGGAATAACAGCAAACCCCATGTGAACACACAGCTCTCCCTAACACCAGCCCAAGTCCTTTCTCATTCCACCCGCACACCCCTGTTCCCAGCTGTTACCACAGGGATAAAGGCAGGCTGATGCTACAGACCTCATGGGCTAAGTTGTATCTCTGTAAATAAAACCAGTGCTATTTTTACTTTGAACAACCTTTAGCAGCTTGATCCTGCCTCTGGGAATGGCACTCCCTTTACAGAAACACAGTTGAACAATAATTCACACAGAACCACTAAGAGCTGAGGAAAACCTCCAGAGAGAGCAGACCCCGAGCCTGCCCCGGGAGGCGAGTGCCACTCACTCTGATCTGCAAACCCTCACATTTTTGGTCCATTTCTGCAAACTTCAAAAATCTGAGTTTTCTGCAAATGTCTATGCCAGGATACAACCTTGCTAAATTTATTGTATGTGGACTATTCAATGAGTAAACTTGTAAATAAATTTCTATCTTTTCGTATGTCTTCAAGGGGTTTGATGGAGTCTCTGCTGATATTTGGACCAACTGTTGCCAGACACAACTGCAGAATAACCCCCAAATCAAACTAGAAGTGGTGGATTTGCAGAGTCTGATCAGAGAGAGACAGACTGACACTCTTAAAAATATTTCTGCTCAGACTTTCCCTTCTGTCTCAGAGGAATAAAACTATTTCCAGTGAGGCTGAATTTCCTTTTTTGTGATGCCTTCACTAGAGAGGTACCATTCTCTCAGGCTCCAGAGACAAAAGATTAAAAAAAAAAAATCTTTCATGTCTAATTTCAGTTTAACTTCTGTTATGATTCTCAGTCTCTGGCTCTATACCAGGATTTCCTTTGCTTTCTGAAGCAAGAGTAAACTCAAGTATTAAACAAAAACTTCTATTTAAAAAGAAAACAACTGAACTTCTCATGTGTAAATGTACACATTTGTTCTAGAAATTTGAACTTGATCTGTCATCTCTAACACCTCTATCAAAAAAACATGCTGAATAAAACTGAGGGCTTTTCCCCTTTTGTTGACAACATAATAAATTCAAAACAAGAGACAACTGTGCATACACAATGTGAGAGTCACAGCAGATGACGAGTTAATAAAGAAAAGCTGATTTTCTGTGCCTAAGTTCTCCTTTCATTTTTCAGTATCTATATTGTACTATGATTTCACAGAGATCAGAAGGCCCTTGCAGACACTGGTCCCTGGGACACAGGCAGGTGGGTCCTGCACAAGCAGGACATGCTGAGACACCCCCTGCCCCCAACAGCACACAGAGTGTTACAAAGTCAACCCTCAGATCTAACAGTGAGAAGAGAGGACACAAAACGGAAAGTGAGACAATTCAGACAAAAAAGATAAGCTGAGGACAGAGCACAGCATTGATCTATGGCTGATCTCATGCCCTCAACACCGCTGGAATCTCTGGCAGGAGCACAGCAGACTTACATAGACCAGTCCCAGTTTCATTTACTTTGAAATGAAAGGCGCTACTGGCAGAGGCTTAACACACAGCCAATAGCTCGGGAGCAAGGTAAAGCCAGCTGAGGCACCACAGGTGACAGACAGGGCCCCTTACATACTCTCAGATGTGGAGGCTGAGCTCCTTCCAGCCGTGCCGAGAGCCCTCCACGCCTTGGCAGGGATTTGGGCACAAAAGTAGCAGATCACGGAGGGACGGATCTGCTGAAGTGGCCAGTGAGATCTGCAGCCACCATCAGTCACTGTAGCTGCAGTGCTGCTAAATGTGTTAAAGGAGGTATGAAATCATACCCAGTTAGTTCATTCTGAAAGTTGCAAATATCACTGTTTGTGCAAGAATCGTAACAATACACTCCTGATATAAATTCTTTTTAAAATAATCTTTTATATGTATCTAGGAGCAGAAGTATGCAGAAAGAAGTTTAAAATGCAGGAGCAGATGACTGGAGAAACTTGTCCTCTTTGTTCTGGCCACAACGATGCTCCAAATTCCCCAGGAAATACATTGCCTTACAAAGCACAAGTGCTACTTTCAAATGAGCCTAAGATCCCACCAGGGCTCACCAGACACACATATGTTCCCAAAGAACACCAGGAGAAACTCCTGAAAGATTTCCAGCATAATTTCTCCTCACAGCATTGTATGCAAAGCCCATTTCTGACAGCATCTGTGCAGGTGTGGAGCCCCACTCTCACACCCTCGTCCACAATGTGGCAACTCTGGCTTTAACAGAGTGCTTAAATTCCTGCAGAATCCACAGAACAACAGCCCAACATGTTCTCCTCCAGAGCGCAAGTCTGGTGTTGTTCCATAAATCACCTTTTTGGTTTAGGTAGCAACAATCCAGAGCCAAGGCCCCAGCACTGCACAGCCCCAAGAGCACGGGCATTTCAGGTGCTGAATATGGGGATATGCCATTAAAAATGGAGTAACTTCTGGTTGTGTAATTATAAACTGCATCATTATGCATGTGCACGACCAAAGGAGAGGACAAACTGAGATCACCCAGGAAACTTTGATGCTGGCATTTCTTCACCTCCAAGTGTCTGACTTTGCAGGTTTAATAATATTCTTCTCATGAAGGGGTTTTGTTTAATTTATATATAGATTATGGGTTGCTGTCTATTGGCAGACACCCACAGTATTGGCTGGATGCAGTTTAAAATAGCAAACCTTCCCTCTGTTGGAAACACCTGTTTTTGCCAGAAGACCATTTCATTGCAGGTGTTACACTCTGAATGAAATAGGAGCCTATTTTGATTCTGTGATCTGCCCAGGGATGACAGCATCATTTAATGTATCCATCAAAAGTTACTAACTTGATCATTATGGAATGGGGAATGGTGCATCTGACCTTTCTTTTAAATTACCATTGCAGACTTTTAATGAGTTTCTCAAAAGTTATTGTTATTAACATGAATATTACAGAAATAAAATCAGCCCCTTACAGTCAGTTATCACAGTGCTTAAACAAAACTGGTACCTGCAAACAGCCTGCTGAGGTATCAAGAACTCTCTTGTTCCCAAAGGAAGTTTAGGAGATGAAGACAAATCTATTGACTGATAGAGATAATGGTAAAGATATCACTAGAGTTAATCAATTGTTTTAAATGGGACCGAATTTTACAGCGTGTCCTGTGGTTAAATGGGCACAAGCTGATCTTTTGCATCTGCCATGTCTGGTTTGTGTGTGATGGACATTGGCTCTGAGGTGCAGGGCACTGGGCTGTCCCACATGCTGTGAACCTGCAGCTATTATCCTCTGAGATCCTGCAGCCACTTATTAGAACTAATGTCACATTTATTGCCAAGGTTAGCAAGCAACACAAGGGAACAAATTCCTAAGCCACTGTGAACTGAATTTTTTTTGGAAGATGCCCCCTTTTAATTCTAATTTCTAAATTAGGAGTGAATAAACTGTTTGGTCATTCAGAAGGAAGGACAAAACCTCAGTCACATCCACCTCTGTTAGTTTGCTATTAATCTCTTTGGTGCTCCCCCACAAGGATCAGTGCTCCAGTGGGTCTCACACCTGCTATATTTTTGAGTCACTGGAGGAAAAACTACAGTGGTGGGTCTGAAAAAGGTCTAGTCTCTTCTGGAAGAGGTGCAACACACACAGCAGGGATCAGCAGTTCCCTAAGGATGTCCCCTTGCAGCATGTCCCAGTCCCTGGTCAGAGGCCCAGCCCCAGGTTCCAAGCAAGTGTTTGGGCTTTGGCCTTTCCTGGGAAGAAAGGGGGGAGTTTTGATGGTGTGCAGAACTTTGTTGTAATAGCCTCCCACTTCTCATGGTCCCAGTGAAGAGTTGTCAGAGCCCTGAGTGCCCTCTGAGGGGCCACTACTCCTCTTTACTCCATTCTATGTGCAAAATGCCACCTTGTGAGCTACAGTACCATTTACAGAAATCAATGTCGAATTAAGTTACTAAGCATGTGAAATTGGCTACAAATAGCAAAGGCATTCTTCCAGGGAGGATTCACATTTTTTCTACCGTGCCATAGTTTTCAGCTATTATTGTCATTTCTTAAGTATAATTATATATAGTTGGTGCTAAACTGAGTTTACAACCTGTTGTAATTCCATGTTCTCATCTGTTTTTCTGCCCCAGCAAGCCTAACTGCCAATAACAGGAAAAGTCCATCCCATTTACAAAGAGAAAATCATTAGACTTTATTCTACCCATATAGCAACTTAAATACCATAAATTTTAATACTGGGCATTGCAAAAGGCACTTAGTTATGTACTGTGCTGCCTCCACTGACTCAGGATATGCAATAACTGTGCAATACAAGTCACTAGAGACTCCAAAAGCTACTGGAAATGGAGCATGTCTGGACCTGTGGAGCATCATGCCAATACTGTGTTATCCAACTTTTTACCTGGCAGTTGGCCAAACTCAATAAAGCTAATTACTATGAGATGTTTTTTTACAAATGAAAACATTGCAGTTAGAGACAATTCAAGTGCTGAGCTCTGTGCAACAGGCAAACATCACTGTCAATTTTTTTTCTTGTGGAGAAGGAGGTGATTTGCTCCTGCTCACCCCAACAGAGAAAGTCACAGCTCCGTTCTTTGGATCTGCTGCCCCTGGGAGACAGCAGCAGAGAGCACCTGACTATCACCACTATGATAAAGATGATTCTCTTGGTGCACTATACTGAAACACTTGCAGATCCCCTTTCATTATATGCAATTTTTAGTTGCTTTTTGCAGATCATATCTTTTTCACACATCCTTCAATCTGCCAGAGCTACAGAGTTTCATCCAGTCAAGTCCAACATGCAGAGTCAAAATTTCCTGTTATAGTGAATCCCACAGACTCCTTCAGCCCAGCACTGATGTAGAAGCTTTCTGAAAATCATCTACTCCCTGCCAGACTGTGGGATTTCACATCAGAGATGATCCGGTGGCTCATGGTCTCACTGCCACTTGTTTTGGGGGGGGGTCCCTAATGTGACACAGAGCTCCTGGCATGGGGAGCAGAGGTACAAGAGCTGCTAAAGCAGCTCCAGTGCCTCCAGGTCAGGATTGTTTGCCACCACAGCACATCCCAGTCTCACATCCAGGATTCTGTTGGCACCAAAAAGCACTGTTGATATTTATTCTGATCCTCTGAAAAATTAGTGGGGAATGAAAAACCAACAAAGAACAAGAGTCTGCTCAGGATGACAAAATCAGGAAGACTATTAGATCAGGAGAATAAATTTGTCTCCTTCATAGGCAGTGATATTTGGGATGGCACTGAGCAGCCATTTTCACAATTCCAGAAATTCTCTTTCTGGTCTGTGACTACAGACAACATTGTCACTGTTGGATACTCCCATCCCATCTCCCAGCTCATATCTGACTCACCTTTACACTACCCTGTTGAAGTCAGGAAAGCCTGCAACCTTCCCTGAAGACAGCTTTGTCCGTAGAAAGAATCAGGAACAATATTTTTGGTAGATATTCATGGATGTTTTATTTCTCTGACCACGTGGCAGCCAGGTAAGGCCCAGACCAACTGCATGGCAGCCAAGTCAGGCACAGACTCTCCTCCAAAGCCCCAGGAGTCATGGGACAACCACAGTTTTCAGGGCAGGGAAAACACCTATAACCAATAACGAACAGGATAACATCAGGGAGCCTGGAAACCCCGTAGACCATGCCTCAACTCCCAGGGCCCTTCCCCCAGGGGGTGGCACCTCCACACTGCCCAATTGTACATACGACAGGAAAGTGGCCCCCTCAACTCCACTGGGCTGCCTCACCCTGTACCTGAATCCAGTCATGTGCTCCAGAGCCTCCTGGCTTTGGGCTGCCCACTGCTCCCAGCATGTATTGCTAGCCAATGGCTTTTGGGGCAGGACCCATCATTTGCTGCTGGAAAGGCAACTGGAAGGCTTGGTACACTGAATTTATCATGGCATTCTTTAAATTATTTGAGAATATTTATTGGGAGGTGACAGCACAAGGCAGTTTTTCACTTCTTTTCCCTAGCTGTTGCCCCCATCCTCATAGACCCTGCCCTGAGCCCTCCTGGGAATCCATCAGAGACCTCTCCCCTCCTGCAAAGACCAGCCCGGGGAAACAGTGGCTGATGAAAGACAAGAGTCATTACATCAAGAAAATGGCTCATTAATGACAGTGTTTAGCATGAGACAGTCCTTTGGTCCAGACAGACCAAAAGTCCTTCTCAAATGAGGGGATCTGTGTCTGACAATGTGTATCTGACTGTAGGGAGAGCAAAAAATAGCTCAGTATAAGGAAGGACACACACCAAGGCTCCCAGGGACGCTTCTGCCCAAGAAGGAATCTTTCCCTGGGAGTCTACAAAAGCCATTCTTTGTCTCGCCTGCTGCCCCATTTACTCTGCTCCATATAGGTCATGGGAAGTCAGCCCAGAATGTTCTGGTACAACTGAACAGCACTTTCAATCCCCAGCCTCCAAAGGAGGGCAGGCACCACACTGCCATGGACACCTTCAGAGCGGGGGACTCAGACCAGGATCTGCCACTTCAGTAAAGTTTCAAGGGCATTCCCTTCCTCCCAAAGAAGGTTGCCTGAGCAGATGACTGCACCATTTTGGAGCACTTTTCCCACTGCTGCAGGCACCTCTGCAGGCTGGGAGCACTTAGTCCAGAGCTTCCACCAAAGTCATACGATTTTGAAACACAGTGACTCTGCAGCCTTGGCCAAGGATTTCAGCTGCACTCCCCAAGCATTATGCTCACTGTGCTAAAAAGCACCTGCAAAGCAGTTCTTTCTGGTATTTACTTTGTAAAATTAAAGTACAGGAAGGGGGGAGAAAAAAATAGAAATCAATGTCTTTCTGCTACCCCTTAGTTTGCATAAGCAGTCAATGGTAAATGTCAAATGCCAGCAGTGCATTAGAAAAGGATCACACTGAAAAATTCTGTCTTTAAGGCCAGAGTCCAAACCCCTCACCAGCTCCAAAACTGTTCTAGTTTCACACACAACATCCTACATTAGGAGCACATACACTAATGCCTAATTTAGCCATCACAGCTCCAGGAGTGTGGGAGTCAGAGAGACTCCAACAGCACATATGCAGAGGGTTGTCTCTATGCTGGATTTTAGGAAGTGCTCCCCTGCTTCAGACAGCTCTGCCCAGGTTCAAAGTAAGGAACATGGAACATTCTGAGATCCGAGCTCATTAGAGGAGCAGGTGGGGATGTCTGCAGCTGAATAAGCAGGTTGCTTTGGGAATAACATGAAACAGATGTCCTGTCTTTGCACTCCCTGAACATTTTCTGCAAATAAATTGCAAGTTCAGGGTTTAAGGCTGCGTCTGTTATTTATCTCTTTAGCAACTCCTCTGCTGTTTTCTTCTGCCTGTTTTCTTTCAGGATAGAAAAATCTCTTGTAATAAGACAACTTTAGAAGCTAGAGATCAAAATCTGGTTTTTGATTGAGCACAGGAAATGAAGGACTCCCTGCTAAATGAGTTTACTGGTATTTCAGGTAGAGAATACCAGGAGGTATTCAGGTCCAGGACAGACACACATTCAAACACCATCAAAGCTCACTAGGCTTTACTAAGGGGATTTCCTTTCAAGATATTTTCCCAAAAATATTTATTGTTCAGGCTGGGGAGGAAGTTAGGTTTTTAGGTATGTCAAGTATAGGCTGCAAACTGTTATTTCAGCACAGCAATGCACTTACTCATAACAAATGTCTGAAACAGATGAAGGGATGCTGGTTCTGACCCCATACCCAAGCCCAGGGAAATACTCAATCTGGGCTAGAACCATATTGGCCAAGAGATTACTTAAAGTACATGTTAAGGAGGCTTGATTCCCCTTCATTCAGGAAAATTTTGCTTTGAAAGACTAAAGCACACAGCGTTTCACAAACAGGCAGTGTTCTGGGATAGCTCTGTTTGGAGACACTCCCAGCCTCTACCAGAAAGTAGCTATTGATCATCACAAAGTCCCAATCACTTCCCATCTAGAAAGTCTCACTGAGATCCATTCGGGTTTGGCAGCCAGCCCCCTTTTGTCAAGGCCCAGGACATATTTAAAAAACATTACACAGATAATGTATGAGGTACTAAAACAGGCAACAAACTCCTAAGACTTACTAGCACAAAAAATGGGACTTACAGGTCTACTGCTTTAACCCACAGTGATGTGTCTCTTCTGCCTGTGCTGCCAGGATAACCTTTCTTGTATGCAATTCTCTTAATAATGTGCCTAACTCAAAATGGTGCAAAAGAAACTTCCAAAAAGAGGATAGACGATTAGCTCAAGTCTCAAGACAAAGAGGCAATAATTCACCCACTCCATCAGCACTACCAGAAGCTAATGCAAAATAAATTCCATGGGAGTTTCCAAAAATGTCAGATGACAATAATACCTTAGTGAGACAGAGCATATTTTATGCATCCTGTTCATTAGCTGAAAAGCCTGTCTGCATGACTTTTTTCTCATTTGAATTAATCACACTGTATATTAAGAAGAGACCCGCTGAGCTCTTTAATACATAAAGTATTTAAAAGATGTTATTAACAAAGTTATTTTGGAAAATTGCAATTACACATCTATGTGTACACTTGCATTTATTGCTTCTCTTCCTGGCAGCCTGCGTCAGGCAAGAGACACAGGAGTGTTTCCACAGCCAGAGGTTTGGAGCCATGATTGGGATGGTTACAGGGAAGTAACAGTATTACAGTATTATCATTGGGAAAGGCTACACATCTTCCAACACAAGTTAGGTTTGGCACGAGTAGATCTGTCAAAATATTTCATATTAAGTTTATAGAGTACCTCAACTTCGATCTACGCCCCAATTCCAAACCCAGGAACCCAGAAAATCCAAGCTCAGTCTAGTCTGTAAGTAGTGCCAACAACCTCAAACTGATGCTGTGCAAGGAAGCTCCTCTATGTGCAGCATCTCAGTTACTCTGGAGCCTTAAATATTTAAGAAAGCCCTCTGTAAGGCAGCCAACCCAGCTGTCTGCCTACCAATGTACACCCCCTTACGTGAATTAAGTGTCATGCTCAAAAGGAACTTCAACTTTTTGCTCTGGCCTTCACTGGCAGACACTTTTTGTGTCTTGATATTCTCTTCCAGCTGATACAATAAATGCAGCCACTGCCAGTTTATCCCCATTTACTCCTGCATCAGACAGCTCTTCTCCTTTCCTGATGTTCACTCTTAAAATATTTATGGACAACAGCCTAAAATCTTCAGCCAGCCCCTAAAGTTAGGCTTGGGCAGTGATTTTTGTGTACAAGACAAGTATAATTTCTGTATATAGGGCTATCAACCTGCTACCATGATTAAGAGCAGGAGAGTAGCAAAGTATGAATTCCTAACAAATCTCATGAAATTTGTGAATCACAACAGCAAACAGGTCTCACTCAGACCCCCATGGACAGCATTGGTAAAGGTTGACACAAGGGCAGCAGTTCCAAGTGCTAAATGTGAAAACTGGCATTCCCAGCAGAATTTTTCTTCATTCATTATCAGTGCATTTTTAGAGTCACCACATAACCCTGCCCACCCTTCCCCACAGGGATATCGGTATCAAGTCATTCGTCAGCAGAATATTGTCACATTTTACAATATCACCCTTAAGTACAAGAGCTCTCAACAGGACAGCACTGGAGCTATTGATTTTGAACAACTGACACAGCAGACAGCATCCCCTCAGCAGGAGAGATGTCCAAGGTCAAATGCCTTCTTAAAATACACATTTGGCTACAGGAGTTTCATTAAGTTCAATAAACCATCAGGTAGCGACTGGCAGCACTATTTATAAATAATCAGCCTGTGCAGTGCTAACCCCTTTTTTATTTAGTGACTTTTGCTTCCTCTTGTCAGTGTTAGGTATTTTGAGTCAGCAAAATGCTGGGACCTCTCCTACGCTAAAAACAAAATTGTGTATGAAGACTGCCACAAAAGCCCAACACCACCTCCCAGAAATAGCATGTATCTATTTAGGTAATACAAACAAGACGTCAAGTCTTTAGGAGCGTGAACTGTTGAAGCAAGCACCAAACCTTCCCTAGACATTTGCACACCACAAAGAAGGAGTGAGGGAGCTCTTTCATTCAGCCTTCATTAAATAAATACCATATTATGCACAAGCAAAATCTGTGTTATTGCAGCAGAGACAACAACTCATCCTGAATTAAGACATTCCAGAATTGAAGCTCTCACTCTTTGTGCATTTCCTAAATGGAAAGAATTCCCTAAAGGCAGGATTTCTTGCACAGGAGCTGTGATGTCCCAGAGCACTGTGGGCCCAGCAAGGTCAGGGCTGGCCCTCAGCAAAACTTCCCTTCTCTGAGCTCCAGTGCAGGACCAACATCCCACTGTGCTCAAGCCCCCACAGTCTCTTAGTTCAGCATTGCTTCCTCCTCCTTATCCCAGAACTGGTAGGAGCTTTATCTACCACAGGCTGGCAAAAACTCATTTTGAGTTAATGGTCCTTTACTTCCCTATAGAATTTCCTTACTCCTATTCTTTATGCCACAGTGGCAGAGGTAGGGATCCCTTTTCCTCTTTCTGAGCTAGTTTGCTTACCTGACATTTAAATTCTCCTGCACCATCCATAAGGCAGGTAGGGGTGGGGAATCACAACAACAACAAAAAATCCAGGAAACATAAGCTCATCACTTCAGGCCTTTCTATATTTAGCAGCTCCCCGGTGTGCTGCTTTGTTTCTAAGTGCTGTTGTCAGAATATATGCGGGAGAGGGAGCTGCTGTTTTACAGAAGAACAACGCTTCCTGCCCAGGTGTGAAGCGTGGGATGTCAGCTGACCCGGAGCTGCCAGGGTCAAACACAGCACCCAGACTCTTCCTTCCCTAAGGGCCTGCCTTGCTGTATTTGCCCTGGAAGCTGCCTGGGTTTGTTTCCATGCACAGCCCCCATTCTTACAGCAATGGGTGTGCTCCTGGTGTGTGTGTGTACACATTTATAGTCACTACCTTGCACGGGGACATTTTGATTTGCAAGTGAGCAGCGTTTAGTGACACCACACTCGTATATGGGGGATGGAGATAAAGAGTTATTACAAGGCAAGATTAAAACTCTTTGGTTGATCTGTATTGATTTTATTTCTGCCGTACTGCCTGCCTGATAATACATCTCCCCATTTCCTCCCCGCTGCTGGGCAGGAGGGGGCATGGCTCAGCTGAGCCTGCGGAGGCCGGCATACATCCGTGGAGCAGAGGAAAAGCCGCCGGCATCCTTGAGTGGTTACTAATTACAGACCTTTCACCAGGGGACCAGGCTGCAGCCAGAATCCAGCTTTTAGCGAGTCAAAGCCAAGTACAGCTAAATTACACTCTCAGCTGCTCTGCCAAACAGCCGCTGTGGCAGACACGGTCTCCAGCAGGTCCTTGCCCAGGGCCACCGTGCAGGTCCACCCACAGTGCCCCAGGCATGGAGGAGCCAACCTGCTCCCTGGCTGTCACACTTGGCCCAGGTTTCGCTCTGTCCAAGTGTAACAGCCAAAATCCCCTCGGGGAACAACAGACAAGAGCTGCACAGTGCAAGTACTGAAGGAGAGCTCCCACACCTGCACACTCAGCGGCCACAGATGCTACAGGGCTGCCTTTGCCACTGTGCCAGCACAGAAGTCCCTTTCTTTCCAGCCCAGATTGACCCAGGAGTAATTCCTATGTGCCCGAACAGCTCCCATCCCTCCCTGCTGACTGGAAAGCAGCAGATTATTGGAAAGCAGGAATTATTTTCAACCTTGTTAGCATTTGCCAAGCGTCATTTCAGCCCTAGCATTATAGGTGTTTAATAGGGCCATACTGAAAGTCTTTGAACCTTGCAATCAATACAGCTGAGCTACTGCACAAAATTTACCATTGATCTGTGTTTCGCTTCATTAAACGTTAGTTTTACAAGCTTTGAAAACAGGCCTGTTTAAAATTGTTTAACAACCTGTTGCTGCATCATCAGCTCTAAATGGCCACGCAGCACTGACTGCAGGCTAACCCACTAGTTAGTGATTTCTTACCCAACAACAGTATCAAACTCACTTTTTAAAACCTGTAACATGTTCAGCAATATTCCCTTTAAGCCCAAAGCACACTGATGCAACCACTTAGAGAAAGAGAGAACACAGATAATAACACTGAAACCCTGGGCCCACCTTCTTTGAACACCCCAGGTCAGCTGGGGCCAAGTTGCCCACCCTACAGGCCCCAAGGAGGGACTCTTGAAAACTCTTCAAACTTCAAATACTGATTTTTAAAAT
The DNA here is from genome assembly GCA_013397175.1 of Platysteira castanea. Classification (NCBI taxonomy): domain Eukaryota; kingdom Metazoa; phylum Chordata; class Aves; order Passeriformes; genus Platysteira; species Platysteira castanea. The sequence goes on from VYXC01009541.1 coordinate 514,546, forward strand.
ATACTAGCTCCCCTGGAGCAAGCAGGCACATATTGCTAGTCACTTGGAGACCACACAATCCTCAGGTGGACTAAGTCACACAGATCTGCAGCAATAATAACATGCACACCCAGCAAATTACTCATCAATTCTGTTTGCTGGCTTCTCTTCCTTGATCCACTGAGTTAGGAGTGAAACACAAAACCTTGATTCCTGCTACACCAGGATGGCTGAGAGGATCTGTCAAGCCCTTAGTCCACAGGCAACACTCTGCATGGGATAAATTATGAGGGCTGATAGCAAACCATCACTCTGCTACCACTACTAACACACAGTGTTACTTATCTTCTGGACAAGCGTAATATTTTAGTGCAAATGGGTTTCTGTACTAGTATTTCCTCATTCCTATGGCCTTGCATCGCCAGCCTCTATATTTTCACTTCCACAGCCAACAGCTAGTAATGGAGAAAAATATTGTACATTCATTGCAGAGGAAAACAAAAAAAAAAATTCCACTTCCATTATTCCTTTATGCTCTAGTTACAGGGTTGCACTTTCCTCTTCATTCTTGTGTCCTGCAATTTATTAAGCCCTTTACCAGGATAAAATTCATGGCAATTCTTGGAGTCGGTAAAAATTTATTTACGCAAACAACTGATACGTTGCACAAACCACCAGATAAAAATCAGCATTCTTGAAAATTTAAACATCAATATATTTTAAAGCATATTAGTAGCTGAGGAACTTTGTCACCTACCATGTGCAGACAGGCTGGGACCTCCTTGCTTCTCCTTCCATCCAGGAGCTCTTCTGGAAACGGAAACCTGCTCAAGAGCTTTGGAAATTGCTACTCACTGTTGCTGGTGCTGAGGGCTGCTGTGACAGTCCCACAGCACACCTGGGTGTGCTGCTCCCCTTCAGAGGGAGTGTTCCTGTTTTGGAATGGGGGCCTCAGAGAATCAGGCCACATTTACAGCCTAAAGAAACAACTTCCCATTCACCAGGCAAATAATTGGACATGGCAAAAGCACAGAAAACATTTTCGCATTGGTGCTGCACATGACAGAGCTGTGAGCTGGCCTAGGACCAAAACCGCCCAGATGCCACTACTGAGGTGTTACACTTCAGCAATTACTCATTCCCCTGCCAACAAATGGGAGTTGTTTAATTTTGAGGGAAACCTCTTACGGTTGCCATGAGCTCCATGGCCAGGAGGGAGACGCACACACAAATGTTGAGATTTAGAGGTCTGCACTGCACAGAGTGATCAAAACCACCCCTGCAACACATCGCAGGGAGGTTCACAGCACCCACTACAGCAAAGGCATTCAGAGAATTCTCCTTTGTGCATTATTTCTCTCCTTCATCCACAGCTTTGCTTTGAGCCATGCCAGCAGCAGAGGCTGGGAAATGGAATCTTGGACTTGGAGCTAAAGCATCACACAACGCAATGCTTATTGTCACTGTCTGCAGGAGAAATGCTGTTATTCTGACAGACTGACATTCCTACACAAAACAAACATACTCCTACAGGATAAAAGGAGTGAGTAGCTGCTCCAGCCACAGCCCAGCATGACTTCACAAGGCCCAGCAGCCTCTGCCAACTTGCCTGGCACAGCCACAAAACCAACTCCAGCATCAAGGCAGGAAAGGAGAGGGACTGAAATCAGCTCTCAGCTGCAAAGCTTTACTCCTCTGAGCATCGACAAAACACAGATGGTCTTTTCTCTGAGTGAAGACCATTTTGCACCTGGAAAATTCCAATCAGGAAAGGAAACCAGAAGGCAAAGGGGAGAAATCTGTTCATCCAAGCACTTTGCTTTGCAAACAGAGCTGTACCCCTCTAATTGGCAGCAAATGTTCCTGTGCACAGCAGGAATATGTGCAAACCAAACCTGTCTCTCAAAGACATGAAGGCATTTCTTCATGTCAATAAATATTTCACATTGATGTAAACAAAAAAACCCAAACAGACACCTGTTGGAATGTTTAAAATTGAGGGGGAAAGTGTTAAAAAATTGTGTTAATGAGGCTGTTTGAGATCTACCTTTCTTTTATGAAATTATTTGAATGACTAAGGCTGAAGTCAGCAACAGATTGGAGGGACCTTCCCTCAGTGGCAGAGTTCAAACAGCAGGAGTTTTCTGAGCAGTGTTCCCAAGCAAAGGCCATCAAGCATTCCCAGATGCCTTCCAGTAGTACCACAGCAAATAACACCACATACTAACATAAACGCTAAGCTAAGACCAAATAAACTAAGCCTGCACTTTAGCTCCAGGCTCCACTAACCCAGAGTAGACCCCATACAGAATTACCCATCTCTATCCACTTGCAAGGTGAAATTGATTTTTAAACCTTTTTAATCACCACATGTGACAATTTCCATGTAATTTACCCATTCCTCAGGAAGTCACAACAGACACACCAAAACAAGAACAGAAAATGCATAATTTTGAGGTAATTTTCCAGTCATTTATACCCATAAAATCCCAGTTAACAGGACTATGTCTCTAAAGCAGCAGTAGAAACATGAGGGGATTTGGGCCCTTTTTTAAAATGAATATCTGGTAAACCAGCATTAATTTTCTGGTGGGTTGGAATATTGTACAGATCGCTCAAGTAATTGAAAACAGAACAAAAACTTGGGTTTGTGTGCAGTTATAGTTCAACACTGCAGTTATTTTTCCTGCCCTTTGGCCATCTTTATGTATCTGAAAAGAATAAAAACTCACAGGACACATCTGAGCAGAGAGTTACTTTGGTTATACAGCTCTCTTCTAATACTATCCCTTAATTTATGTAATTTCAGCTCCTCTTGTTCAGACCACTGGAATTCTGAGGCTAGTAATATGTAAAATAGGGATTACAAATGTGGTTAATAGGCAGTTTAGCCAGAAACTAATCTGTTTATCTAATTATATCTAATTATTCCTAGGGAAGAAAAAGAAAAAAATCTGCCTAATATATCCTCCCCATCCAAACAAATAGCACAGTGTAATTAGACTAAATATCTTTCCCTCTTGCAATTGCTCTGATTTATGAACTGTTCATGTGTTTTCTATGATGACAGAAAACTAACATGCAGCAAATATGACTTAGAACCCGTTTCTTATAACATGCATTCAGAAAGTTTTTCTCAGTCTTTGACATCAACAGCTGCTAAGTTACCCACAGGCACAGGTGGAGGCACAAATTATTTATGTAGATTCCCTCCAGCCCAAGAAAAGTTTACTCCCTCTATGACACAAAGAACTGGAAATCTCCAAAATCAGACCTTTTTTTTTT
>VYXC01009541.1:518517-544044 GCA_013397175.1 Platysteira castanea
TGGGAGGGGAGTTGTGAGGGAAGATGGTGCCGTGAGGCGGGAAGAGAGGAGTCGTGAGAGGAGAACGGGGTCGTGAGAGGAGTTGTGAGGGGAGAACGGGGTCGTGAGGTAAGGTGGGAGTTGTCAGTGGAGTTGTGAGGGAGATGGGGCTCTGAGGGGGCTCTGTGAGGCGGGTGCTGCTCCCGCCGGTCCCCGCCGTCCCGGCTGCATCATGTGAAAAAACCCCAGTGTAAAAAGCAGCCCCCGGAGAGCTCAAGGGACAGAAACACCTGCGACAACCCCCGCCCCGATCCGGGGACAGAGACACGGGCAGGACCAAGCCCTCGGTCCCTTCCTCAACCAGGCCGGGACGTTTCTGACTGAGACCTGAGCATCAATTAATTCATCGAGCTCAAAGATAAAACCTTATCAGCGCCAGTCTGGGCACCGATCACTGGCTGCCTCTTCTCTCCATTGTTCCTTTTTGCTGCCAAGGTATTAGCAGGGAAAAAGTCAATCCCGCTGCCACACGGAACTATCCTCCGAGGAAGGGCAGCTTCAAAAGAGCCGAGGAAAGCAGCTGGGAAAGCCTCAAGTTCTCTATTTTTCATTTATTTGTATTTTTTTTAACCAACTGCTCATTTTTCACCTGAAAATGTCTCTGAAGTGCCTTTAGAGCAGCAGGTTTATTGCTCTCCACTGGTACATACCTGCCTTCCCATCCAACTCGGTTTCCCATCAGCGCTCACAGAAACATTTTCCTGGACACAGTAAAGTTATTACTTAACATAAGCACACATGGATTATGGATGCTCTGTGTGGATATTCCTGCAGTTTCCATTCTGTCAGGGTACCAACACAACTTCGTCCCTGCCTCTTTGGCTTTGTTCGTGGTTACAAACATGGATAAGCTACTTCAAGACACCCCACACATATGCTGGAAAAAGCACAGGAGGAAACTAAAACCTCCTGTCCACGTTTAGCAGCATAAGGTGAGAGTAGCCAAGTAATACATCCAATCCCCCAAATGCTCAGTGCAAAACTCTAGTGAGAAGCCAGAGATGCTGCAAAACAGCCACAACAGGCTTAGAAACCAAAAGCAAGTGTGAAAATCATGCCAGAAAGAACAAAAAAAAATCATGCTCTTTTAACATCAGAACATACAAGAATGCTCGTAAGGAAGGCTTCAAAATAAGTTTCGTAATTGGTTGTGATTGAAGAAAAGGCCTTATTCATCACATCACTCATCTTGCACCTAATAGTATGCACATGTTGGGCTTCCAGCCTGAAGCAATGGGTTAATTCTCCAATTATTTCACAGGATTAGAACTACATTTTTTTCCCCCCAGGAAATTTAGTGTTACTGTGAAGTCCATCAAGACATGCTATTTCATAATTAATACTAAATAAAAAGTGAATTCTCTCCTTTGTCTAAATAGTTTGCTTTGGCTCAGCTAGAAGCAGCAATTAGCAGGACAGCCTCCCTGAACACATTTGATCTGCTACAGGGTTTCCTGCTGCAGATCAGAGGAACAAACCTGATTTCACACAATCCATGGGGTTTATGTTGGCTGGATGTGCTGTAATTAAAATTATCTTTTCTTTTTTTTTCCCCCAAGGGCTTTGTTTATCTGCTTGTACTTTCTCACGGCAAGGCACACACATACCTAATTCAGCAGTTCTGTTGATTTACACTTCTGCTCTTTACCAACTCCCTTTGTAGTGTTCACTGTTTGTAGTTTGGTACCAAAACTGGGACCTGTTGTCACTGGTGTTACTGGTCTGTTTTATTAGCAGAAGTAGAGGAACAGTTCCCATAGAAACATTTCCATGTTTTATGGTGTGCTTTTCCTGGGATTCTCAAGGTTGGCTAGGGTGGGCTCTGGGCCTTCCTCAGTGGGAGTATGCAGCAGCCTGTGGAGACTTCCCCTCCAGCAGGGGGAGGAAAATACTGTATTTTTAGATTGTGTATTTCCTCTCTTATGAAGTCTAATGCCTGTGAAAACAGAGCAGCTTGACAGCCCCACGTCATTGATTGATGTCCAGGCCAACTCCCACTGCTCTGACAACAAACTGGATCCTATTTGGAAAGGCCACCTCCAAACCCAAGAGAACAATTTCCCTTGACTGTGATCTTTATGCTTAAGCTGTGAGTGAAGCTATGGTTTACTGGGGCTCAGCACACGGGCCCGAGCCAGGATGTCCTGTGTCCAGGGGCTTACCAAGTTTCTTGAGAAAACACCCAACCATGCCATCAAACCCTTCCTGCTCCACAGCAGAGGTGTTCAGGCCTGGGAACACCACTGCTCACAGCCCAATCCAATTTACCAAGAGTGATGATAAAAAGAAAACAAAGTCACCTGGGAAAGGGTTAAACCACCTTCTCTCTCTCTCACCCTGTCTTTCTCTCAGTGCTTGCCACACACAGGTCAGCTCATTGCAAATAGATTGTCCCACCTAAATGCAGCACAAGATTCACCTGCAGCCACCTGGATCCTGGCAGGGCAGGTCCCCATCCCCCTTCCCTTGGTCCTCTTTCTTTCCAGAGGCTAGCAATGGGGTCCCAGTGTTATTTTTTTCCTTTATTTTTTTTCATCTGCACACTTACAAATACTTTTAAAATCTACTTCAACCTATACACAGTAGTGGGGGGGGAAAAGAAAATTCCAAAGAATCTTCAAACTTCAGGGCCATGGCCAGCACTTCGAAGAGATCATTATAACAAGTTCTTATTCAAGAGGAGAATAATTATCATGTTCTAACAAACACATTAAATAATTCAGTATTATTATTTTGGCACTTCTTTGTGAACCAGGTGTTTAGGAAGCTGTTTCAGACAGAAGCATGTGATGCAGTCCTTGGGGTCCTTCCCCACCAGCCAGCATGAGGAGAGCCACTAATGCTTGGACTAGGCTGGAGCTCCCAAGACCCTGACTCCAGCAAAACCCCATATCTATAGCACAGAATACTATGGTTTTACTTATTTCTCAATTTTCTAACTACTCACATGGAAATGTCTGAGCTTTCACAGTTAAGAAAGATTCAAGTAAGGTTTCTGTCTCTGATCCATGTTCTCTTAAGCTTTTAAAACACAGTCATATTTTTATTTATGTAGGATTATTCAAAAGTTAATTTTCCTTCACACTACCATCTTTGTATTGCTTGACCCCCACTAATCCCATGTAGTCTTGCTAAGCCTTCCCCTCCTCTCTGACCTTCCACACACTGAAAATCTCAACCATGCCATGATATTTCTGAGATAAAAACAAACAGGAGGATTCTGGAGCCACCAAGGAAGAGGGGAAAGAGTATTTTCTTTAAGAAAAGAGTAATTCCTAGCAAGATGATTGCTCATTCCTCCTTCAGCAGTTCTCCTTCCCCCTCACTCCCAGCATTGCACACATCAGACTTGAGTTGCCAGCTCTGGCAAATACCACCTCACAATTCACTCCTGGGCCCGACTGCACATGCTAGAAAGTACCATAACCCAAAGCAGCCCAGCAAATTTCTGTTTGCTGGTTGATTAATTAATGTAGAGCCTCTATTTATTCACTCCAGGCAGAGCTGCTATCAAGTCAGCTGTTCTTACCTTTGGGATCTTGGATGACCAGAGTTGCAGTTTGGTACTCGTTTGGGGACATGCATGGCTGGGGTCCCCATGTGCTGGGTTCACCTGAGCCTGGAAAACACAAGTGTGGAGACAGATGGAGGTTTTGGCATTCCATACCAGCAGCTGCATTTGATGACCCATTCTGCTCAGAATAAAGGACAGTCTCATCAAGATTTTTTTCCACTCAAAAGTGGGGGGAAAAAAATGGCTGAGAATTTTCTTCTGTATTGAAGTCATGAGATCAGTACAAAGAACTCACACCACCCTGGGACTTACTTCAAAAACACTTGGGGAATTAAACAAACCGGTGCCCTGACAGGGCTGGTATTTGTTGGGGAGGCAACACAGAGAGCCTGGGGGGCACTTGGTGTTTGAGAGGTTTGGGTAGCACAAAGGAGCTGAGGGCCAGGCACTGTCCCCAGGCCATAGAGGCTGTTTGGGCTGGCTCTGCTCAAAACATTAAAAAGGGCACTCTGGCTTCATGCCACGTTCATAAACATGTCCATCATGCACAGCCTTTGGGGAACAGGCTCTACTGAAACCAGTCACTTGCTGAAAACAAAGTGCCATTCTTTACCTTCTAACCCTTCAGGAAAGCAGCTTCTCTGCAGTACAGAAGGTGAAATCCACTCCATACATCCACTACTACAAGTGCTATTTAAAATTCACTTGCACAGTGAATCCATAGTTCATTCAGGCTCAGCTCAGATCCTGGGAAAGGCCCCATAATAACATGTGCAAATCTTCAACCAAAGCAGAATTCTGCTAAAAACAACTGCACAAAGAGCCCACAAGCCTTGGCACAGTTACATTTCCCTGAAAAAGGCTTAACCACAGGGGCAGGGAGCAGGACAGAGGAGCTGAAGGTCCCCAAGTCCTACAGCAATTTTTTTTTATTAGCACAGAGGCACTTGATCAGGCTACAGACCCCCCACCCCAGGAGCACTGACCCCCTTCTCCACACACTGCCCACTCTCTCCTCTTAGGAAGGTGCATTTTAAGGAGTCCCCATGGGACTTAATAGCTTCAAGATATTGATTGTACTAAGTATCTCTTTTCTCCAGAAAATTTAGTGAGAGCTCTCTGCTCTGCAGTAAGAGCCAGCTCTTTCCCCTGCCCCACACAAGCCAATCCTGGGGCAGGGATGTGGTGGCACACGAGGCCACCAACAGGCTGTAGGACATTGTCAGCCTCCCCCAGCCCCACCAACACCCCTTACCTGAACAAGAAAGCTCCAAGAGCTCCACATTCCCCTGCCCTCACCTCGAGACTGCTCTGTGAGGAGGGGAGGAAGAAGGAACCAGCACAGCTGTCCTGGGGCTGCAAACACAGCACAGCTGAGGACTGAATGAGTTGCACCTGGTCACAGCCCCCTGCACAATCACACACAGCTATTCCTCCTTTAGCAGAAAACAGAGAAGCAACTTCACATTGCTGGGGTTTTTTAAAGACACCTGGCAAGAAAACGAAGAAAAATGCACAGCATGCAGCTAATTTCTCAACCAAGCAGGAAACATTTCCAGCAGCTCCTGCTTGTAAGTCCAAGCAGCTCAGAGCTTCAGTCAATAAAGGAGAGCAAACAAGAGTGGGATTCTATAATTTATTACTGTTGCTAAGATGAACACAATACTTGATACCCCATCGTATGCAGAACTGTAAAAAAATAGTTTTAATACAGTATCAAAATTTACACAAGTGTAGTGTCAAAAGACCAGTGTCCCTCGCTTGGCCCCTGCACGTCCAGAGTGCAGGAACAAGTACAGGTGTTACAGCTGTTCATACATACAGGGAGATAGGAATACAACAATTGAAATTGAACTCTGCAAACAATATAGGGGAGAAAACAACATGGAAAGAGGACAGACAGCTGTCTGGGCTGGGGTTCTATCAGAAACCACAATGGGCAATGGTTCAAAACAGAAGGCTGGATTCTGCATTTCCAGCTCAAGGAGAAGCAGTGAACAGGAGTTTTGCCCGAGAAAGCAACCCTGGATCAGAGGCCTTACATTGAATGGTACCAAGTGAAAATAACAACAGAAACCAAGAGAATTACTGCTGCAAATTAACACACTTTTTCTAAAGACAGATAGCAGATTTACATCATACTCCTATATAACAAAAGATTGTACAGCAACCGAGCTACATTCCACTGCAAATAGCCCACGGATACAGTCCAAGCTCAGAAAAACAGAGGTTCTGACTTTGGCTCAAATCTTAGTAACCAAGAACAAACCAGAAACCCAGGAATTGTTGCATTCCTATATTTTTTTTATTAATTTTTATTAGTCTTTTTGATACTCAGCTATGGTAAAAAGTTAAGCAACAGCATTCAGTCACAAGCCTGTTGCACATTCATACATGAAACTATCATTGCTTTAAGATATACACAAAATATCTATCGTTGTAATTCAATACACACAACTAGGATCATACACAGAGATAAAAATAAACTAAGCACATCTAGGGCGCCGTCTGGTCAAATCTCAGGCAATCTGAACAAGAGCTTTCTGCCTCATAATAATGAAAGACATGCTCTGAGGATAATAAAACCTTTTTCTTTGAAAGAATGCTACAGTGGCAAGAAAAGCTTTTTTTATAATGCAGTGCAATCTTTTAGATCCTTGTAGGCTCTTGTTAAATAAACCAGCATGTCTCTAAATTAAACAGTAGAAATTAGCATCCTGTCAATTGGAAAATACTTTCCAAAATAAATTCTGATGGAAATCCTGACTTGAGGCCTGTAATAGTGATGCCTAAGTATTCTGTTCATTAAAGGGCCGTTCATTAAACACCTTACACCTCTTCAGAAGATGTGCATCAAAGCGAATCAAAAAGAAAGCTATCTCGACTTTCATTTAGAAAGAAATTGTGGGTCACTACAAGTACTGTAGTTATGCTACACTACCGGCTGGTTAGGACTTTATGGTCTTTTAGCACCTCCAAAGGCAGGTATTCTACCAAAGCAAAAAAATCACCTGGAAATTGCCTAAGCACCATTAACGGATCCTTTACAGACTGAAGTGTGAGTTACTAAGAAGCGACTTTCTCAAACCCGCGGAGACCAAAGGCACAGTTTATCAGTGTCTCTCCAGTCTGCTGAAAAAACTCTTAAATCCAATGGAAAACTCGTTCAGACCTATCAGAGATTCACTGTAACTAACCAAAATAAAACTTATTTCGCGTAACGCCTGCAGAATCCCAAATATCTTTTGGTTAGGATGGCAATACCTCAGTGCTTCTAAGGGTGGAGTGTTGCAGTGAGGGTGCAGCGCTTCATTAGCCGGGATATTGGAACAGCAGGATTGGGGGACACTGCCACAGCTCCCCGCCAGACCCCTGTGCAGAATGTCCCCGTTTTCCAGCAGTCTCTCGCAGTGCAGACCCCCCGTCGTCAGCTGGGAATTGCGGCGGACACAGGCAGCTCTTCCCCTCTCCTGGGCAGTTCAAACTCGTGCTCTTGAGAGAGAGGACGTGCTCAGGGCCTCTTACATAGGTCCTTTATACTGATTTCCTGACAAGTGTTGTCTAATTCCAGGGCACGACCCTGCAGCATCTCCAAGTTTCCTCCACACAACCTAGAGGGAGGGATGGAAAGAGAGCTCGTTATCCCCAGTTAAGGAGCACTGGCGATCCTATGGACATGCATCTGGAATGCCACAGCTCGGAACACACACCATGCAGCACAGGTAGGACACAGGGGAGGGACACAACAGGCGCAGAGACTGTCTCCCACCGGACACAGCATTCCTTCTGAACACAGAAAGCACATGCTGCCAGGTAAAAATGATTAGAAACAGGGACGCATGAACTGGCACGTGCATCATGGGGATATTTTATGCTTCACACACAAGACTGAGGGTGTTTGCAGACCTCAACAGAAACTCTGTCCAAATATTTCCCCAACCACATCTCTTGTAGAATGTGATTCAGAAGCACAAAGATCCATCCAGAGGTGTCTAAACGTCTCTGGTTTAAAAACTACAGAGCAGTTCTCCTCTACTTCAAAGCATTTACCTGTTCTTTTAAAACCAGACAAGGCATTAGGAGTGTTTATTCCACTAGTTCTTTCTTGAGGTGAGAGGAATTGCGCCTGCAGTCACTGTGCTACACTGTGCTTAACACCCATGTTACAATGTCAGAATTAAAAAGGCAGAAAAGTGATACCCCTCAACATTTAAGGAGGTATTTTATAATGATTCATAGAAAGGTTGATGGAATATGAGCACAAGAACAGTAGCTTATGTCATGTTCCCAGGCCTCTCAGGGACCGCTACAGACAAGAATGGTGATTCCTATCAATTGTATTGCAATTTCAGATTTTTTTTTGGTAACTGTTACTAAATCACCCATTAATCTCCAGACCAACAGTAATATGACTGTCAAGAAAGCTAAAAGCTGTTTTCCATTGTCATCATTCATTATTTGTATTCTACCAGTGCCTAAAGTCCAGCAGTGAACAGACACTGCATTAGCTGGCACTGAATAAAGACAAAGGAGCTGGATCCTGGGAAGCTGACATCCTGAAAAGGTAGTTCCTAGAGCTGATGAGCAAAGGCAGAACAAACCCAAGGTCCTACTGTGATTCGGTGCAAGAGATGGGAAAATAACCCAGTTTCTCTGAGCCTTTCTTGAAGAAAACCTGAGTGTCAGCATGAAAACCAGAAATACTTCAGACTGGAAGCAACAGCACTACAGTGTTAAAGCACAGGGCCAAAGTCAAGTCTTTAAAGGGAACTGTCTTTAATTCCAATGGGTGTGCATGACCCAAAGCCTGCAAATGTGCCCTATGACCAGAATCTTGCAGCCAGAAATCCCAAGTCACCATCATAAAAAGCATGTGTGCTTTAGGTACGTTTGCTGTGCAGTGAAACACTGCAGTGGTGAGAGCATGAAAAATGGGGGTTCAGTGACACCTCCCAAACTGGGTGTCTGCAGCACAGCCAGGCTGGATCTGACAATTCTTTCCAACATCTGCTTCCTGATTTTCTTAACACTCCAAAGAGGAAGGTCTCTTGGACAGCTTTTGTGAGAAGGCACATTGCACCTACCCATGACTTTCATCAATTTTTCTTGTCAATAAATATTAAGACAATATTTACCAAGCAGCTAGTGCTGACACAGTAATAAACTAGGTGACACTTCCCAAAGTCTTTTATTTCCAGCAGAGTGAGTGACCCCGGATTGCTAGGAAGGGACAAACCCATATAAGAGAGCCCATGTCCTAAGCACAAGGGACAAGCTGGGGTCAAAATGTCACTCAAAATCACTCAACATTTCAGCAGAAACCTCAGCTAAAGGACAGCTGTGAGGCTCACGATGCAGCCATGGAGATTCCTTTTTAGCTTACTTCCACCACCCAGAGTGCCAGGATGCAGGAATGTCCCTGGAATCCAGGCAGGAACCTGCACCCAACTGCAGGTGAGAGCCATTTCATCTCCTGGCTGCAGCAGCATCCCAGCCCTGTGGGACTCCATGAGCAGCAGGAAATACCCATGGAAATCTCAGCTCCCTGAGCCCTCCTGCCCAGCTACACCTTAATCCCAGCTGGTGAATCCCACCTTCCCTTGGGCTCCCTGCTCAAGTGAATTGCAAACAAAACTTCCCAGTAACCTGAGGAAAATATGAATAACACCCCTCCAGACGTAATCCAGACATTCCTGTGCTTTGGAATTGCTCACTGACACACGATGAGCTACCTCTAAACCTGCTGCCACATGTGGCCACATTCTCCTAGGACACTACAAGCTTATAAATACAAAGCAAAAACTTTCCCAAATACATTGTTGATGAGGAGGCACCCATTCCATATGTACATCCTGAGGAGAGAATTCCCACCTCCATTATCTTAGTAACATACCAGCATGATCATATAACACCACAAAATCCCTACAGCATGAATTACACATCCATATTTGCATTTTGCAATATTTTGGCACCAGACTTCATTTTTGTACCAATCAACATCATGCATCAAATTTATGGAGCTCAAAGTGAAACTTGTCATTGTTTCACTGTTTTCACAGGCAAAACGATGCCATGGCAAATGTTTCCTGTGAAACACCCACAGTGCATCAGGCTGCAGCTAAACACTGAGTTACAGCCTGGCAGGAACTGCAAGGAGAATGTAAAAGAAAAGAAACATTATAATTAGTTCATCACAAATCCTCTGTGCTTTTAACGCGGACTGGGTGGGTGTAAGAGAAGACAAAACCAGAAGGCAAATAACCAACTATTTAAAAAGTATAATAATGTATCAATAGTCAAATCAGGCACAGATTGTAAAAGTCAGAGGAACAGGGAGCATTTCAATGCCAGCAGCGGAGCTTTGAATGGTTGGGGAACAAAGGGACAAGGTGGGATACAAGTATATATTTGAGATTTACATAAATGAAGTGATAATGTCAAATTGAGCATTTTAGAAGTGGCATTACTTACATCACAAGAATTTTTATGGATTACTTTTAAATATGTATGAGCTAAAAACTGGGCTTTATCCATAAATTACAAAGGAATATCATAGCCAGAAAAACACAGAGGGGCCATTGCTCTGGTGGGGAAACTGAGGCTTCCAGGCTTCATCACACTTGCCAAGTTTTATTCTTAAGAAGGATAAATTTAGGTCAGCTGAGTCATACAGTACTTTATCGCAGATATATTATACACATAGATTTTTCTGATCAATACTAACTCACATGTTAACACTACAGTGCTCCTAATGAAATGGTAATTGCATTACAGAAACAGTAATTGACTTAATTTCCATATAAAACCTTCAAGGGCGTACTGTCAGCATTTAAACAAAGATTACTTTGCATCTTCAGGTGTTCCCAGGCTCAGTATGGAATATAAAACTAAACACCTTAAACTTACACTGCACATTTTTCCAGCTGTCTCAGTGCAAAGTCAATCCGTGGGGAGCACCACGAGCAGTTTGGTCAGATACAACTGGAATGGGGAAACATACATGGCAATCTCTTCTTCCAACCATCCTGTCTGACGGAGCAGGTCATGGAAGAGCCTTACTCAACCAGCTGCCTGCAAAGCTCTGCGCTTGTTCCCCACTTCCTCCACCAGCAGGAGGTTCCAGGCAATTTTTTCCTTTTTTAGTTTTTTATTTTTTCCAAAGTCAGGAAAACAACAGCACTGTTTTAACAACTACCTCCTCTGTTTTCTAATGGAAATGTCCCGTTAAAACCCATTCCTGCTTTTTAGATTTCTTGCTGTTCACAAGTGGGCTGCACTAACCGTGAGGTTTTATAACAGAGACTATTTCTTTGTTGCAGGCATTCCAAGTTGCCAAATTTGTACCAAAAAGCAGGCTCCTGGTGCTGCCTGGTTCTTCCTCCTGCAACTGATCCTGCAGAGCGATGCAAGGGGCAGCTGTGCATTCCCCAGAAAGGTGGGATCAAACCCATATGCCTCACCCTGGGAAACAGCAGGGTCTGCTCCCTGGCTGGGGATGGGGAAGCCAGGCAGCCTGTGAGCTGACAGCTCACTTTCCATTTGGATACAACACTTCATTTATATCAGTTGCTGCAGTACCTCCTAGTGAACTTAAAGCTCAGCTTTCACATCATATTGAACTAAATCCTGTGTATTTCTTATCAATCCATTTCAGCAAGCAAAGCATCAGCTGTTGCTCCAATATTTCACTTACACGGACCAGCTGTTATTACGGGTTGTCAAAAGCACCTTGTTAAATGCTCCGTTCAGGGAAGAGCCTTTGCCAAGGGGTATTTTAAGAGAACTACAAAAGGCTTTTTTCCATAATGACACATGATCTCTTGACAAAATTACCCGGCATAGTTGTATTTTCCAGGCAGCAGCAGGTGAAATACATGGAAGATGCAGAGAGGACCTGGAGCACTCCGGAGCAGGCACTCCTCGGGAGCTGGGAACGTTGTCCGAGGGTGAGATCAGTGCGCCCCTGGGCTGAGTGCTGCTGCCAGGGACGTGGCTGGGGTGGCCATCGCGGAGGGGACCTGCCACTGAGGGAGGGCACGAGGAGAGGGGCTGGAGCACTCTCTGCGGCCTCTCCCCTCCGGATGCCAGGAAAACAGGCGAGGCGGCCGCGGGGAAGCGCTGCTGTGCCCGGGGGTTGTGTTACAGGAAGGGATCTGATTGCTGTAATTTGTGCTCGGTTCACTTGCATAAACCCATTTCCTCAGGCACCACGGATGAGAAGCCAATGTCACCTGGCTTGAGGGAGATAATCACCCTGAGCAGGAACTCGGATGTCCGGGCAAGTCAACAGCACTGCTGAGCTCAAAACCAGAGCAAATGTCTAGAAAAGTCCCTTCCAGAAGGAGTGCAAATCTCCCCCTCCGAGTATATCCCTGCAACGCCTGTAGAGGTGGGGAATAACAGCCACTTAACCTAAAGCAGGTTGGGAATGAGTGAAGCACAGGAAAGAAGAGGTGCACAAAGCCCCAAACAACCACATCTGAGCCAGCACTGGGAGAGAGGAATACACAGTCCTTGCTCTCTGCTCAGCTCTTGCTCAGTTTTATTCCCCTCCAGAGGAACACAGACACCTCTGGCACCTGTGCTGCAGTGGGACAGTGAACTCAGCCACTTGTTGTCTCACGTCACCTCGTAAACCTTGGAATCTTGTAACACTTTCTAAGTTTCTTTAATTGCAACAGTTTTACTGCTGACAGAAGTGAGAACGTGAAACTTTACCCCTCTGATTACTTGTGTCAATTGCTGTGTATCAATGCCACACAGGCCTTTGCAATCCAGCCCTGACTTCAGGGTAAAGCACATCTGTTCCCAAGGGAGTTTCAGCACTGACCTTGGGATTGCATCCTTTGCTATTTTTAACACAAATATACTGTGTGCCTTGGCTTTATCTCTGCTTTAAAGTCTTTCTCTCTGCATGGGTTACAGGAATCCCTTGATTCCACTGGAGCACAAACATGCATCCACAATGAAAGACTTTCTTATTCAGCAAAACATCACTTCCAGCTTCAAAGAAAAACTACAAGTGTAAGTCATGTGGAGAGCAGCTACAGCTGGAATTAACACGGCTGTGAGGGCTGGACCCTGCCCAGGAAACACACAGTCCACAGATGCAATGAGTGACAAACAAAAACAACCCCACTCATGACAGCAGCATCCCGGTGGTGCCCATGGGGATGTTGCCAGGACAATACACACGTGTTGAGGGACAGACAGGACGTTTTGCATGGACTGTACCAGAGGAGCAGCGTTACCTTCAGAGCATTTACCACTGAGTCAGACTGCTGAGAGGCTGAGCCATGTCCACTGACGTTGGCTGGCTCGTTTGCAGAGCAGTGACTCCCCTCCGCCCCTCCTGGCATCCTAATGGCATCCTTCGCAAAAAATTAAACACTATTTAATACACAAAAGGCTTGGTCACTAATTAAAACAGACGTCAGTTATTTATTGCTCTTTTGCAGAAGGCTGAGAAGCACTGAAGGCCTGTGTTACTCCCAAGCCCCCCTCTTTCTGTGCCACAGTAACCACGGCCCATGTGAGGCAGCGCGGGTGGCACTGCAGAGTGGCACCCAAACGCTCTGGCCCTCAAGGGCATCTCCCTGGAAAATCAGAACATAGTAACAAAATCTCATATGTGTGTACATCACCTCACAAAAGTGCTACAAAGTTTCGAGAGATAATTTCAAGCTCACTGGAAGGTTTTGAGGAGGTCTAATTTTATCTCAGTAATTCTGGAGGTTGTTCCTTCAACAGAACTCACATTTTTGAATGTTGCTGCAAGGTTTGCAATACGAGCTGAGCCACAGCCGACCAGGGAAGGAGGCAGGAGCTCCGGGCTGCCAGCTCACTCCTTCCCTGCCTCCAGCTCCTCCAGGGCAAGGGCATGGCCCCCTTGGCCTGAGCGATGTCAACTTGTCCCCAGCAGTGACAACCTCGGGGGCTTTGTCCTCCCAGTGGACACCTGGAAGGGCTCTTCAGGACACTGCCAAAAAAATGCACACTACCTAAACTCTTCCAGCTCAGTCACCTCAAACTTTCCAGGATGTAAAGCATCTCCTGGAGTGAGGTAACCTGAGCAAGCAGGCAGCTCTGGAGGAGTGCTAAAAATACCCCTGCTGCATCCGTGGGCAGCAATGTGAGCGCTGCAGCCGCAGGGACCGCCCCAGCCCCGCTCCCGAGCTGCTCCCTACCTGCCCTGCTCTTCCCTTTCACTCCTTATGCAGAACTTTGGGTAAAAAAATTGAAAAATACAAAGAAGCGAAACGTTTCAAAGACTGAGAGACGGAAAGCTCATTCCTTAAAGAGTAACGAACACCGTAAGAAACATTAAGAAATAATGTAGCGGTAATCCCTGCTGGAGCGTGTGGGAAATGCGTTTCTGAAGGAAAAATAGTGACAGTGGAAAGAGCCTCCGATGAGGAGGAGCCCCATGTGCTCTCATTTGCCCTGCTGAGCAAGCACATAGCACAGTGCAGAGTTTTTGGGGGTGTCTCTAATCTAAACAATAGGAAAGATGAAGGGGGAAGGTGAGAGAAAAAGGGCACAGAGGGAAGACACGAGGGTGAACTTCACAGATCCAGTCTGCCTGAAAATTCACTGGAAAGCAACCCAGTGCAAAGCAAGTTCCTAATGCTCTTGGGATACACTGAGGCCGTTGTAACCAGCGGTGCAGGCTCAGAGCAGTGCCAAGGGGCAGAGAGAACCCACCCAGCCACCCAACACATCGACTCTACCCCCACAGTCATCTGCAGGACTGGACCTCACATATTCTAAAATACACTAAAAATAATTAAATATGTTTTTAAAACCCCCAGAATGCTGCATATGCTAAACCCATGGAAAAGGTGCTTTAAGCCTGAATCTGAAACCTCATTTCATACACAAACTTGTCCTCCTGCCAAGCACTGGATCCATGTAATCCACATGAGTGGGCACTAATGGATCTCGTAACCAGGCTGGCAACAGCAGCACACACTCGGGGCTGTGCAGGGCAGCATCCTGCAATCCTCCCCTGCAAGGGCCATTACCAATCTGCTGTGATGTATGGAGGGGGTTTAGGGCTTATTTTGCTTTGGGAAGGATTTATAGATCTGTTAGTGACTGGCCAGACTTAATGCTGTACTTTGGGAAAGGAAATGAAAGAGGAAGGAAAGGGGTAATAGAGGAGATTGCAGCAATTCTGGGTTAGGATAAACCCAGTCTGTCAGCTTTGGGGTTTTTATCAGTTAAAAGTATTCTGCTTCTTTCCTAACTCCAGAGGCAGCAAAGATTTTGGTCAGTTTTGAATAGAAAATAGAAATATTGCCATTAAAATGCTGAGAAGATGTGTGCAGACTACACAAGTAAAGCCTCCTGAACACAATACAATCCAAACCTCCTGCAAGTGGTGCTGGTCTCAGAGCTCAAGCCCTCCTCCAGGCAGTTGTGTTCCACAGCCTCCTGCCTGCCATATGTAGCACATTTTTGTCTCCTTTCATGAGAACGAGAAACTTGTGAACACACTGCTTCAAGCAGCCAGCACACGTTGGTAGGAGACTGAAAATTGGTATTTCCCCTGTGGACATCCTTCTCCTTCCTCCCTCTGTCCTTAATAAGAGACATAAGCTTTTCTTTAAAAAGTAAGGCAGATTTTGCAGCCCTAAAGGCCCATCCTCAGCTCAGGGACTTCTCATGTCAGGTGAGGCCACTCCACTGACGCAGTAAAGCTTCTGCCTCCCTTGGAGGAAGCTTATTCCAGAGGATGATGGGGATGCCCAGTCTGAGCACAGGCCCTGGGAGCTGGAGGCACTCCAGCACTACTGCTAGGAGTTCCTGAGGCAGTGAAGCAGAGCAGGAGGAAAAGGCACTTTGCCAAAGCGGTGGTGTCTGAACACACGGGGCCTTGGGGAACGAGGAATTGAGGTCTGCAGAGCCTCTGGCACGGCTGCTGCTTCCCAGGGCGAGCACAGACACGTTTCACCTTCCACCAAAACCTGGCCTTATCTTCCTTGCACTGAGCCCCCCGTCACTGCCCAGCCCAGAGTACAACTGGATCCTGAGCAGGACCTTGAGGATGGGAACAGAAATCTCCTCCCTTCCTCCTCTTCCCTAGCTCCACACAGCACCTCCATCCAGCCACTGGGAGCAGTATCCCGTGTGACAGATCTTTTCATTTCTTATCCAGTAACAAACTGTGGAAATGGATCCAAATCGGACAGGAGGGATGAAGTCATAGCTCTGTAGTGCTGAAATCTCTATAAACTTAAAAATCTTGAGTAATTGTGACCTAACAGTGCTGTATAACATCAGCACCTGAGAAATTATTTACTTTTTTGCTCATCCCCCACAACCAGCCTTCCCTACTGGCCCTGGCCAGCACTAGTGCCCAAGTACAGCTTGTGCACGTGGCCTTTTCTGAGTCTAAAGGGATCCCTGTGCAGGTCATCCCACTGCAGAGAGCAGGTAAAACCCACACCACATCCTGTGTACGGCTTCCCACAAGGATAAGAATCCTTGAATGTGCAGATTCATTTGCTGTTAGAAGTGAATCTACAAAACATCTAACGCCAAAACGTGACTCTAGTGAATAGAAAGAACAGGAAATCTGACTCAGCCCTGTAATATCACCTAACAAAAAGCCCAGATGAATGGAAATTTAGCATTTCACTCACACTAACTACAAAATGTTACTACTCAGGCCATTTTCCCACAGCGCCAGAGGCAAACCCTGCACTGTACCCTGGTCAGGGTCAGAATAAAGACCCCTGTGTAGAACAGGGTATTCTGTGATGGAGAGAATTAATCATGAGCTTTTCTACTTAAGTCAGTAGAAAGCTTCATTTTTTCCATTTGTATTGTTGGTAAGGACAGTCATGAATGAAAACCACTGTAGTGCCCAGCCCAGGGTCCAGCTCAGTCCACGGGAGTCCATGTGCCAGCCCCTTTAGAGATGCCTGGCACGCAGGGAGAGCCAGGAAGGGAAAAGCAGTCCATGGCTGCCCCAAGGACACTCACAGTCACCTCATCAAAGCTTCCAAGAAAGCAGGATTTTCCTGACTGCTGGGCACTGCTCTGTTCACTCACCATCCAAGCTCTACCTCATGCTGCAGCAGCCTCTTATCCCAGAGGCAACTGGTTTGCTGGAAAGTAGATCCTTCCTGCTGGGTAGCTGCCATGCCAGTTCAATCACTACCTGATTTTCAAAGGTTTTTTTCCTGATTTCTCCAGCCCTCAATTTCTCTGTACAGCTCAAAGCAAACACAGTCTGTGTTTGTCAGCTTGTTTCAAACAGGCAGGAGAAAGGAAAAGCAGAAAGCAATAACTGCAGCACGTTGCTCTGCTGGATTAATAACACACTAAAGAAAACAGAGACTTTTTTTAGGGAACATTCCTGTCAATTAAAATACACAATCTTCAAACACTGCAGTTTTTCACCTGTCCTCAAAGACCTCAGCAGAAACCTCTCCAGGATATTGCTGCCAAAATCCACACACCCTCACAGCGGGTTGGAGGCACACTCAGATTTCTGAGTGGCCAAAACCGTTGCTGGCTACATCCTTTCAGAAACAGCCATTTCCAGCAGGCCCTTCAGAGACCTCTTTTGATAATGACCAGGCAAGAAAAAGGTCTGGGCTGTGGCAGCTCCAAACCTTGGAGGCCACACATGTAAAATCCAGAAGATTCTGTAGAGTCTACTAGAAAATCCTGAGTAAAAAGAACTCCAGAACTTTTGGAGTTATGACTGGAAAAAAGATGTCTCTCCTGTCTGAGCTGCAACTCTCTGTGCACCAAGTTCTTCTTGAATTTATATCTTGGTAACATGAAGCTCATGAGCTTTTGTCTTCCAGCCTCCCCAGTCAAGCACAATGGACACCCCGAGACAAAGACTCTGCTCAGAACCTCAGCTGCTGGGAACTGGAGCCCTTCATTAATGGCCTATTAATTGACACTGGGGACGAGAGCACATGAAAGAACTGGGTGGGCGGATGCTCTTGATTCACTTTCTTTCAGCAAATATTTGATGACATGATTAGGAAATATGAGTTTGTTCGATGGCTTTTAATTGCATTTTGGTTGAAGGATTCCCTATTCTACATGCTAAGGAAGGGAGGAGACAAACACTGTGCGATTGTGAGTGACACAGATTTTAGGGGAAAAAACGCTAACCAAACAATTCCCATCTTCTAATTAGATTTATAATTAAAACCATGTCATGAAGAGGGAAAACAAAAACCACAGATCTCAGTGAAAGGTTCTTGAAAGATTTGGAAATAGGTTGAAAAAAAAGTGACAATCCAATGGAAGGGGGAAGAAAGAAGGAAATGGAGTGTTGGAAGAGCTTAAAAATAAACTAATGTGCACCTAAGAGTCACACCTGCCATTTTCCAGTTAAACATATCAGGAATGGAATGGGCTAAAAAGGATGCAAACCCCCAAAAAAGGGCCTGAAGCAACAGTGCAAGTGAAAGAAATACAGCAAAAAGAGATGGAAAAGGACCAAAAGCCTTGGAAAGGAAAGAATGAGGAAAGCAGAGCCCAGGTGAGAGGGAGCAGAAGGCTCTGGTCTGGCCTGGCACCAGAGCTGTCTCCTGGTCCTGTGCTGCAGGAGCCGGGCACTCATTCCCTGTATCCCACCTCCGGCCTCACTGGCACCTTGTCTGAAGCATCCTGGCAATGCTTCCCTTCCCCTTCACTGAAAGGGAAAGCTGAATTACAAGGACAAAGAGCTGCAAGGGGAAAAGTCTCCTCCTCCCGTGAAACAAATAAGAACTGAAGCAATTTAAATTGGGTGACTTGCCAAGTTTGTCTTTTGCAAATGCATTTGCTGTCATTATATGACAGATGCCCGCATTCCCAGAGCCTTTCAGCTGAGCTTATCAGCCCTGAAATACCACCTCAACAAAAACTCAGGGATATCTTCAGCTAACTGACATGTGGATGCCAGATCCTGATCTGGCTTCCCCCAGCATAAGGCACGGGTAGCAGTCATGCATCACAGCAAGTCTGGGAGGATACTCCTCTTTCCAGGCCTCTGAAGTTACTCAGTGACATAACAGGCCTGTCACAGCCCAGGGAGCTGCAACTGGATCCAAATCCAGTCTTTGATCCTTACATATTTTAGTAATCCTTGCTGAGTATCTCCATTACAAGAGCATAGGTGTTATGTCCTGCTATAATGGACTGGTGCAACCAGATTTGAGTGGCAGGGGAAGATTTAGGGTTTTAGTAACAGGGAGGTTTTAGGGATGGCTTCGCAATTCTCAGCCCTCCAGCTCAGTGCAGATGAGTTACACACTCAAGAAGGAGGAAAGAAAGCCCTGTCCACCCTGCGCTGCTGATGGGAAGGAGACAGAGAAAATCAGAAGTAAAGCTTAGCCCAGGAAGAAGGGAGGTGTGAAGGGAAGGTGTTTTTAAGATTTAGTTTCTATTTCTCATTATCCTACTCTGATTAGAGTGGTAATGAATTAAACTAATTTCTCCGGGCCGAGTCTGTTCTGCCCATGCCAGTAACTGGTGAGTGATCTGCCTCTGTCCTTATCTCAGACCATAAGCTGAGATACTGTATTTTCTCCCCCTGCCCAGCTGAGGAAGGAAGTGATGGAGCACCTTTGGTGGGCACCTGGCCCCCAGCCAGGGTGAACACGCTGTATGTGGGTAGAGCACTGCTGATGCTGCGTTTTCCCTTCTCAGTGTCAGCTGCACAACCCGACCCTCGGTGGTGCTGCAGTTCCATGAGCACCTTGTGTCAGCAGAAGGCTCTGCCAGGGCCCATGTGCTGCTCCTGCCTCAGCCTCACAGGGAACTACTCTGGCCTGAACTCATCCAGCAAACCAGAAACGTTCTTGCTCAAGCCCTGCAGCCCCCAGGCCCCGCTGTGACACAGCCTTGCCCACAGGAGTGTTTGAGGAGCACCAGTGCAAGCTGCTCACCCCTCGGCCCAGCCGCAGCTTGCACAGTCTGGCACTCCCAACAGAAGACCCAGCTGCGTGCCATAATCCTGGAAAGTATCTGCTTTCTTGCTCAAAAGTCCTGTTTGTGGCCAGAAACTGAAAGGGTCTGGATCATATCTTGTTATTGGAGAGAAGGAAAACAGGGAACAACATCAACAACAAAAGAACAGCTCTCACAAACACAGCAAACCTGCAACCTACAGCTCCTTGTAACGCTGAAACCCCCTCCTATGCTGTGAACCACCTCCACAACCACTGTGCAGCACAGCAAAAGACATTATCAGGCTTAAGTGAATATTCCTGTCTTTATACCTTTTCTATTACCTGATCAAACTACAATATTGACTCAGTGGTGGCACTGCAATTCCCCTGACAAAGCAGCCCTTCGGTACAGCAGAGTGAGCTGAAACTCAGGTTCCATTTGAACAGTGATGGCAGCACTTAAAACCATTTTCTTTGGAAATGTTCTTGCCACTAAATATTAATAAAACCTTTACATTAGAGGTCTGTGGGGTTTTGAAAAGAAAACTAATACATATGGAGGGAGACAAGCAAAGCAAAAGAAATTGGAAAAGAACCACATCTAAGTGACAGAGGAACAGAATGATTTGTCTGGAGAAGTGTCGACAAATGTGTCAGTGCATTTCCATGAGTGACACAGAAGCAGAAAAGGGGGAAAAGAAAGGCTATTGAAAGCAGAGGAAAAAGAAGAAAAGCATGGCAGGAGGAGAGAAAATGCCTGAGACAAGGCCAGGGCTCTTCAGTAAAGACAGCAGAGGTGTCACACACACGAGTGTGAGTTGTCACCTCTCTCCTAAGTGCGATCCTGCAATTCCCAAACCCTGTCAGTGCTCCAGCACCCCGGAAGGGAGGGGCTATCCAAAAAGCAAAAGGCATTTCTCACTGAGGCACTGCTGGAATTCTAAGGCAGGACACTGTAACTGAGTAAGGGCCGTGCCAAAAACCTTCACCAGTTGTGGAGCTCATTGTAGATTTTCAGTGTATTTGTCAAAAGCACTGGGCTTGGCTTCATGCCCAACAAACTCCCACTCCTCGCATTAAATGGAATCAAACCAGTGCCAGGAGTTTATGCATTTCCATCCTGCATCCTTGTCTTTGTGACAGGGCCTGATCACCACTGAGGTGAGCACGTTCAAGGTGGGACCCACAGGAATAACAAACCCCCAAAACAAACTCAGGCAAATGTAACACCGAGGTGATGAATGCAAAGTTAGAATAAGCTCGGTGTCTACACTTCCTTCCTCTCCCCAAAGCCATGACTTCAACCAGGAGGAAGAGGAAAATATGCCAGGAAATGTGAACTCTTGCTACTCATTAAGTCTTAGAACAAAGTATCCAGAGATATGAGGAGATCGTTCAGAACTCTACCACAGGTCTTTGTGCTAACAACGCCACACGTAAGACAAACTCTGACCTGGCTATTTGAAAACAAAAAGCAGTTTCCAGGCTTGATCACCTCACTCTTCCCCTTCAAAACCGTGTCCTCAGCATATTTCCTTTCAATGATTTTTGCAACAGCTACAGGCTTAGGTGCTGGGCTGCTTCCACAGGCGCTGTTCTCTGCTTTGGCACCCCAGCCAAGGTATTTTCACCTAACTCAGTGCCCACAGTGTGGGTGTTCCAGGCTTTGGTAAGATTTGGGAATGCTTTTTGTGGGTTCTGCCTCAGCACCTCAAACCCAGACAAATCAAACATAAAACACATGGACACTTCTAAAGATTTGGCCCATGAAGAATGTTCTGCACAATTTATCTCCCAGTGTTGTTCCAGACCCAAGACAAACAAACCACACAGTATTTTTGGATGGACTTGTTAACATTTGCCATGAAAAATGTTCTTGAAAATAAAATAATACTCTTTATCATTGAGGATCAACCTTTGTCTTTCCTACGAAAACTGTTTACATGTTGATGAGCAGACATTTCTTGTTGTCCGTCTTTTCCAGATCCAAAAATTAGAGTAAAGAGAAGCAAAGTGCCCAAGGTCACCAAGCAAAGAGCTGCAGAGGCCCTTCCAGCTGTCACGTTAAAGGTGAGGGGGAAATCCACCACATTTTACTTAGAATCTGCCAAAACAAAAGGGCAGGAAGTCTGAACCAGTGGGTTTTACTTCTTACTACATCACTGTTACCTGGGATTTTACAGCCAAATGATGGCACTAAGTCCAACAAAAAGCACTTTTCTTCTTCAGACCAATGACTAGTGTTCGATTTAAACAAAATCTAACTTCTTTTCTTTTCCATTGGGCAACTTCATTTGAAGACCTGATGAATTTTTCTAAGGATTATTTAAGGAAATATAATAGAAATAGGTTCTAGTAAGTATGTACATGCATGAAAAGTTACACGTCTTTGATTCATTTGTATTGAACTTTCAAATTTTGCATTCTTAGAAACATGTTAGGAAAACCTTTAACATCATATTTGCTTATTTATTCAACTGAATTTCAGTCTTGTATTAATATATCTAATATATTCCTTAAGTATTAAAAATAATATAACCCAATTATTACTTATAATGTTTGCACTTTTAGAGCAAAATATTTTGATTAACTATAAAAAGCAGTTGATATTTTAACAAGAAGCTCCTGGAACAAAACCAGAATGCAAAGGGTCAGTTCACTGTGATTCTCAACCAGTAAATTAATTAATTAATTAGAAGCAGCAGCTTCCAGGGAATTTTTCTTAGCAAGGTATCAACGCCTGCAAAGGAAAAAAATGAATGAAAGCATTGTCCCAGCCTTACATCAACCCCCTACTCAAACACAGCAGGGTGAGCCAACAGATGTGAGAGCCTTTGGTTATCTGAGAGCTCAAACGCAGGAAGGACAAGGGCTGCTGGTCCCTCTGCAGCCCGGGCGCTCCCGCGGGGCTGTCACCCACCTGGGGCAGCATGCGATTTTCCTCCTCCAGCTGTCTTACTCTGGCCTCCAGCTGCCTAACATAGGACAAGGTTGATTCTAAAAAATCAAACAGAAAAAAACTTGTATTATCCACAGAGATCTGCTTGTGTTTACCAGTGCCAGAGCCTGCGCCACATTCTCACTTGTACTCACAGCAGATTGCCTCTCTCAAATATCTCAAATATCCCACTCTGCTCCTCCCAGGGCAGAGCAAACAACACTGACCCTGGAATTGATCAGTTCCTTGTTTCTTGTGATTCTGAACTGCTGCACCTTAAGGTGGTCCCTTCTCACACCCAAGGAACCTCACAGAAAGACAACACAGGCTTGAGTGCTTCCAACCCACCCCCATTCAGAAACGCTCCCCAAGGATAAGGCATTATCCCACCAGGGAGAGCAGATGGTGCTGTGCAGGCAGCCAGAGTCAGAGGGACCCCTCGCACAGTCCCGGGGCTCTGGGGCACACGCAGCCTCCCCGGGCAGCACAGCAGCTCCCGGGCTCCAGCCCCAGCTCCTGCCAGGCCGTGCTGCCACAGCTGGGGCTGGGCTGGAAAGCAGCTGTGTGTCCCCAGGGCCCGGGAGGTTCCGAGCCGGTTGACAGCGGGGCCGGCCGGGGCACAGCGCGGCTCACGGCATCCTCCTCTCCCCCACAGGCCAGGGACACGGCCCCCCTGCCCTGCTCTGCTCTCTCAACTGCACAAAGAGCAAACCCTGCTTGTTCTGCTCACCAGGCACTCACTGACCTCCGCAAGGGCAACCTTTGGTGCATTGTGAAGAACATGAGTCACTCCCAGTCTGCCCACAAGGACTTGACATAAGAAGAGGAGATCCCTGATCCAGCACTAAAAGCACCCAAGAGCTTTACCATCACACATTTCTTGGGTCACATAGAATTGCTGCTTTTAAAGCCCCAGATCTAAGAGAGAGACGTGTCTAGGAACGTAGCACTCAAGTGTAAGAAAAAAGGTGCAAAAAAATTGCTGCTACTCTTGCACCTCCTTGTATGTAGGTGGAATTTCACATGAACTCACTCCTGACTCAGTGATCCATCCACTCAACTTCCTCTGAGATGTCAATTCCCATCACACATTTTGTACTCATATTGCCGTGTAATTAGCAAAATTGATGATTGATGGTATGGAATCCATGGGTATCGGGGCAGTGCTGGTGGCTGATACAGCCCTGCAAAGCTGCACTGACAACACAGCTGTTCACTGGTTTAAATTCACAGAAGAATTTGGGCATGAATTTCCTCTGATACCTCATCACTACTGCAGCCTGCCCGTAAAGTAAGGGAAATAGGGTGTCACTTACTGCTCTTACGAGACTGCAATAGGGTAAAATATGCATGGGAATTTACACAACATGAAGACAACACACAGTAATTTGTCAAAGATGATTAATGCCCAGCCAGGCACTGGATTAAAAATAGCCTTGTGCAATAAAAGAGGAAGAGGTAATCTGAGGTTCTGTGCCTCACGCTCTGCTGCATGAGGATTTTCATAGTTAGTGATGGGTGCATCTCTGGAGAGCTGCTGAGCTTGGCTCAGATGAGCACTTAGGAGATGAACAGCTCATTCAATTAACTCTGTACGACAGGGGCCCTCCCACCAAATCAGCTCCTTCCCAGCACAGGCACTCCTGGGAGGAGCCGCGGGAGCTCCCTCACCGTCACGGCCCTTAGCGCAGGCAACAGCTCCCGGCACATCCCAACCTTTCCCTCTTGTTCTGTACGTGAGATGGTTCCTGAGCACCCGTCTTGGCAGAGGGGCTGAACCAGGTGCTCCCTCTGGCCCTGACAGCTCTAAATTCCTTGGTTACAAGTTCACTGCTGTGTCAGCGTGGGTTTGGACTTCGTGGTCAAGTCCGATTTCCCAGCTGTGCCCACCAGTTCCCTCCATGCGAGCTCCTGTCTGGATTCTCTTCAGCTCCAGGCCTCCCACGATTTCCTGGTTTAGCATTCCTTATCTCCTCAGACAACACACACCTTTTGGCAATGTCTGCCTCTTAGTTTTATTCCTTTACTTCTCTGTTGAGAGTCCAGAGCAGAGATCTGTGCTGCCTCAAATCACACAACTCTGCCTCAGTTCTCAACTTCCCAATGCCAGCTCCTACCAGCTGAGGATTTTGTCTGGAATCCCTGTGCCTCTTAACCCTTCTAAAGTGTGAAACAGTTCTTTGAATCTCCTCTTGTAATCTGATTAAAAGGGAAAATTAGGTCATCTACCAAAGGCTTGAGCAAGCAAATCCTAATGTATGTGAGTCTTCTTGACACATAGACTAGACACATATATATTTCAGGATCTGTTCATATATTTATGCTGGGATGTTATGAGCTTAGAGGAAAAATGGGCAGAAAAGTCAGTCAAGGACATAGGAGATGGAGAAATTGAAAACACATGAAGTGAAACACTGTCACCAAACTTTAAAAAAAGCCAACCAAACAAAAGTTGCATCTAAAAGTGTTTATGAGAAGACCGATACGATCCATCTCTTCTGCTCTGGAACAACCTGTGCAAACAGGACAGCCCCTGGCTCATGTCATTACCACCAGTTTCGACCCCTGTGGGCCCCTTGGTTAAAGGATTTCCACTCGTTCCCATCTTCCTTTGTGAGGCATTGCTAAGGGCGTAACAAGTTTGAACAATTCCCATTCTCAGGAATGGGTTACCACCAAATGAGCTTCCCTACTTGAGCTTCCTGTGCTCTTAACATCATTGAGAACGTGATCAACGTGTGGTGCTTCATTCCAGGGCTGAAATAAAACTATTTTCTGAACTATTAGAGACACAGAAAGATCTTGCTCTTAGGGAAATTCAGGGAAAATTCACCCTCTCTCCACATCTGTCACTCAAACATGTTGTAAGAGAATATCAATATTTACGTAGATGATCTCTTTTTCTTTTGACATCCAGACTCTTGAAGCGAGTAGATATTTTGGGGTTATGTCAAACTTTATCAGACACTTACGTTGCTGCCAAAGGCATATTCGTGCATTGGCTTTATCCATTTTTATGTGACTGTGCCTGGTCTCAGTCTAGCAAGGCATTCATAACATTCTTTAAGCCAGATTATCCTCTGCTGTTTCAGAATGGGTGAGGATGTCATGTTAAATGCTGATATTTT